>PVLA01001303.1:366285-376584 GCA_004027455.1 Hydrochoerus hydrochaeris | reverse complement strand
AGAGAGAGAGAGAGAGAGAGAGAGAGAGAGAGAGAGAGATTCCAAATTCATCAGTGTCTCATGTTAGCTATGCTGTGCAGTTTTCACTAGTTTGCAATGAAGACTTTGCATGTACCTTATGTATTGTCTAGGATTTATTACAAAAGCACCAGAATTTGATACATGCACAGGCAGAAATCTTTAGTTAACTTGATCACCCAAGTTATGACTACGTTTATTTTCTAACCTTTACTTCTTAACCATATTGCTATGGCACATTAAGTTGGCTACTGGCCATTCACATATTCAGTTTAAAGTAAAGTTAATGTGCATGGCAGAACGGCAGGGTAGTCTCCTAGGGAGTTTGTAAGCACTGAGAAACTTGACATATGACCTGGAGACCTTATGGATCAGAGCGACATTAATCATCTTCCAGAGACAAGAGCCTCAGCAAGATGAGATGGGAGGAGGAGGCTGTCTGGGTGACAGCTGGGTTTTGTGGATTTTGCTGTTGGGATTGTAAATAGAGCAAATTACACTTTTCACTTCTTTTACTGTGTCCAAGCAAGCTTCATTCTACCTTGCTCATACTATGTAACAATAAACTTGATATTTGCTGATATTGATTAAATAATTGATTAGAAAAAAATTTTTCTTAGTGAGAAGTGAGCTTTAGATGACTTCATTTTTTCAACATTACTGTCTTTCATTAGTAAGAATTAAATTAACATTTGTTGAGTATATAGCATATAATAAGCATTATACATATTATAAATATGTTATAAGCATGTAATAATCTAGCTAAAATTATTTGTAATTGGTATTCTTTAAATAATTAGAAGCTTATATTAAAATTTTGTGTTGTTAAATTTATCAAAATGTTCTCTTTTTTATTGGTACTGGTGATTGAACTCATGACCTCATGTCAAAATGTTCTTTTATAGCTTCTGAAATTTATGTTTTTCTTACAAGTTAGCAATATAATCAATATTTATGTTTAAATTATTTCACATTATAATGATTTACAAGTGTTATAAAGCATATACTAATATTTAAATTAACCACATCAATAGAAGTTTTCATCCAACTAAATATTACATTCTCTTAAAATACACCATTGAATTAAAAGTAGGAAGTAGTTTGCTGAAATAAAAAATGTTGGTCTCCGTAAAGATTAGAAAAACTATTTTAAAAGCACTGTACTGAAGGTCTTAGCCTCTGTCTTTTAGATCAGAAGTATGTGATATGATTTTCTTTCTTTTTTATTCCTTCCTCCCTCCTTCTTTCCTCTTTTCCTACCTTTCTTCCTCTCTTTATTAAGCAGTGACATCAGGAATACTTTGTTGACAATTTACTAGCATATTAAAAGAATTACAACGGTAAAAGGCTATTCAAGTTTTTTCTTTTACATTCCAGATTCATTCTTCATCACTTTAGTACAAGCTTTAAAAACTGATCCTTTAAAAAAATGGAACATTTCCAAGAATCTATTTGGAAAATTTAACTGTATATGTTAGAGAATAAGAGACTTAAACGTAGTTATATAATGTGCACTATTCAAATAGAATAACTTATAATGAAATTCAACACTTTCTAATGCGCCCAAATCATAAAAGTTAATATAACTGCACTTAAACATACATAGAATCTCTTTTGGATGATTCAAGCATATATCATATTTTCCAGGAAGTGCTAATGTTTTTAATTTTAAAAGTTGAGTAGTTTTTTGTCTCTTCTGTCTCACAAAAAATCTCTCATTTATAAAAGTTAGTTTTTTCTTTAGAGATATGTTTTATTTATTGAAACATTTTAAATTACAAGGAAATATAACTAAGGAATATAAACTTTTTTGCAACATACACACTAAAGTAATCTGGAAATGATTTCAAGTAGATGGAAAGCCACTTACAAGGCTAAAATTTTCAAATACTGTGCCATTTTATATAAGGGACATGAATATTCACAGGTTTTGTTATCTACCGGGGGTCTTGGACCAAGGGATAAGTGTATTTATTTATCTTAATTAAACTTTTACTTATACTGACATTACAGTATTTAGAGGGAAGAACTTGTTAAAAATTTTGAAAAAAAATTTGTGACAATTCCTCACACAAACACAATTATCACACGAGCAATCAGTGGAGGATCAACTAGACAGTATGTGGAATAAATCGCCCAGATTTTAATTTGCTTCTTACAAGGTAGCTCAGCCGCTCCCTTAGAGGGCAGAAAGTATTTCCTCAGTCTCTCTCACTGTGAGCCCAGGCTGGGCGCGCATGTGTACACATAGCTCGCTTGTCTTACAGCACACGGAGCCGTGATAACCAGGACTTCAGACTGAGATGTCCCAGGATATCATGTTCACACCAAAGTAGTCCACTGCATGCAAAAGAACGGGGATGCTGAGCTGAAACTGGGACAGTAACCACAGATCCATGTGTAGGAAGATTTGGAACCCTGCTTGGGTTATTGGGAGCTAGTACCTTACGAAGTAGGGCCTTCTCAGAGACCTTCAGGTCTTTGAAAGTGTGCCTTTTAGCATGACTGTGCGATCCTAGTCCTGCCCGTTTTCTTTCTTGTCTAAGTCAGGGTTAAGTGGCTTTACATTACCCCGAAATCTTACCATCACAGAGCGGAAACAAAGGGGCTAAGGTATCATTGATTGAAATTTCTAAAACTGGGAGCCAAAGTATTTTCTCCTTATAAGTCGATTATCACAGGTATTTGTCACAGAGATAGAGTAATGCAATCGGGTGCTTACATGGATACCTATTTTATATTATTATTTTAAGATATTGTTTTACATATGTTTAATAATGCATACATCTGGTACATCAACGAACCGGCATCATTTATGAGTGATTTTGTCTATAGGGGGAGGATGTTCTCAACATATTTGCAGAATTCAGTTCAGAGAACTCTCTGATGGTAAATTTTTCTGTGATTCCCAGATCAAATAAGTGGGGATTTGAATTGGAATTATCTGGACAATTGCCTTAATTTGATACTTCATTTTCATACATGGTCAGACTATCACCAAGTAAGAGTTGAAATTTGTTTCATCCTAGTGTTAAAGGGAAATCACTTATTCTGCATTACCCTCTGGCCAGCTTCAGTCTGCTCTGAAGTATTCTTTAATGTTACGGCTACTGGTTTCAAGGAGCGAATTTTCTAAAGCAACTGTACTTCATTTTCAGTGGGACCTGAATACCATGTGGCAGCTTTGTTATTGGAATAGCAGCTTCCCTCAGGAGTTACTGGCAGTGACTTCAGTTCTTCATTTAGACATCGTTAATGGTGACACTGTCAATCGCTCCCCTTCCCTGATGAAATGTGGGCGTCTAAACGGATGACAGAAATGGTGTTACACGCTGAAACCTGGTGCAACTAGAAACTTCTCACGACGCTAGAAAATTTAGGAGCAAATGCAACCTGTAGTATGTGCTGTGCAACTTAAAAAGGTGACAGTAAGCAGCCGCTTGGAGAATAGTCACTTTTAAGTCAGATTGACATGAATTCCCCATTTATTTTACCTCTGTGTGTGTGTGTGTGTCTGTGTAGTGGTGTCCCCTTAGCTCCAGAAACCCTCACTTATCACACGCTGGAACCCTTTCTCTCACTTCTATCCCTCCCACGCGGTGATTCTTGTGTAGATGGAGATGTGCGGGTTTACTCTGGCAAAGCCTCCTTTTGTTGCTTACAGTCATACTGGGAATCCTTTTCACCGGTTTTGGTTGGATTTCTGCAGCAAACGCGGTCCTGGCTCAGTGGAAAGCCCAGAGATACTAGGGCTAAGAGACACCAGGTCTCACCTATCCTGTGTGTAGCGTATTACCTGGAGCTACAGTTCTCCCAGTGCGCACTGCCAAGTGTTGAGCCGCAACTTTTAGAAGCAGGTGTGGTCTGTTTTTAAGAGGTGTCACTTAACATTGCTGGTGGGCTGCATGATCGCATAACCCAATAGAATGAAACCTGTAGCTCTGGGTCTCTCTGTCTCTGTCCCTCTCTTTCTGTCTCTGTCTCTGTCTCTCTCTCTCTCTCTCTCTCTCTCTCTCTCTCTCTCTCTCTCTATATATATATATATATATATATATATATATATATATTTATTTATAGTATATATGTAATAAGGGCATGCAAACATATCATGTAATAAGTGCTGTGCTGGGCTGGGCTTGATGGCTCACGCCTGTAATCCCAGCACTTGGGAGGTTGAGTCAGGAGGATCGTTGTGAGTTCGAGACCAGCCTCGGCTACAAAGTGAGCTCAAGGCCAGTCTGAATTGCATAGAGACCCTGTCTCAAAAAGACAAAAAAAAAAAAAAAAAAAGGTAAGTGCTGTGCTGCTTAAAATATATAAATATATATAAAAATATATATGCAAAGCTGCTGCTGTTCATTTCCATCCTGTGTCTCCGTCCTATTTTGTTCAAACCTAGGAATAATATTAAAAATAGTTAGCAACTCTTGTTCCATTGAGTCAGGATGGCCACTGATCACTGAGCCTGAATGCATTATGGAGACCCTGCTGAAGGTCACTCAGCCTGACAAATAAAAAACCCACCAGTCACGTGGCATGAAGTATCTTGGGTATCTACTCCAGAGCAGTTTTATAGGATTGAAATACTGATACACTTTCTTGCTCTAAACTCTGAAAAGCAAATGATGATGTAACACACACTCATTACAAACCTTTAGCTCTTTTATCAACTTAGTATATTTAATAGTCTTTTCATATTAGTACACACAGTCATTCCTTTTCTTACTTTGTTATTTTTAATGAATTTTAATTACCGAGTATTTTTACTATTCTATGACTTGATCATAACTCGTTTAAGCAGATCTTTATTTATGGACCCTTGATTAGATTCCAATTGTCTGCTTATTGAAAATAAAAAAGCTTGTACTTATATTAATTTTTTTGCAGGTGTGTGTGTGTGTGTGTGTGATACTCAGAAGTAGGATTACTGAGCAAAAGGAAAGTGTTTTTTCAATTTTGACACACAGGACGAGCTTCCACAGGGTTGTGCAAGTGTCATCCCATCTGCCTCTTGCCAACACAGTGTCTCATTAGACCTCATATTCTGCACACCCGGTTGGGGAGAGGCAGTATTACATAGTAGCTTTAATTAGAATTTTCCTAGTGTGGTTGACACTGAAGATCTTTTGTTTTAAGATTCACTCAAATTTCCTATGTTCTAAAGTCTGTTTGAATCTCCCTTCCATTTTTTTTTTTTACTACTGAATTGATGGTCTTTTTCTATCTAAAGCACGGTGATATATGAAGGACATTCATATTTTTTGATTAAATTGCAAATACGTTTTTCTAGTTTGTTATAACACTTTTGTTTTTTTCTGTGTTATACGTCATGCATAAACTCTGATTTGATTTAGTACAATTTATCAAATTCTTTTTTCTTCTACGGCTTGTAGATTTTGAGGCAGGGTTAGAAAGGCTTTTTCCATTCTGGTATTATAAATTTTTCTCTTTATGGAATGGTTATTTTTCCATGATTACATTTCTCTTGAAAACCTACTCATTGAGTTTTCTTTGTGATGTTTATCAGCTCTGTAATATTAGCCACAGTAGTGATATATTGTATAGGTTTACTATTCATTTGTGAAAGCCTGAGAGAAGAGACTGAAAATGTTAAGTTCCAATTCCAAACACAGTGGGCACGGCTTACTGCATGTGGCAGGAGGTAACTGTAACGTTAGTAATGATTTCACTTGTAGTTAAAGGGTTTGAGTTCTTACTCTATTGCCATATAGCAACCTAAAACATTTGCTATGATTTATCTAATGACACTTTGAAACAAATGCCCCATCTTTGCCCTTTACAAATGATGAAACAGCCTTACACAGCCTAAGCCATTGTCAAAGTCAAGTAAGGTGCTTGGGTGAGGAGTCAGAGGCAGTGCTGCCAGCTGGGCACCCACTTCCTGGGGAAAAGTGAAGCTTAGACACCATGGATTAGTCTTGTTGGACAGCATTGATTCCAAGAAGAGGCAGAACTTTGCTGCCCTATAGGTAGAATTGGCTGTATGTGGAGAGATAAGGTAACAAAGGAGAAAACTAGGATGGTTTGACAGTTTCAGGAAGGTGCTTGATTTTTGGAGAAATTATACAGTATTTAAGCATATCAAGATAGAAGTGGTAGTAGTTCCAGAACTAAGAGCCCATACTGGGTTTTGTTGCAGTTGTTATGAACAAAATTTCATAACAAGATTATAGTAGAATAATCATAGTTAACACACTGTGTATCATTAACTTCCAAATAGTTACTAAGTACAAGATATAAACCAAAAAGATCTTCACAGAAAAGAAAGAGAATGACACAAAACTTTCTTTTCAATAATCTGACATAAACCAGTAGTATAAATGAAATAAATTAATATACATTAAAATATTAAAAATATTTTCAGACAGCTAAATCTGTTATTTGGGGAAGAATGTGAACTTCTCTCTACTTTGAATTTGTCTTTCTTCTATTTTGTCTCCCTCTCTCTGTCTGTCTCTTGGCCTCTCTCTCTCTCTCCAACACAGTTTGCAATTGTTAAATGTTGGGGTTCTTCGATTTTAGATACATATGATTATCAAGTAGTTGCTAATTATTCCCTGGATTTTAACTGTATCCATTGTGATTTCATTTTTCACTTCTGATTGCATATATTTATGCTTTTTCTTTCCTTTTTAGGTAAGATTAGCTCAGGTATTTTCTATTTTGTTTATTCTTTCAAACAACCCACTTTTCCATTCATTGATTCTTTGTATTGTTTTTGGTTTCCATTTTATTTATTTCTATTCCGGTCTTTATAATTTCCTTCCTTGTACAAACTCTAGGTTTAGATGGCTCTTTTTTTTTTCTAAGTCCTGGAGCTGTATTATTTGTTAAATTTTGGGGGCTCACTTTATGTTTCTAATGTAATCATTCATTGCTATATATTTCACTCATGATCTGCTTTCACTGTGTCCTATAAGTGATGGTATATTTTACTGGTGTTATCATTTCATTCTAGTACCTGTCTTAGTTCTTTCTTTTCTCTGTGAGTGCGTTGTTGATATCTATATGTTTGCTTTGTTTGTGTGATTTCGTTTGCTACTGATTTCTAGTTTCATTGCACTGAGACCTGCATTTTCTTAGACATTCTTTCTTAGCAAGTGTATATTCTATTTTGGAGACAGCACTGTGTGTTTCCAAAAAGCATGTGTACTCTGCAGTTGGGTAACGCCACTCTATCTATTAAGTCCATTTACTGGAAGGTTTAATTCAACTCTAATATTTCTTTGTTGATTTTTTTGTTTAGTTGTTCTATTTGCAATGGTGGGTACTGAGATGCCCACTCTACTTGTATTGGTGTTTATCTGATTTTTTGTTCATTGGGGTTTGTTTTATGAAGTTGAGCACACCGTAATTTGGTGTGTACATGTTTATACTTGTTTACCCTTTCTGTTGAATTGTTCTATCAGCAATTATGTAATGTCCTTTGCTACTTTGGATCAACTGTAGCTTGTAATCCACTTTGTTTGAAATAGGATAGCTAATCTTGTTTGTTTTTTGTTCCTGTTGCATGGAATATTGCTTTCTAGCCTTTGATTTTTAATCTAGGGACTCCTTTGTTTTTTGTTAAGTTTGTTTCTTGAGTATAACATAATGTCAACTTTTGCTTCTTTATCCATTTGGCTAATTTGTGTCTTTTCATGAGGGAGCTGAGTCCATTTATATTGATAATTATACTTAATAGGTATTGACTTATTTTTGTCTTTGTATTAATTTCTTGTTGCTGTTTTGTAATTCTTTTTTTCATTTTACTTAATTGCTAGCCCTACCTGATGAATTTGTTTTAGTGGACATTTTTGACAATTGTTAAATTCATAGTCCTCTAGGATATTTTTGTATCGACCTGGTGGTCATGAAATTTTTAGGTTTTCTTTATTATGAAAATGTCTTATTTCTCCATCAATTTTGGAAGATAACTTGTAGGGTATAACAGTCTAGATTGGAAATTTTTTAAAGAGCTTAAAACAATCACAGCTTTTCTTGTCTTTAAAGGTTTATTTTGAGAAATCTTTTATGATGCCAATAAGTTTTCTTTCATATATGATTTTGTTGCTTTCCTGGAGTGGCCTTTACGATTCTGTTTTATGTTGTTTTTTTGGCATTTTAATTATAATGTGTTGTGGAGTAACTTTTTCCTGGTCATGATTACTTGGGGGTACTATATACTTCACTTATATGTTGAATTCTTTTTCCATGACAGGAAAGTTTTCTGCTATTGCTTGCATAAACAGGTTTTATGACTTTTGTGATCTTTTCTGAACTTTAACTAATTCTAATTACTCTTATGTTTATCCTCTAAGCTTTCTAAGAGCAATTGTGTCCAGTTTTCATGATTCCTTGTTGTTTTAATGCATCTGGCATTAACTGATTGTTGACCTCAGCCCTGTCCCATAAGTCTGACATTCTTGTCTTCACATTGTTCCCTTCTGCTACCTGTGCTTTCAATCATGTTTTCAATCACCTGGGTTTCCTGTGGACTTTTCTTATGGACTTCCATTTCTTTTAATGCTAAGCATTTGTGTTTTGCATATCTTTCTGTAGCTGTGCTAACTGCTTATTAGTGTCCTTTCCAGACTCTTTGATCATTTGTTTCACTAAGTTCATAATCTGATTTGTCATAGTTTCTGTAAATTTTTCAAGCACCTTAACTGAACTGTTTTAGCTCCACTGGCATAGCTTTAGATTTAGGTACTGTGTAGTTTGTGATTTCCTCCACCTTGATGCATCCTGGACTGATTTTGGAGAACTTGGAAGTTTTGGAAACATTTTTTTCTTTTTTTTGCCTTGTCTTTTCATGTTTCTGCTTTTTGTTTGTTTGTTTGCTTTCTTGCTTTTTTTTTTGTGCCGAAATGTGCAGCTTTTTTGATTCAGTGCTGTGTTCTTTGGGAGAAAGTCACAGTATTATTTATATCCCCTAGGCAATCCAGTTAGTATCATAGAGAGAAAACCAACTGCCAGCCACACTATGTTATCTGGACCTTAGTAGTGACTTCAACAAAAACAGTGGCATCAAATGTTAAGCAGACATTGGCAAACTCTAGGAACAGTCATGAACAGCTATTAACCAAAACAAAGAGGACTCTGATTTGAGTAAAGACAATTAGGCCACCCTTATGCTGACCTGTGCTAGTGACATAGGGCAATGAGACTCCCGACCTACCATATGTCTGGAATGAGTTCGTGTTCTCTAAAATTGAAGAATGAATTTTAGGAACAACGAGGTTAAGAGTAGGAATATTCATTGAGAGAAAGAAAGCTTCTGTCTGAGAGAGACAGAAGGGGTCCCGAGTGGGTTACCAAACACTGTCTTTTCTAGGTACTTTTAAAGAGTAAAACCACAAGGTGAGGGACCAAGGTGAGGAAAACCAGGGAAGTCACAGGGTGGGCATAAGGTGGGACAGAACTGTGGTCAACCAATAAGATTAATAGCTCAGGTAAAATTGATGAAATTAGGAGCAAATGGGGAAGAGAGTCATGTAGAAAGCGGGCATTCTTAGAGAGAAGTGACTCTTCCCGAGGGATTGGAACGGTGACTCCTGACTTCTCAAGGTGATTCAGATTTAATCCCTAAGAATTTTACTTAAGGGTGTGGTTACATTTGTTTTGCCTTCTGTCCTGAGATACGGCCCACAGCAAGAGGTGCGTGTCCCCTCCAAGGTCGTCAAACATCTGGTCCTCCGTGCCATCTTCTTCCAGGGCCTAGCCCTGTCTGATTGTCTGTAATACTTCTAACTAGCTCAGTTGCCTGTAACACTAGATTAGACCACTAAGTTCTGCTAAATACAGGCAGCAGCCCCAGAGCACAAGCACATCAGTATATTAAATTCCTTCTTCATGACCCCATCGTGCAACTGTTACTCCAGCTGAACCTGACCTCTTACAACAAAACACAGGCTCTGTGATCTTCCTGGTCTAAGTCTGGGCCACCCAGGAGGATACCAGGGGATCCCAATTCAGCTGTCACCCTCTACAAGCTTAACTCCAAAAGCTGTCTCTTACATGGCCTCTGTAGTAAGCTATCACTTAAGTCCTGAAGCTCAACTTTCCTCTTGGATATTGGTCTCTTCTTTGATTAGGTCAGTTTGTTGGTTGTTGCCTCTGTTGCCCTGTGTTGTGGAGAATCCAAAGGCTATGGGTGATGCATTTGATTCCAGGTTCTCCTCTTCCAACTGGATGTGGGGCCTGAGACAAGAGTTTGTATTTTAATCCTTCCTTCCTTCCTTCCTTCCTTCCTTCCTTCCTTCCTTCCTTCCTTCCTTT
>PVLA01001303.1:0-366185 GCA_004027455.1 Hydrochoerus hydrochaeris | reverse complement strand
TTGGAGATGAGAGAAAGAGATGGGAAGATGGAGAGGAGGGAGAGGGGAGAGAAAGAGAGAGAGACACACAGACACAGAAGAGAGGGAGACAGAGAGAGAGAGAGAGAGAGAGAGAGAGAGAGAGAGAGAGATTTGGACACACCATGAAAAGTGCAAAGTGTAATTTTCAACAACAACAAAAAAATCCCCAAACCCATAAAGCTAATTTCATATGAAGCTTTAAGATGACCTAAGGTCAGATTAAGGAAGATAGTGCTTCCCTGTGACAGTAAGCCTGATCTTACAAGGCTGTTCATTCATGTTTATAAGGAAACGCACAACCTTCCTCTCCAAACACTTTCTAAAGGAACAATAAGCTGATAGACAGTACAACAACAGTGTACAATACCCAAACAGGAGCTTAAAAGCTTAGCCTACTCTGTGTGCAACTAATACAATCATCAGTAAATAATAATTCATACAATGAACAAAAATTCAGTTACATTTTCTATCAATTTGAATGGGTGTTATGGTGCTAAATTTTCTTATATGATGATGAATGAATATAAATTCTTGTCTGCTATTCTCAACTGCAAACAAAAGCATATTTTATGTTTATTAACTGTAAGATAATGAACTGTTTTATGATATTTTTAACTACAAAAATAGTTCAATGGGAAATATTAAAGAGAAAATACCCACCTGACAGAATAGATTAATGATAGCAACAAAAATTGGAATTCAGATGAAGTCACATTATATTAGTATAAAATGTTAGTTTTTGTACTCCACGATCTTAAAATTAACCTACTAATCCTTTACAAATGCTAGATCTCCTTTCTTAAGTATCGCAGAAGACAATGTGGAATAAATAAAGGAAAAATAGTACAAGGGAGAATAAAAGTGAGGGCAGCCTGTGAATTTATAGGTGCCACTAATTTAAAAGATCATATACTCAGTATCGCTTTACCCTCCTTTGTTTGAAGAACCGTCTTTATTTCTAAATCACACAATGAAATTCTTGACTCCATTGAGGTTGTTTGAATTGCATGAAAGCTGCACTGGATTAAAAAAATGGCAAAGTTTAGTGAAGACTTATCCTGTAACTGAAGGCAGAGGGATTTGGTATCACTAGGAAATACAATACAAAAACATTGATGAAGCTGATTGGGGACAAAAATGACTAATAGTAACTCGACCCTGAATATCTCTTTGTAAGGCCCCATGTTTTTTTATGAACACTAAAAAGAAAGTGCTTAATGGCAGCTTTTTAAAAGTCATAACCCCAGAGAACTTTGTAGTATTCATCTGTGTATCGTGTGCACAGGTGACTCTGGTTTGAAAATATATTGTCTGTGAAATACCACAGACTCATAACTATTTTCATATACTAATGTTTTAAGCCTTGGAAGAAAGAAAAAGTGGATTTTCAAGCTAAGGTACCACTTTTCCCATTTATGGTAGGCAATTACCTTTGTCAGCCGTCTTTGCTTTATTCTTCCAGTTGGGGAAAATTCCTTCATTCAGGACATTTCTACTGGGAAATAAATCCCTTAGCTTTTGCTAATTTGGAAATGTGTTCATGTCTTACTCATTTCTTTACTTTGGTTCTTGTGAGACAGGGTCTTGCTATGTAGTTCAGGCTGTACTGTAACTCACCACATAGCCCAGACTGGCCCCAAACTCATAGCTGTCCATCCTCTGCCTCATCTCCCGAGCGCTGGGAGGTAGGCATGCACCTCCATGTCCCTCTTCTCCTTTATGTCTGAAGGGTAATTTTGTCAAATAAAGAATTCAAGGTTGACTTGTTTCTTTCTTCCGTAACTTTTAATAGATCACCTTACTACATGACAGATTCCATCATTTCTGCTGAGAAATTGGTTTTCAATCTTATTGAGAACTTCCTTTCCGTGAAAAGTTGCTCTCCTGCTCTGTTTTCTGTATCCTCTATCATTAGTTTTACAGTTTGATCACAATGTGTTTTAAGCCTGGTTTTTGAATCATACATCATATATGCCTGAATCTTCTTGAGTTTATGGTGCTTGGAGTTGGTTAGGTTTCACAGATGTGCACTATCATGATCTTCATCAATGTCATGAGGCCTTGACCATGATTTTTAAAAATATCATTCCCCTTTGTTCTCCTTTTTAGACCTTTTAGACCATATATATCTATATCTATATATATCTATATATCTATCTATCTATATATATATCTATATATCTATATATATCTATATATATCTATATATATCTATATATATCTATATATATATATATATATATATATATATATATATTGCAAAGGTCAGATTGCTATTGTCCACTGCAGATTCTTTCTTTGTTCCACTGACTGTGGAAGCCTTCTACTATTTGTTTTCTTTATTATAGCTGCCGCACACTTTGGCTCCAGAATTCCTGTTTTGCTCCTTTTAATAATTATTACCTCTGTGTAATAGTCTCCACTTGTGTATGCATTATTTTCCTAGTTCCTTTTAGCAATTTGATTTACAGCATTTGTCTAGTACATCCAAAACCTGTGTTTCTTCAGGCATGGTTTTTCTTCAATTTATTTACTTATTTCTGCAAATAGCATATATTTTCTTAATCCTTTATATGCCCTGTGGTTTTTTGGTTGGACTCTGGACACTGGAGCATTGTAATATGTTCCCTTTCACTCACAGAGTTTGAGCTTTTTTTATTGTTACCTACTGTAGTTGTCTATTTAGTGACTTTTACAAACTATTTTTGCAAAAACTGTATTTCTTATTATGTGTGGTTACATAAGGGCTCTTTTTTTTTTAACCTTTTTTTTGGGGGGGGTACTGTGGTGACCTCACGCTTGCAAGGCAGACACTTATGCCAGTGAGCTAAATCCTGGGCCAGGCTCTGTTTTTTTTTTTTTTTAAGCTTATTTTCAATTGGAATTTTATTTTATTTTTATTTATTTTTTAATTTTTATTTTTTGGTACCAGGAATTGAACTCATGACTTCACTCTTACCAGGCAAGTGCTTGAGCCAACTGAGCTAAATCCCTGACCCTTCAGCTGGAATTTTAAAAAAATTCATTTTTAACTTACTTTTTCTTGATTACACTTTTGCTTCACTGCTGTAAAATTTTGACCATTCCTGAGTTCTGGTAAAATTGTTTTGGCAGATTTATGCTTGTTTTTCAATGTTATAATGAAGGGAGATGAACCTATGGCTACTTTGACATTTTGTTTTAAGGAACTGTCTTAATCACGTAAGTACTGACCATGGGTCAGAAGGTAGCGTCAGAGAGCAGGGTAGCACTGAGCTGTGGTTATGCTGGGCCATCGACCTGTCCCAGTGTTGACTTGTAGGTACTTTGATGCTCTCCAAACACCAGTAGTTTGAGGAACATTTGAAGAATTTCACAGCTGTATGATGCAATTCAGAGGGCAGTTCATGGCGAACACAGACATCTCTGCATTTTGCTACCAGAATGACCTTGATACTTTCCTATGCATCATCACCCTGATTCACAAATAAAAATTAAGCCAACATGGTGATGAGAATCATTCAGTTGTTTTGATCTAGTATTATATTTATGGGTTTAAGAATCTAATTTAACATACGATTTTTCAGCCTTAAAATAGACCTGGAATCATTTGGTAGCTACTTCTTTAGATATTAATAAATTATTAGTGATTGAATAGAAACATAACACATAGTACATTCATTATTTGTAGTAGTGATATTCCATTAAGTCACCACAAACTTTGAATTAGTAAATAATGAATCATTGCTTCTAGGGGCATTATAGGGTTAGGTTCCTCATTAGCTGACTGTTCCATAAATTTAGTGTATTATTTGTGTTTTGGTCTAAAACAACCCATTTAATATATATTGTTGATAGATTCACATCGAGAGAACAGAAGCATTGTAACTGGTGCCTGAACAAAGTTTATCAAGCACACATTGTTTATGTGCTTATATTCTTGCTGAATACTTTTTTTTTTTTTTTTAATGGGGATCAAACTCATGACCTCATGCTTGCCAGGCAGGTGCTTATACCACTGAGCTAAATCCCTGGCTTTGCTGAATACTTATTATGGATTATTTTCTAAGCTGGAAATGAGGAATATTGTCTTCAAATAAACCATTTAACTATTGATTGTCTGGATTTTTTTAAATAATCAACTTATTTAAGGCCAAAGGAAAGAAAAAAAAAACAGAAAATAGAACATTGTCATCTGATAATATAGATGAAAACCATTATTTATTTGTTTGTTTATTTATTTATTTTTACTGACTAGTTAGTGAAAACTATGGACATAGTCCTTGAAAATATTTCTTCTGCTTACAGATACCAAATTACTGTTTGCGGGAGGCTCACATAAACCAGCATAAGCTTAGGTGTAAATGTCAAAACCATCCAACATTGAATATTTCAGTTAGTTTTGACTGCACAACAAAAATTCCTAGAGCATACTATTTGAGAAACGAGAACAAATTGTTAAATTCATTACTCTGTGGGACAGTAACTTGGGCTGGTTTTGTGTTGATGGTTTTCTTACCTCTGTTACGGAGCAGTCAGCCACCGTGCCATGACATCCAAGTGGGTATGACTCACCGCTGGACTGCATGGCTGGCTGCTCTGAGGCCGGTAGAGTTCCCAGTTCCCATTCAGATGGCAGCTGGAGAGAATTCCAAGGTACATAATGAAAAATTTGCTAGTCCTTCTGCCACTCTGGCTCAGAAGTGGTAATTGAATGATGCCTGACATTTTATTTTGGTCTTAGCGTGTCAGAAAATGTATCAGATTCAAGGAATAGGAAAAGAGATTCCCTTATATGATGGAAAGACTTTCCAATGTATGTAACGAAGACATGGAAACACTAGCGTGAATAATTGTGCTTTCTTTCCTGATAATTCATCACATGAACTAAGCAAAAGAAAAGGAAATCACTACAGTGCTCAGTACTTTAGAGAATGAATTGCATACATTTGTCAGCACGTAAGGTGGGTTGAGTAGTCAAAACTACAACTAAAGTCGCAGTATAGCATCAGTTATGTGAGAGCATCAGTATTGCTGGTCCTGGATGCTGCCAGCGTTACTTCTCATGATGGTACCTACACTGCCATAGGTCTGTGGTGCTACCACTCCATCAGAATTTCACTCTCCCTTATCAGAGGGGATGTTTTACTGGCTGTGCATTAAAGGTGCATTGGACTTGTTCCATTGAAACCATTTATATGTGGTAAGAGAGTTCAGAAAAGTGACTGTATGATCTTTTCATCTTTCAGATAGGGAATAGTCACTATACTCCAGTGAGATCATGACAAATACCATAAAAAGGACTCAGGTACTGGTGAAAAGAAAAAAAAATATGTGGAGTAACTAATACATATGATCTGAAGACAATATATTTAAAAAATAAAAAACTTACTTTGTTTTGTTTTGATCTCTCTTTTCTGCACAGAAGGCCCTCCAGTGGGATGTAATCAAGGCTTGTAGCGTTATGGTGGGAGTCAGTCATTTTAAGTCCATCTAAAGACGTGTGAGAGAATCAAATTCCAACACTAGGATTTCCTGGCCAAACTATATTGCACCATGTGGTCATCCAATAAGCCCTCTGGTTTGCAGGATTTTCTTTATGAGGTATCTTGAAATACTGAGGAAATAAGACAGTATGAGGTAGATAATGAAGAATATACAGTTTTGTGATTAAAGGGATCTTAGCTTGATGTGTGAAGATGCAAGCCGGGCAGATTCGTGCTCAGGTAATATCTGAGTTACTCATACCTCATGATTTTGTCCTCACAAAATGACACTATGAATAATACCTACCTCCTAGATTGTTATGAACATGAAGCAAGCATGAAGTATACTTGAAAGGAAGCATTTAATAAGTGTTCCTGGCAGTCCTATTGTTCTTGGAAAATGACATAATTATATGTGTAAAGAAGTCAAGGTACAAGAAACCATAATTCTAGGAGGCATATAAGACTTGAGCAAAGGTCATTTCTAAACTAAAAAAGTAAAATGTGTATTATTAAACTGTTCTTTATATAAAGTATTAAATGTCTTTGTAGCTGAAACAAATTCCTAACAGTTCCTACATTTCTATGACAACAATAGCATCTAGTGTCATTGACTTCTAACTAGCATAATCATTTTGTAGAAAAGGCGTGGGTTAGCTTTCCAATTACATGCCACCCTCACTAAGTGATTTTTCTCACTGAGTGGAACGGTCTATAATTGTGCTCTTACTGTGTGCCTGGCAGCAAGTTAGACACTTCACATGCAATAGCTTATTGCTCCTTGCACTGCCATTTTATTGATTTCTTAAGTTTGTGGTTTAAAAAAAGAATCCAGAAGGCTAAGCATCATAAAATGAGTAGATGGTGAGTCAGTGATCCAAGTTCTCATTTTAGAAACTATGCATTTGGCTTCTGTACCTGAAACAGCCTTTGCTCTTGAAACCAGAACTCAGAATCCCAGAAGACCCCAGACTTCAAATTGATTGGAAATAATATGTACTCAAGCCCCACAGCACCATGTCTGGGAGACCCCTCTGCAGGGAAGTTTTTATTCTGGTAGCAGTGAGAGAAATTCTGGATCATCTGCTCTGGAAAAGGACATGTGTCATTAGACCGGCTGGTGTGTATTGTTTACTTCCACTGAGGACATTCTTCCGGGGAACCAGCTGCTGTGGAAAGTGGGCATTGTGCCTTCTACCCTGAATCATCAGCTGAGTGCTTAAAAAAAGACTGGAGAAACCCAATCCTTCATCAACTCAAGGGCATTAAGGATGTGTGTTTGGTTGCATTAATTTATTTTAAGTAAGTTTGTGAGGCAAAGTTATTTTGGCCTCAGTTACACCAGGTAAAAGTTGTTCTTAAGTCCCAGGAAAGCTGTAATTAGGTCCAAGGTTATACTTTAGTACCTCTCCCTTTCTTATCCCTAATTAATGAAGCTGATAGGCACAGAAAGAGATATACCTCATAATCTCACTGGGGTGTGCAATCTACAAAATTTGGTTGTGAAGCAGAGTTGAATAGGAGATATCAGGGCTTAGGCTGAGGGAAGGAGACTGGGAAGATACTGGTCCATGGATATAAAATTTCAGTTAGATTGAAGGAATAACTTCAGGTGACTTTTGTTGATAATGATGTATCATACACTTGATACTTACTAGGCAAGTAAATCTTAAGTGTTCCCAACACAAACATAAATGTAAATGCAAATGCTAAACAGCTACTCTACAGTGTATATAATGCATACGTGTTTGAAAACATTATGCAATTTTTATTTGTCAACTTGTAAAATTTAAAAAGAAGCTGATTGGTAGAGCTGATTTTCACTCAAAATACAGAAATATTAAAATATCAACTGCAAAGCTAAGTAAAACTATGCTTGTGAGTGACTATGTCTATATAAAATGGCCCAATTGCATGGATTATTTATTTTATATTAAATTCTTAGTGCTAAGTGAATTAATGCTGACCCAGCCTGCAGCAGTTTTAAAATCAGTCTTCACGGATTTTGAAGCAGCCAGTAAGCTTCACCAGATGCTGGCGGTCTGGGCAAGGCTCTAAGATTAAGGACAATAGAAGCTCTAGCAGTAAAGGATGCACATGACCATCTCACAGGTCACCCTGGGAGCACAGAAAGGGCCATCTGGCCCAGGCTTCCAGTCCAGGAGGTGATTCTCTGGAAAGCTAAACTATGAAGTTTAAGTGTCTGGTAACAGTGATTAGGTAAGATCATATAAAATGTCATTTTCTGTAGATAAAAAGTTCAGATATCAGCAATTTTGTATAGTTCCATCTAATCATTATGCTATCCAGACATTATCATCCCACACTGGATAAAATTCAGAGGAGGAACAGGAACATGGATATGTACCATTGTGCCTGTTCCCACTGCAGCTGAGTGCTGCAGGCCCATGGGACCCAGATCTCTGCAGTTAAAGCAGCTTGGGTCTTCATCCTACCTAGCGCATGACCTTGGATGTCCCATGGCTGGTGTTTTGCATTGGGAATACTTTTTGTTCCTTGCTGAATTGCAATAGCACTAATTCTTCCCTCCCTTCTTATAGGACAAGACAAAAGGAGGTGTGGGAATAGGAGAAGGGGAAGGAAGGGGAAGGGAAGGAACCTCAGGAAAGCTGGGTTGAGGATGCTTCAAGTACCAAGAAGCATGTGTGGTGAACTCTGCAGAGACATGGGTGAACGCATCTATTCCCAGGAAGCAAGTAATCCTACATAGCAAGAGTTCTCCCGGGAGGTCTGTAACACTTGGATGACTTTTCTCCTTGTCAGAGGCATCATTATGTGCTTTAAGCTGCAACTGATACTTGACTTGCAGCTCTTGTGTAGCTATTCCCATGATTGCTTTGTATTTTGTAATCTCAATTCATGTGTCCTTCCTCCTGAAGAGCTGAAACCTCTCTACACCTCAGGCCTCAGGGAATGTCTTTCTTCTTTGTCCAGCTCTGAAGGAGGGAGGAGGAAAAGCACAATACTTAATGCCAGCATTGGATAGACAGTTTGTCACCTATTATCTCTTTATTTTTTAGGTTGATCTTTTTTTTTTTTTTTTATTGGTACCAGGGATCGAACTCACGACCGAGCTCTTGCAAGACAGGTGCTTATGCCGCTGAGCTAAATCCCCAGCCCCTTTAGGCTGATCTTTTAAAGAAACTTATTAGTATAAATTAGTCACACAGAGTAATGAATTTATTTTTGGCATATTGGTACATGCATATAACATCCTTTGATTATTTCTGCCCACTCATTACCCTCCCCCTGGCCCTTCCTCCTCATCTCTAATATTCTTTCTTCTCTCTTCCTCATATAAGAGAAAGCATGCAGTGTTTCACTACCTGGGTTTGGTTTATTTCTGCTAATGTGATGGCCTCCAGTTTAACCCATTTCCCTGCCAGCGGTAGGATGCTGATTTTACCAAAAGGAAGTCGGCTTCCTCAGCATCCCTGTGAACAGTCCTCTGGAATGAAGACTTCCACTAGGGGAAATGTGTGGGGGAAATTTATTCATTATCAACCAACATTGCCTGCATGTAGCTAGTGAGGAGTGACTCCCTCATTGCATCCTAAAAGTCAGAGCTAGGTAAAGCCAGGTGAGACTCCCAAGACTAGCCAGTGGGAACAGGCAACTGCCCAGTGAAAACCAGGCTTGGGAGCCACTTCTCACTCAGCCTCAAGGACACTAGCATATGTCAGTCATCTGTAATGGGCACTGCATTTGCTCAATTCAAAAGAATTGAATCCAAATTGATTCTTCCTTTCTCGCTGCAAAAAGAAGTCCCCTAAAGGAAAGCTTCTCTAGAGCTGCCGTGTACATGACACCTGCTGTCCCACTATGTGGCACAAGCCTCTGTGAGCAGGGTAGAGGAGGAAGGCAGTAAAGTGATACGAAGGGTTTGCAGCTATACACGGCACTCTTTTCCTGTGCCCACATGTTCATAGACTGCACCATTCATCTATGCCAACAAAATATTTAAGGGTTGAGTTTATTGAAATATTTTCTTTGACTATTTCTATCCAACTTTTTAGTAGACTTTACATCTCAATCTTTTTCTATCTTCTGTAAAATATCTCCTTTGCTTTTCAGGCATATCTTTCTTAGTATATTGACATCTTTCCATTACCAGGTAGGTTTTATTACCTTAAAGAACACAAATATTTTTAAAATAAGAATTTATTGATCTTACAAGAGCTTTTATCTAGCTGGAATTTTCCCTCGCTTTGCTAATGTCTCTAAACTTGGAACCACAGGGTGAATTTCCAAACACATCTCTGTGTCCATCTCATTTGCATAAGTGAGGCTATTTGGAAGGAGAACTGCACAGTGGAGGACAAAGGGCCACCTTTCCACTGTTTGTTTTCAATTTGATCAGGATGGATGAACCATCCAACTGTCTCCATATCTGGCTAAATTTGGATCACGACTGGGAGAAAAACATAATGATCATAGCTGCTGTGCTTCCCCCATGGCTAAGATGAAAAGCCCTTGGAAATACATGGTGGAGAGAGCTCCAAGGCTCTCATCGCCTCACGTGTGCATCATGCGGACATGTGCACAAATATGTGTCTTAATATGCACACCGGAAACGGAAAACCTTTGCATTAATTTTTTGTAACAGGTATTTTCTTAACGTGTCCTTCAGATGTTGAATTTATCACACAGCAGAAAACCAATGCATAACATCAGAGGAATTTGCAGCTGAATCACTAACTGCATTTTGCTTTCAGGAAAATTGTCATTTGGATTTCATTTAACTTATTTTTTTTTTTTTGAAGCGTACAACTGCTTAACTGAAGTAGTCAATAACTAAGCCACCAAACACTGCCCCAAAATTAATAATCATCAGGATAGAGTTAAGTAAATCAAAGGAACAGAGACAAATTATTTTTCTAGAACCAACATCCTTTCATAGCTTATATTATTTGAAATCATCTGCTTTATGTCTTCTCATGGAAATGCAGTCAAACCTATCAATCAATTGGATAAGCATCATTTCATGAGTCAGGATTTTAGTAACGATTTACGTAGTAGAATGATGTCCAACTAGTAGAGGCTGTAGCATGTATAATACTGTTATTCTGAGCCACTTTCTTTGGGAGAATTCTGCTTACAGAAGATACTAAGCATCGTAGCAATCATTTACAGGTTCAGCCTCAGACAAGAATGACCAATACTGAGAAACGGATGGAATTTTGACCTACAGATTCCTGGTCTGTTAGTCAGAGGCCCCCTCCTCCCAGGCCAGGCCACCTCCTAGCTCTTTCTGACGTGGGGTAGAGGACTGCACCAGTCCTTCTGGTGATGGGAGAAAGTGAAAGATGCAGCTGGAGCTGAAGGGACACATCACCAGCCTATCCTAGTTGGGGGACAGTTTTCTTCTCTGGGAACATCTGCAGCTCCTGGAGTCAGGTATGGGACTGTTGTTCTAGCCTGAGGCTCAGCACAGCTGAGACAAGTATCAGGATAAGAAAACCACGTTTAAAAGGTGTCTAAAATCTCCCCGCACAGTTTTGTGGTAATCATCCGAGGTGTCCGGGTGCTGATCAGGAGTGTGGACAGCAGTAGCACCCTGTGCTTGGGGTGTACAGGACCCTGAAAATGAAGCCCCCACAGTTTTGGAGGGAGAAGAGCCCTGTGTGGATGACTTTTGTTTTGTGTCAGTGGCCCTAGGAGCTGCCAAGTCAGGTCTACAAATTAGGAAAAACGGAATTTTGGGATGTATGGCATGTATTGTTCAGAGATAAGATAAGAGCCTCTGGAACTCCTGGAATCATCTGGGAAGGAAGCAGAAGGCTCAGCATTTCCGGCAGCTGAGCATTGCTGTCTGAATTAGGCATGTGGTTAGGAATTAGGTTGATGGCTCTTGCAGGAGCCCAGTGCTCCTGGGCCCTGAGCTCTCTGAATCCTCAGCTTGGGTGAGGTGTAGCCACCAGACAGGGGAACCTGGAATTTTCGTCCGGAACCCAGACCTGCAGGGAAATAGGCACAGGGCCAGGGCCAGAAGAATGGATTTATACCAGAGAGTAAAATGTTACAGCTGCACACAGGTTAAAACACACAAAATTAGGTAGACAGCAGGAAAACTTGGTGTTTTGATAGTGCACACAGTATCGAATTGACATTTGTTTAGTCAGGATATAGATATTTGTAGAAATAAGAGGCAATTATAAAACTGGCACCGGTTTAAAAACATCCTCAGAGAACATAATGCAAATTTGCAATGGTTAGGTCACAAAATTGGTCATTTTTCTACAATACTTTAGAAAAATAATTTTTTCATTATGAAGAGATAAAATGGATTATCTCTTATTTCCAACTTGAGAAATCATTATATTCTGGGGCCAGGGGTACAGCTCAGTGACACAGCACTTGCCTGTCAAGCACAAGTTCCCGAGTTCAATTTCAACACTATACTAGGTGATCTACAGTAGCTACTATGATGTCCCTTGTTATCTTCAATACAATTGTCTATATCATCAGGCATAGTACAATTGAACATAGCAGTACATAGCACTATTAGTAAAAACACAACATTGGAGACATTATAGGACTTCAAAAGCAGTATAAAATTAAAGGTTAATGTAAAAATAATTTGAGATCTTAGATGTATTTTCACCATGGCATAAATTAACAAAAAGTGCTTTGTGTATCACCTGATGTATTGCAGACCATGAAATGAACGTTCCTCTGAAATCGGAGGCCCAGCGTGTGTTTGTTTAGATATTGTGAGTAGATCCCAGGGGAGAAACTTTAAAGGTACCTATTATTGACTACATCCAGGCAGTTCTGAAAGCTGAAATCGCTTTTTCCATAATATTTTTGTTATAATTGTTAGTGTTAAAAGTTTTTTTTTTTTTAATTTTAAAGAGGGTAAAATTAAACATAACAAAGCAGAACAAAACAGATCATAAGAAAACAAATTAAGAAACACAGATTTCAAAGCAAGATCACAGGAGATCTTCACTATCATATTGTCTCTTGTTTTCATCCAAATAGTTGTCCATATCTTCACACATAGTGAATTCATACTGAATAAAATAGTATTAAACTGATCAGAACAGAATGATGAAGGCATTTTAGGTCTTCAAGACCAGACAATAGGGAAGTCAACAATGGCTGCCATAATATCTCTGGTTCTCTTCAAAATAGCTGTCCATATCTTTTCATATGTTGAAATTAAACAAAAGAAAACAAACTAATCTCACTCTGAACATAGAACTGCTACATTTTATATCATGACGCTATGGAATTAGCACTGTGTATCTTAGTGTCTCTTTTTTCTCAGAATATCTGTTCATTGCATCATGCATTATATAATCAATTCTCATAGAAGTTCTACGCATCTAGACATGTATACCTATCCTTTCTGTATTGGAGGGAAAAACAAATCAAAACAAGACAACAAAATAAATTCCTAGAAAAACACGAAATGAACAACACATATAAAACCACAATACTAGGTGATCTACAGTAGTTACTATGATGTCTTTTGTTATTTTCAATAGAATTATCTATATCATCAGGCATAGTATAATTGAACATAAATAGCAATATTAATAAAAACAGAATATTGGAGATATTATAGGACTTCAAAAGCAGTTAATAATCAAATTGGAATGGGTATCCTATTGAATCTTGTCATCTTCAGAGTAGTTGCCTCTGTTCTCAGACTTGATACTATCAAGCATACACATTTGAATAAAATCAGTCAAGACAAAACAGTGATCTAACAAACCAGGTTCAAAAAAGATCAGTCATAGTAAGACAGTGTAAGTAATATAGGGCTTCAGCTTAAGTTAATAGGAAATTAAGGATAGTTACCTTAGTATATCCTGCTATTTTTGGGATAGCTGTCTGTGCTTTCAAGTGTCTTCCCCAGGTGTTAAATTCTAGCATCTGAGTTGTTTTTTCAGAGAGGCTTTCTACCGCACTACCTGTCAGTCCTCCATCTTTGCTATCTGTTAAAAGTTTTGAAAATATTAATGTGAAACATAGATCACCTACTATTTTTTTTGTTTCATTTTAATGTTATGGATGCAAGATGCAATGCCTTCTGTATGAATCATATTTCAAACAGCTTGTAAGGTAACTAGTCAACAAGGAGGATTAGAAATGCATGTACCCTAAAGAAAGATCATATTATGAACCCAACTGTGGTGGTTATTCATATATACCATTTCATCCTAAGGGAACACATTTAAAGTTTTACCACTAGAAAAAACTCTAGAAATATGTGAAGGTATATTGCTAAAAATTAATGTTAATTACACAAATATTTTAGGTGAATCATATATCAAGATATGAAATTTGAAGGTACAATACTTATAAACAAAATATCAGAAGATATCTTTCAAATCCTAAGGAAGGTAAAGATTCTTTAGCAAGAACCTGAAAAGCACTTGACAAATTTAAAAATAATTAATTGACCATCAAAATTAACAGTATCAGTCTGTTGAAAGATACCATTAAGAAAATGAAAGGGTGATCCACAGAACAGAAGACAAGTAATTTAGGATAAATGAAAAACTCTAATAAAGAACTAGAACATAGTGAAAACTGGACAACAATGTGTTTGGACAGTTCATAAAATATGAGGTTGATCAGAAACTCATGAAAATATCATTGAGAAGGAAGAAGATTAGCTTTGGTGATGCAAATTGCATGTCTTTATAGAATGGTCCTTCATGGGGTATATGTTTATCAGAACTCAACCAACTGCATCCATTTCATTGTATATAAATTTTACCTTAAAGAAGTAATTAAATTGTTAAACACTTTAATACAACTTTCCCCAACTATAACTAGTGAAGTTATACACATATTTGAAAACATAATTATTATAGTTTTCAGCTTAGATTTAATTGGAGTGAAAGGTCTTTAAAATACATTACAGGGACTGTGGGAAGAAGTCCAGCATTTATTAAGCACAGATGCACTGATCCTTGTGCTGAAACTTTTATGCATGTGATATATCCACATGAACACATGATGTTTCTTTCATGATCCTCAGTCTATACATGAGAAAACTGAGCTTTGGGGAAAACATAAATGGCTGAAGACTACACAGCTAGGAAGAAGGAGAGTCAGAATTCCAACTCATATTGAATTGCGCAGGATCTTTCTATTTCACTACATTAAGATGCATTTCTATCATGTCCCAAGTCAACTTAAAGAAGCTTGTTTATGAACAATAATATATATTCTATTTTTTTATTTTTATCACATTAGAAAGAAACTATGGACCAATTGGCCCTCTTTTCCATGTGCAGACCTAGAAGCAAGTTGAAAAAGTTTGAGACAGGTTAGGATAAGAAAATATAAAACTCACCATTATCACTCAGAAGACTATTTGTTTTTTTTTTTGTTTGTTTTTGTTTTGTTTTGTTTTGTTTTTTATTGGTACCAGGTATCGAACTCACAACAGTGCACTTGCAAGGCAGGCGCTTATGCCACTGAGCTAAACCCCAGCCCCTCAGAAGCCTATTTGTATTTCAAATGTGTGTTGATGTATTTTTTAGTTGTCCAAATTTTCTCAGGCAGGCTGCCCTGTGAAGTCTTTAAATGTTAGTAATGATAGTCCTTAGAGCTCCATTTGCTACATATATCCTTTAAAATCTCACTGAACGCCTGCTATCCAGTTACTGATCAGCTTTGTGTGTGATTTGGGAACCTTGAGCTTGAGATAACTGAAACTTAGTATTTTTCTAACATATGATTTGTGTGTGTGTGTGTGTGTGTGTGTGTGTGTGTGTGTGTGTTTGTATCTGTGTGTTTCTGTTCAGGAAATGGCACTACTGTCTCCTCCTGTAAGTCACCCTTGACACTTTCCCAACTGGTTTCCAGGGTCTCTGGATTTTACTTGGGTAAAGAACATGCATGTAACATCTCTCCCGTCTCTTCTTGCTACTGTCTTATGAAACACTCTCCAAAACTGGTAATGGAGGCTTCTATTTGCAAACTGATGACTTGTGCATTGATGGAATTTCTGTTTCCTCCTTCTTTCCACACTTACCTCATTTTGCCCCTCCAATACCACACATCTTAAAACTTGCTTTTATTCTGTTGTCTTCCTTGAACTCCTTTTCTCATGGTGGCTCTGGCTCTGCTGCATCATTTCTAATATTGGCCTGGTGTGTCTGTCTTGTGTTTGGCCTTCTGTATTTTTTACTTGTATCTGTGTACCATATCACCAAGTAATTACATCCAGCCTCTTGGTTTTTAAATGCCATATTATCTTGGTAATATCTAAAATTTACATGTCCAAATCCAGCTCTGATCCCAGTACTAAGCTGCAGAAGTACCTCTCTACTTCAGTGTCTAATGAACATCTCAGATCAGATTGTCCAAACTAGAACTTTTATTCTCCAACTCCTGATACACAGACTTGAGAATTTATTTGCTTTCAGTCCACTCATTCCATTTCATTCTGCTATGCCTTCAGTTTTTCAGATAAAAAAACAGGGAGTCAATATTTTCAAAATCATTTTTGCCCAGTGAGAAAGAGGATATTTTGTCAAATCTACTTTCAAAATTTCAGATTTGACCTCTACCACCTCCTTCTCCTGTCTCTCTTCTCAGTTTGTCAGTAACCACTTCATGCAGCCACTTGCTTCCGCTTTTGACACTGTTAGAGTCTTTATTCCACAGAGCAGCTAGAAACATTTTTTTTAAAACATGAAAATAAAACACTCATAATTCTATTGAAAACCCATACATAGATTCACACCATTACACAATATCACCCCCCAAACTAATTTATGTTCTCACAAGCTGCCATTGCCTCTGCCTACATTTCCCATGAGTCCTTTCCTGGCTCCACCTCACTTCCTCATCTGAATCCATATACATACGGGTCCTTTACGTCCATTATGACACTCAGAATCTTCTCAGAGCAGTCGCATTTGCTCTTGCTTTTGGAATTTTCCTCACACTGATCCCATGTATGTGTTTTCTCCTTCATTCAAGCTCTGCTTAAATGGTCCTCTTGAGAGAACCTGTTTCCTGTTACTACACCTAAATTAGCTACCTTCAACACTCTTATTTTGTAGCATATTTCTCTATTGGAAATTCTACTAATTTATGTGTTTGCTTAAGTCTAGGAGATTAAGAATTTTTCATATATATATATATATATATATATATATATATATATATATATATCAACAAGGTAATAAGCTTTGGAGCATATTATATATTAAAGCAAAAATCTTTAAATGTTGAATGAATGGATTAATACCTTGCTATTGCCAGTTCTGTTAACTCCTCAAGTATTCAAAAATACTAAGAATGATTTTGGCTGTCACCAATGGCTATAGAATGTCCTCATAAAAATAACACCTTTGATTGATGAATGTCAAATTTATATTTGAAATGCACTCGTGATTTTAATCCCAGCCTGTTCCTTCTATTTTAGAAAGGGGCATGGCACTCAGGTAACCTTTGATATTCTTTATGAAGCCCACGGGATTCTTAGAAATAAAAATAAAATATCTGATACACAGCAGCTACTCCTATAAATAGCTGTGACACTGAATTACACACTGAAAGAGTTGTTTATGTCTTAGTCTATCATTTGATGATGCTTGTGTTCCTGATTTCTAAGTCAGAAAGTATGCCTTTAATATTGTTTTGGGACTTGGTAATTATTTGTAAAGTTGTTATTCAAATTTTGTGTCATCTCATCTGTTTTTGAATAACTGAGCAAGGATTGTGAATTATTGATTCAGGAAGTAACCTAAACAGTGGCAATCCTACAAGGATCCTGAAGGAACCAATACAAATGCCATTAGGAGCTCATTAGCATAGCATTGTTTTTATACTCGGGCATTCTTTATCGAAAGAATTACAAAGTGCTTCATTTTATGATCTCAACTTCTGATGAAATATTCATAAGCTTGTTTATAAATCTGAATTGAAGGCTTGTGCATTTTGTATGATGAGCTTTCATAAATATTGATTGAAAAATGATAAACACTTAAAACTTGGTGTGGAAAATTTAATTAATTAAAAGTTGAAGCAAAATATTTCAGTCTATGTTAATTTGAAGGTGTAGATTTTGATACACTTACTCTAAATGCATTAAATATTATATTTTATAAACCAGTATCAGTGAGTTTGCCATCCCTGAATGTGTTGACAGCATAAAACACTAAAGAAAAGGCATGAAAACTCTCAGCAACTCTATAAATTTAACTTTAGATCAAAGATATTTCCGGAATAACTTCAAAGATGCTTCAGAAAAAGACTAATTCCCCAAGAAAAGCTGCTGTAATGATAAACTATGTTTTAATGATCAAGGAAAGTTAGTTTTAATAAAGTTTACTTAAGAAAGCCCTTCATACCTACAAGTACGATTATGTGCCTCAATGACTCAACTCCAGTAGACAAATCTCCTTGGGCTTTTACTAAAAGAGTGTGAAACTCTTTCATGATCTTTCACAGATGTTCCAGTGCATAATTAGAAATTAACTTACAAGTAAAAAGACAACACTAATTGGGTTAAATCAGTAACAAATATTTATATCGTACAATAATTTACAATTCCCTACATATAAAACTTTGAAGAAATTTATATTTTGATAGTTATATTTTAACAAGAAGTAAAAGCACAAGGAAATGTACATTATATGTTTTATTCCAACACATTTAGATAAAAGCCTGTCCTCAGTGAAGTGACTCCTGAATTCCACTAGCCCTCATCAACAAACGTGAAAATTATATATTGTGAGAATTAAATACAGGGAAATGTGTCTTGATTTGTGTGATTACCTGAAAGTAAATTAGACTTGGAAGTTTTGATCACCAAATTTTCATCCTGAAATCAAGATTATTCTTTTTCCTAATTCTGTGAAATATAACCTTACTAAAAATATTAAATATCTGGAACACTATGTATATTATATTAAAATTTGCAAATTTCTGACTCCCTGATTGAATTATGTGTCTAGACATTGTTCTGTTGCTGCAGGGTCCCTATTTGAAGTATGTGGGTGATGAAGATAGTGGTGAATCCCACGGGAGGGACAGTGTGCCATCCTGGAGACACAAAAGGAACATATTAGCCTTCTGGAAATGCTTACCCAATCAAATTGAGCGTAATGAATGTAAACTCATGGAAAATGTGTTTCAGTTACAGATTGTATACACTCCGACTGCAAGCACAATAAGGATTGAAACACTATTTTCCTTGGCACAATATGTTTTGCAAGCAATGAGATATTTAAAAAGTTACTTTAGCTAGAAAGTTTTCTTAATTTCATCATGAGAGAAGGGGGCAGACAAGAAAGGCAACTGATTTCTTTACTTAATAATCTTACACTCAGAAATCCTCTGATTCTAGGACATTTGTTTGCAACTCCAGTTCAGGGTCTCCCTTTGCCTTTTTGCCTTAACATGCTGAAGGTTACCTTCACCCACGTCTAGATTTCTTTACAAAGTTCTATTTAGATGTCTGCTTAGAAAATTATCAAACTGCAAATATCCCAAGGCAGGAATTATTTTTCTCTTCAGTAGTGCTTGTAGTATTATATCATGCAATTTGCATGGTGGGCGATGATGTCAACTGTGTAACTCTTGTTAATATTTCTAATAGAGAGGGGCACAACTGTATGTCCATGGTGTCTGTCTCAACATCCTGCATTTCAGATAAATACTGTGCAGAACACACAATTGTATTTTGCATGTCATCTCTTTGACTTTCATGCTTACTTATCAATGCTATCCTGCTTCCAGATTTAGGTCTGTTGTAGCCAGGGTTTACAGGGAGAAGATTAAATAGAGGACACATAATTCATAGGAGTATTTTATACTACTCTCTCAAAGAGTCAAATGCAGAAGAGTGCCAGAAATCTTTTCAGACACTAGAAACCCAAAGAATCTAGCTGAGGTCTCAGATCCCATTGGGATGTCCTTCACAGCTGGAGACCTAGAGCCCATGACAATGTCACATGCAAGTTTGTATCAAGGATCTGCCCTGGGAAGGCCCAGAGATCAGTGGTAGAAGCTAGGAAGTCTGAGCCAGCTGGTTGGAGGATCTGTACCTGCAGGCTGAGGACTCTGCACAGGAGACAGGAAATGACACTCAAGGTTAGGACCAGAGCCACCCCAAAAGAGAACCGTAGCCATCCTCAGTGACAGTGAGGAGCTGAGATCCTCTGATGATAACAGCCAAGCGCATGTCAGGAAAACTAGCATCAGAAACTTCTCCAGAAGAACCAACAGCAAACCGTCTTCTCCTCCAGTTCTCCTTTGATGTTGTTAGCAGTAATTCTCACATGGGCCTTCGTCACTCAGCACCACACTGATTCAGTTCAGGTAAGTGTTATAATTTGACAAAAAAGTCCAAATATAATCCATGTTATAGAGAGTTGGAAGAGAACAGTAGTATAAAACAGAGCCAAAGGACAAATACTGTACCTCTGACCCAAAACTAAGTGGAGATAAGGATATGGTAGTTCCAGTGGCAGTAGAAAATGTGTTAATAAGGGTAATAAAATTGCATGAATAAATTCTTCTGTGTTTGTTTCATTTTGATATAAGAATGATATCAGATTTCCAAATGATATAAGGGAAATATTATAACTCCCAACATGCTAGGTGTCTGATACACCAAGTTTGTGTTCCCCAAGACTGAAGAATGAATTCTGAGGAACAATGGATGGTAAAAGAAGGAGATTTTATGAGGAAGAGACGGCTCCTGAGAGAAACAGAAGGGGGCCCAGAAAGTGAGTTGCTCCACTTCTAGGGGAGGATTTATAGAGCAAAATCATGAGGTGAGTATAAAATTGCAAAATGGATATAAGGCGGAACAAAAATATAAGCAACCTGAAAGACTACAAGTGTAGTCAGATAGCATTGATCCAGCAGGGAAAGAAGCCACATAGCAAGTATACGTGGAAAGAAAAACGACCTTTCCTGGAAGGGATGGGTCAGGAGGTCTTGGTCTCCCACCCAGGGACTGGTGCCTACTTAGACTGTCCTGCATTACTGTCTATCCCTCAGGAGGTTTGCAGTGCAGCCCCTCCAGCTTTAGCTGGAGTCCTGGCTTTCACTTCCAGCCTCAGTTATACTGTGCTCTCACCTTCTGCACTGACTTCTTTGCGGGCGTAACCCTGTCTGACTGCCTATTGTTGGGGGCCACAAGTTATACATTGACTTGCTCTTTCCTTGTGGACCATTTTTTGATTGCAGAAATCCTGCTTTATTTCAGTCAGTGAGGCTCACAGAGCAGGAGGAAGCCCGCTGAGGACAACACAAGGAAACTAGCACCCAGGTGTAAAGATGGCTCTTAACTTGTCCATTCAGCCACTGCGTCTGCATTGTTCCAGGAAAAGCATCATACCCGTCCCAGTGCATGGACTAAATACCACTGCACGGTGGTAAGCTGGAGTTACTGGGCCTTTTGTTCCTCAAGAGCAGCTGGCCATCCCAGATCTCGGGGGCACCTTCTATTTTGTCTCTTGCTCTTTCTCTCTATCCCATCATGCGCTATAACCCAGGTAGGAGATTGGGAACTCACTGGAGGCATTCCAAACAACTGATGCTCGGAAAGGATCACTAATAGCTTATACTGTTTTTACTTAACTTAGCTGTCTATAATTTCACTTAGATTGTGGCCTCTTGATCCACTCATTCTCTTATAAATGGCTCAAATTTATCCTTCTTTATGGGTGAGTAGTCACCATTGTGCACATATACCACTTTTTCTTTACTCATTCATCTCTCCATGGGCATTTAGCCCACTTTTATAATTTGACTATTGTGAATTGTGCTGCTGCAAACATGGAATGGCAGAGAGACCCAGAAAAGTTAAAGTGGAGATAAGTATCCCATGATTTTCTTTATATGAGAAATCTAAAACATAAACAATTTAGAGAGAACAATGAAATTGTGATGGTAAGAAGGAGGGAGGTGGATTCTGTGGAGGTGGGACTGGGATTTGAGAAAGGAAGGAGAGGAAAGACTGTGGAAAAGAAAAATGATCAAGATGCAATTTGTGTACGTATGAATTCTCCAAAATGAGTGTCATTAATTTCTATTGCAAAAGCATAGTAAATAAAGTTGAAGTAATAAAAGCATAAAATATTTATACCTAAATATCCATAACTGGACATGAGTGTGGAGTCATGAAAGCACTAACTTATATCTCAAAGTGCAATGCCAGAGATGTATTTGTTGAAGATGATACCAGATGACTGTATTGAGGCAGTTCTGTTTTCTGCAAATGTTTTATCAGTGTTTTTCCAACACAGCAAGCAAAACTTGTTTTGCAAATATTTACTGTATAATCACTTAAAATTCCATATCATCTTGTAAGTTTTTGTAATTAAGTACATATATTTTAATACATATAGCCATAACATTTTAGAAAAGTGTCTATGGTTGACACATTAATTACATGCATCTTTTTATAGCTATTTATTCATACATTACTTTTAACTACTGATATTAGTGGGTTTGCAATGTAAGTTTTCTGTAGTTTCTGGCAACTGTTGCACAAAGTTCTGCTAAAATAATGTTTTGTTTTGTTTTATTGACGTGCTATTGTGATTAAACTCATTAAAATATATTGTTGAAGTTGAAAATCCATTTGGAGGTCTGGGTCATCTGATAAAAGCTAATACTTTACCAGAAAGTTAATAGATGAGAAATGAAATAGCATCATAGTTGAAAATTATACCTTCAATTAGGCCTAAAGTGAAAGCACAATAAAGTAAATATAGCTGCTGAAATTCTTTTTTATGTGTTTGTCACAGATTGTAACATTTTATTTCAAATAAATAATGTATAATTTAATGCTTTCAACATGTTAGGTTGATTTGGGCTCTTTGATAATTATCCCAAGGTTATTAAAAATGCATCTTTTATCTCTACTCAGTCTTATTTCATGTCTTGCTTTAATTCTAAAATGTTGTTTTGTGTTTAGTTGAAGGATCAGTAGAAAAAGATGACACCAGCTTATGAATTTTATGCTGCAAAATATGGAAAGTCCATTCCAGAAATAGCAACATTTATATTTATGGGTGAATTACTGATAATTTAATTTGATATAATTGAGGATATTGTAGTAAATGGATAAATTATGTTCAAATATAAATCTTTTACCCTAACATATATTTTGTTTTTGAAATATCACTTCTGTCTAGTAAACTGTCTGAATGACATAGTGGCATTGATTAAGAGTGACAGGCATGGTCGGAGGCCACTCCCCCTCAGGCTTTAACCTTCTCTACATACAGCTCAGGGAACCAGGCTCTAGTTCATGCCAGCAGGGGGCTGGGATGTCAAGGCCAAGCTGAGCTTCAGCTTGTTGGAAATGTGAGTCCTGTCACTGGGCATAGATGGATTACTGAGAGTCACTGACATTCCCTAGTGTAAGGAGCTATGGGCCACATTGTGTCCTGCAAACCTGTAGTACCTTGGAAAGGCAATTAAGTTAATATGAGACTACTAGGAAAGGATCTAATCTAATCTGACTAATATCTTTATATGAAAAGGAGATTTTCTCACATAGACTTACATAGAAGAATAAAAAACAAGGAGAGAGATCTCAAGAGAATCCAAAATTGCCAAAACCTTGATCTCAGCCTTCTCCCCCTAAATCTATGGGAAAATACATTTGTGCTGTTTCAGACACTCCAATTGTGGTGTTTAGCTATAGCAGACCTAAGAAACGAATCCACTGGGTAATTGTTAAAGTAGTCGCCAGCAGTGTAGTGGGATGGAGTGTTTGTAGAAGAGTACGTACTAGCATTCACAACATCACAGGTATATGAGAAGGCTGGAGGAAAGAGCAGTTCATAGGACTATGATATAACAAGAATATGGCGCGATATTGTTGACAGATTTGAGAAAATGTGGGAAAGGAAGAGAATAATCACTTACCAATAAGGTACTAGATGGATCCTTCACATCTTTACAAGTGACAATTTTCTCTTGCAGCTAAATGGCAGAAAAAGCAGAGGATAAAGTGAAAGAGAAAACTGTACTGTGAAAAAAATATTCTTTTTAAAACTTTATTCTCTTTGAAGCTGCCTAGCTCTGTTTCTGTTTCATGGCTCTGTAACTGCTTTCTTGACTTCTGTAACCATGAGAGCATAACCAAACCTGATTGTACTAAACTTTGCTGTTATTAATCTACTGCTGTAATGGATCATCATTAATCTAGCCCTGCAGCTGATGATATCGCTCTACTAGCTAATCAGAAGAACTGTCAGACTGTCCTGTCCCACCTTTGTAACTCTTTCTTATGCCTCATATAAAAGTGCTGGTTCACAGAGAATCACCGCCTGGCTTTTGATGGAAGTTATTCCAGCCAGGACCCCTGGTGTAAAATAAAGCTGTTCACAGACTTACAGCTGACTTACTCAGGTATCATTCCTTTCCTGAGCTCCGTGTTGCCACAATGAAAAGACTTAATTGTGAAAGCCTTGCAGTTTAGATAAGATGGATTTCTCACCCTGAAAACTCTGCATCTCCAAGACGACAGCTCCATTTGGGAAGAAACTAAATACTGAAATCTGTGATGAGGGCTTCTGAGACAATATGCTAAAAAAACAAAAACCGAAAAACATTTACTTACTAGATTGTCATGAATCATTTATGTCTATAGAAATGACTGACTCCTCCTTGTTAAAATTAAGTCTCCTTCCTCACCTGAGAATGATACATTTAGCCTCTATTTTGTAAGACACTACTTGTCCATGAAGGACCTATTCCTCCCCTATTTATCTGGCCAAGTGTCCTGGATTAGTCACATTAAGTGACTTCAGCATGCTGGACCCACTTCGGTGGAAAAGGAATGAAGCGATAAAGGATCATGTGGCTTAGCTACTATTTATGAGGTGAATACAAATGGAACTGCCTCCTTATCATGCTGGGTCAAGGAGTGCTGGTTAAGTGAGCTTTTTGTTATAGGTGACTTTGCCACGTTGCTGGACCCGGTAGCATGGGTACTAATATTATGTGAGGCCAGCTGTTGGCAAAAGAATGCTTAATGCAAAAAAAGTTAGAAATTTTAGAATTGTTGTGGAAGGTGTTTGGGGAAGAAGTCACAAAAACCCAGGGAAATGAGCATGATATGATGAATATCCTACTTAAAAGCAAGGAGCTCTGATATGTGTCACAGGAGATGCTGTCTTTTCCCAGAATATGGAATACACTGGAGGAGAACCTGCTTCTCTGAGTGCCTCAGTGAAGATTTTTTCTGTAGTTTAGAACTGAGCATTGGAGGAACTTTACAGAATCCAAATAGTAGTTGGAATGATAAAGTCTCCAAAGGAAGGCTAATTGGTGTCATTAAACCATCAGAAGCTTGGAGAGTACCATTGTCCTAGTGAGTGGTAAGGTCAAGTTAGCAGCAAAAGATGCCCAGAGAGATGACTGAGACAGCATGGTGTTACTAGGGAAAAAGTGAATGTATATTCCAGAAGCTTTGCTTAATTTTTTAAATTTTTTTTTATTTAAAGAAAAAAAAATGAAACAGAAAGAGGGCAGAAATAATACATAATTTCAAAAAAAACCAGTAAGAAATCACTAGTTGATAATTACATAGTTTCCTCTTAGAAGTAGTTGTTCAAGTTACAAAAGTAAAGCACACAAAGTGGACATTTAAACAGTGAGGCTATGATCAGTTCTGTTCATCTACCCAACAAAAACTTAGTAATATGGTTATCAATCCTACACACTTAAACATACATGTAGTTATATCCTTTAGAATACTTTCTTTTCCTCTTTTTTTTTTACAATAACTATAATCAATTCTCATAAACTGTTTAGAAGTTCTACACATGTATAAATCTTTACATGTATGCCTATCCTTTCTGTATTAGAGGGAAAAACAAATCAAAACAAGTCAATAAAACAAATTCCTAGAAAAACACGAAATGAAAAGGACATATAAAACCACAATACTAGGTGATCTACGGTAGTTACTATGATGTCTCTTGTTATTTTCAATAAAATTTTCTATATCATCAGGCATACTATAATTAAACATAGCAGTACATGGCACTATTAATAAAAACCAAACATTGGAGACATTACAGGACTTCAAAGGCAGTTAATAATCAAATCAGAATGGGTATCCTATTGAATCTTGGCATCTTCAGAGTAGTTACCTCTACTCTCAGACTTACTATCAAGCAAACCAGATTCGAATAAAATCAGTCAAGACAAAAACAGCAGTATAGATAATCTTCTCTGCCTCATCTCTGCCATGCTATTATTCTATCATTGTTGTTTACTTTTCTCCTTCATTCCACTGTCTGCCCCTTTCATTGAGGCCTTTCTGCCATTGTTGCTGGAATCCTGGTGATTTTCTTCTCTCTCTCTAGAATGTCCTTCAATATTCTTTGCAGGGTTGGATTGGTGGTCACTAACTCCCCCAGTTCCTCTTTGTCGTGGAAACATCTTGTCTCTCCATTAATTTTGAGAGACAGTTTTGCAGGGTACATCAATCTGGGTTGGAGGTTATTTTCTTCTAGGGCTTGGAATATTTTGCTCCAAGCTCTTCTTGATTTGATAGTTTGCATTGAGAAGTCTGCTGTGATTTTGATGAGTTTTCCCTTATAAGTAATCTGTTTCTTTTCTCTGACCTCTTTTAATATTCTGGTCTTGTGATGGATTTCTGGAATCCTGATTATTATATGTCTGGGTGTAGATCTCTTTTGGTTGTAGCTGGCTGGAGTTCTGTATGCCTCATATATCTGAACATCACTTCCTTTTTCTATGCTTGGGAAGTTTTCCTTAATTATTTCTATGAATAGCCTTTTTATTTCATTTGTATTTGTCCCTGCTTCTTCATTCATGTTTTTTATTCTTAAGTTATAAATCCTCTTGTCGTCTTCTAGCCTTTGTATTGTTACTTCCTTGTTCCTTGTTATTTTTAAGAGATCCTTCCTTTCATGATCATACATTGCAAATCTGTCTTCAAATTTTGAAAGTCTGTCTTTAGTTTCTGTTAAGAAGTTTTGCCAACTTTCAATGGGGTTTTTAATTTCCTGATATTCTCTTGGAATCTGTTTCATGTATTCTAAATTTTATTTATATTCTTCATCAAAGGCTTTTCTCCTTTCTCTGGGTTCCTCCATTCTTCCATTTGTGTCTTCTTGAGGAGTACCCAGGATTTCTTTTATTAATCTTCTTATATCTTGCTTCACCTGAGTTAGAATTTCAGATTTAAATTCATCAATGAGGTCACAGAAGTATTTGTTTATTTCCCATGAAGCCGTGTCTGATATTGCATGTTTGCTGCCCTCGATCTCCTCTGTATGTACCTCTCCTGGGCTTATTTTTTTGGGTCAGCAGATGGAGGCTTTTTGTTGTTTCTTTGTCTTGTCATGTTTCTGGTTTCTTTTAGATAGCTGAATGATGGAGGTCTCAGGTCCTTTTTGTATTGCTTACAGTTTTTGTGAAATGTACTGGCTAGGGCAGTGCTGCCCTCTCCAGTTTGCTGTTGATCTGTGAGGTGCACGCAGGGGTGATGTGGGCCAGCCCCTCTCCTCTAAGACAGTCAACCAGTGAGTGTCTTCAGCACGTTAGTGTGTACCCTTGCAGATGTCACAGGTTCGGGACAGCCTTGTGTCCCTGGTTATTGGGTCCCAACCAGGGGCATGGTCAAGCCTAAGCAGATCCCACCAATCTGGTTTGGGCCAGGAGCCACTGACTGAAGCGGCTTCAGTTGTCAATTCAAGCCTGTCCTGCCCAACTCCGATATGTTGTCTAGCCGGTCATCTCGCTCTGGGGAACCCAGTTCTCAGCACTCACCAAAGTCCGTGCAGCTTGATTCACCAGTTCCACTCCCTGTTGTCGCATCTCCTCCCGCTAAGTGTCTTGGGCTCACCAAGCACCCCTCTACGCAGAGCTGTGACCTCAGCTCAATCGTGAGTCACCCGACTCTTAAGATGCGCCTAGTACAGTGATGGGAGCGTGCCCAGCTCCAGCCCTCCATTCACGCTTCTTCTTTTTAAATTTTGTTTTCTTTTTCTTTTTCCTCAGTTTCTTCCTGGGTCATGAGAATTCCTCTCCTTTTATCTGATCTTCTCCATGGTGTTAAATTCTAGCATCTGAGTTGTTTTTCTCAGCTCTCTATCATGCTACCTATCAATTGGTCATCTTTTTCTTCTCCCAGCTTTACTTAATTTAAATAAGCAAGATAAATCAAAGATTTTGAGGACAATTGCATCATGAATATTTATGATCTCTGGCCTGGTTTTTGGGTAAAAACAATTCTCTTATTCAGAACTCATTGACTGAAGGAGGGTTAGAGTCTCATGAATAATGATCTTGTAACACAATGAATGTACATCTGAAAATCACCTTGTCTCTTCCCCAAAAGGGCACTTAATGCACTATGGAATGGGAATATTTGACCATGTGAGGGTCTCTAAACAAAAGTACTATGTTGAAATTAATTCTCAGGGATCAGAAATATCATTTAAAATCCTCGTTAGAGTGTGATGTATAGCACGCAGATCATTAACAGAACCTTGTGTCAATTCTTGTTCATTTTTTTTTTTTTTTGTCCACTAAGCCCAGCAATCACTTATTTGGTCCCTAAATGTAAAACCTAAACTACTACAGTGAATAGTTATCAGTAAACCATTTTGGCCATTGCTACATAGCAATATAAGAGTGACACACATATGAAAGTCCTGGTGGAAGCTTCTAAAACAGCTCACTGCCACCCTGCACCCCAGCTCTGCAGCCAAGATAGTAAAGCTTGTGAACTGTAGTTTGAGAAAAATGGCTGATTTTCTTGCTACTATTAAAGATACAAAGAATGCATGAGTGTTAGTTGAGTGGCTTCTATAAAAACTAGCTGGAGCCTATGAATGATAGTAGACTTGTAGACATTCCGTGGTTGCCTAACTATTCACATCCTGGCTTCTGAATAGCTTTCTGATGTTACCATTTTGCAGCTAGTAAGCAAAAGCAAGTCCAAGCCAAGTGGCCTAGTGTCTTAGGAGACAACCTTGAAGTTGAGCAATATACGTATCATCTGTCACTGCTGTTGTAAGAGTTTGAGAAATGTAGTTTTTAACTGGGTGGATATGCCCAATGAATATTAAAAACAAGGGAGAACAGATCCCAAATGACAGTGATTTTTGCTACAAGGATATGTCTTTTTCTAATCGCTATGCCTGTTATGTAATGGCCCAGGACTAGCACATCAGGTCATTGTCACTGGAGACTTTATGCTGGAGAATGGGTTACAACCAGCAGTAGGGCTTCATCATCTCCTGCACATGGTATATCTTGGCAGTTGCTTCTCTTCTTATATATATTTGGTTTTTGCTACTTTTGGAGACTTGCTCCTTCTGAGTAGCTCACCCAAAATGCAATAACTCTCAGGATGAAATCTATATGATAACATAACACAGGTTGAAATGCAGGATTGTTGGAAAGTCTATGAGCCAGGGCTCAGCAAAAGAAAATACTCCAAACCTGTCTTTCATTCCTCAAGAGAGGGGAGGGCCAGTGTCTGGTAGACATACTTTATTTCTGCTGTTCCCTCTTTCTCTATGGAAAACTGAACAACCTGCTTGTTAGCAGGAGTTTAGAGGCTGCCTAGTAGAACCAGCAGCTTGGCAGTGTGGTTGTGATAATACTAGCTCCTTCTGCCACGATTAGTCTGACTGTGTTACCTTTTCCCATGTCCAAGATCAGAGTATGAATTTTTCAGAAGATACCCTGTCTCTCCTAGAATTTTTTTTGAGAATCTTACTTATCAGAGCAAATCTCCTTATGTTTCCTGCTGATCCCGTGAACAAATATCCCCCTCAATAATTTATTACCTTGCTCTAGATGCAGTGATGATAATTGATTGATAGACTACAATGATTCTTAAATGGTTTAACGTAATGATTTTTCAATATTATGTTGGTGCAAAACTGGCAAGCATTAAGTAGAATTCCATACTTTGAATTTGGACTTCTGCCCAGGCTAGTGATATGCTGTGTGAAAGTAGACAATACTCATTTGAAATGATGGGCAAAAGCAGCAAGTCACAGCTCTTGCCAGCCATGTGATGCCAAAGCCTAGCAATTGATACTGTATAGTGTGCGGCATTGCTAAGCTAGAATGGATAGAAGATTAGATGCATTGAATGCATTTTTGACCTATTTTCGTTGTATGATGGATTTATCAGAATGTAACCTGATCAAAATTTGAGAAACATTTATGTATAACTCAGAGATATGTAAAATTTAAACAAATAATTAAATTATACATATGGGAACTGGAATGGATTCCAAATACATTTAGATACTATTGTTCACACTGTACAGATTACTTGCAAATGCTCAGAAATGTTTATTGGCTAATTGTTGATAATTTCCATGAAACAGTGTACCAAGGGAGATTGTCATACCTGTTTTGAACATATGCTACACATACTCACTTTCAGCATTAGTTTTTAGGAGTGACTAATGCTTAATAGGGCACATTTATTTGTCCACATGTATTATATTTCCATATTACAATACATTTAAAATCACTGACATCTTGTGAGCACACTCAGATGGTTTATAATACCTGACTGAAAAAAGATCTAGACAGCTTAAGATTTTCAGGGTAGTCAGATATTGATCTCATGTTGCACTCTTGACCAGTTATGTTTGACGGTATTGGCAGTGATGAATTATCTACAAGCTTAACTGGAATTCATGCCATGGGTTTTCATGCTCTGGCAAACAAGCAATCTGATATCTGTTAACTGTACCCAATGCCGGTAAGGTTAGAAAGAGTCATTGTATCCTATTTGTGATAAATAAGGCAGTTTTCAGAGGTTGCACTGATCTTTAATTAGTACTTACTCCCTTTTAACCCTATTTTAACTCTACTTGCTATAACATCATTAGGGGGCATCTTTTAATTTGTCTGAACAGAAATACGTGCAGGAAGGCTCCATCTCCCCTGCTGGTTTTCCAGCATGTGTTCAGAGTCAGATAGTCACTTTCTTCTTGTTACCATCAAAGAGAAATGAGCACAAGCAATTCTCTGACAAAAACTCAATGAAAATGTGATTTCACTGTATTGAAGAAAAAAGCAACTACCATGAATCAACAATCAGGAAAATATAATCTAATTATGTTAGTGGTAGTGTGGAAATCTAAGCTCTGCTACGCTGCCTTCAATTATTATCCAAGAATGGAATCTTTGTTACCATGCACAGAGAAACACGTTTATTTTTAGGACATGAATGACTTTATATGTCTGTTTTATTCTAGATGTTGTTAATGAAGGGAAAAATAGGATATTTTCTGCCCTTGGGCAGTTCACAATCTAAAGTAGGAAATAACTGTCTCAGTAAAATGTGAGTAATACTACCATTCAAAGTTTCAAAAACTAGGGTCTGGAAAGAGCCTACTTGCAAGACATGCTATCATCAGTTGGAGTGCCAAGGGTAGTGCCTTGAGGAGAAAGTGTCAGAGAAAGGGAGAACAATACAACTATATCTAAAAGTGAGATACGATACAATGATATCTCAAAAAATGAGCTTGTATACCCCAAACCCAAACCTCTGAAGAAATCTAATGCTAAGCATGACAGTCAAGAGATTACCAATTGTGACAAAAAGTTGTAATAGACTGTTATTTTATTATGGGTTTTCTTAGTTACTTTTCTTGTTGCTGAGACAAAATACTTGGTGCCCCAAATTAAGGGAGGGAAGGTTTATTTAGCTCAGAATTTGTAGAATATTTTTAGTCCATGTTTGTTTCATGTCATTGACTGTAGTGTGTGTATATGTGTTTTAGGGAGGGATTCTTATGTATAAAACTAGTTAACAAAGAAAAGGCAACATATAAACAAGAAACAGCTGAGAAATTTTCAAAATTGCAAAGACGAGATCTTTGGAGGAATATAAAAGATTAATTAAAAATATACTTAGAGAAAATGGTTCTGGTTGGGCAAAATCATAGTTGAGTATGTTTGGTGATATAAAATAAGAATATCCACTCCAAGACTAAAAATAAAATACTATTTATTTTTTCTCAAAGAGACGGTAAATGCTTACACAATACCCATAAAAATAGCAAGATTAAAAAAAATAAAAAGAAAAGTATGATTATATGGAAACCACAGAATAAGGTGACAAGAATTAATTCAAATATACAGTTAATTCCATTAAATTGAAATGAAGTGATGCAAAAGATAAACTTTGTGATTAGGAAGGACAAAGTTTGTCATTAAGTAGACAAAACTAAGCAAATAGCACCAAAATAAAACATTCGTGGTGATAAACTAAGACAAAAGCAAAGCTCCATTTAGAGGATATTCTAATCATGATTTTTATGTGCATCTGTCTTGGTTACTTTTTTCTCATTGCTGAGACAAAATACCTGATGCCCAAAATGAAGGAAAGAAAGCTTTATTTATCTTATAGTTTTTGGATGTTTCAGACCATACTCAGCTGGTTCCAAAGCAGGGTGGCATGACTAAGAGGCAACTGCTCATGGTGGCTGCAAGTAATTAGAGCAAAAAGGGCAAAAGAAAAAAATTATATAGTATGCCAGCTACCCATCTCTGGGTGGGTGCAGCACTCACACTGCCAGTTCCATGCTAGACAAGGAACCAATCAGAAATTCTAGATTCAGCTGCTTCCATGATGCATGAAGCTTTGGGGTGACATCCAAGCACAAACCATAACAGTATTATACTATAGCAAACAAAATAGACTGAATTAGATGATGTACTCATATCAGAAACTGGTAGAACAAGTAGTTATATCTTGACAAGTATATGGGTTATTTGTTTAACAAAATTAATATAATTCAATGGATACATAAAATAATAACAAATTCAGCAAATGAAGAATATTTATTATTTCTATATGGGCAGAAAGCCAGTTCCAAAATCTATTTCAAAGATTAAATAGAAGTCTGACATTCTCATAACAATTCAATGGACTTAGAAATCATCTATTAAAAGATGGCATTAAAATCTCTTTTCTTTTGGAAAAGGGAAAACATTTTTAATAATTCAAACATTAAGAGTATCATAATAAAGGTTACAGTATATTTTGGAACTGATAGCAATAAGAATAATCCTAAAAATGCTAAAGTGAGTATAAGGAAGACAAAAGGCAGACAGAAAATAATGAAGTATAAAACCAAGAGGAAACAAAATATTTATTTGAAAAATTAATTTAATAGAAAAATTAATAGCAAAAATAATTAAGAAAAAAATGGAATAGGAAATATAGAGAACTATAACCAGGTGTAGTAGGCTACTTATTTATTTATTTATTTGTGTCTCTTTGAAATATGGTTTTACTATGCAGTACAGGCTGGTCTTGACCTCACTTTGTAGCCCAGGCTGGCCTTCAACTCACAGTGATCCTTCTGTTTCAGTCTCTTGGGTTTACAAACATGCACCATCATGTCCAGCCAGCATTTATTTTTATTGTATATATTTAGGATATGTAACATGATGTTTTCATATATCTCCACATAGTGAAATGAGTACTACAGTCAAACAACTTAATATATTCATTATTTAACATGAATGTATAATTAAATTGTGTTTAATTTCATTACAAGGACTTCCCAAGTCTACTCTGTTGGCAAATTTGCTGTATAGAATATAGTGTTAGCTGTAATTCTCATGCTGTTTTTACATCTCTAGACTTACTCATTTTACATAGCTACAAAAACTTTTAACCTTTTGACCAACATACCCAATTTTGCCTGTTCCCCGTCTCTGGTAATCATTGCTTTACAATGTCTTTTTAATATTAAACTTTTTTTGGGGGGAGTACTAGAGATTGAACTGACGACCTCATGCTTTCCAGACAGGCACTTACACTGCGGAGCTAAATCCCTGGTCCAATATTCAACTTTTTTAGGCTCCACATGTGAGATCATCATTTTTTTTTCTGCCCCTGGAGTTGATTATTAAAAAGAAGCACAATGATTAACTACAATAATTGTTTTGAGTACATTTGAAAACCTAGCTATATGAATAATTTTGTAGTAAAATTTAATTACAAATACACAAATAAAAGACACAACCACATAAAATTTGAAACAGCAATTGGAATGGCCACCCCCAACAAAAAGTGAAAATAAAATAAGCCAAATGAGTCTAACAACTGCCAAATCAACTACAACTAAAGTTAGAATAGTTTTTGCATCAATAAGTAATATTTATACAATGCCACAAATCTTTCCACATTATCCCTGAAATCATCTATGTTTTGTCAGTCTTGGTGGAATACCTAGCTCACTCTCTCTGCCCACTAAGTCCTACTGTAGGCATCCATCTCCCAGAAAGTTTGTAAGTCTCCAGAATTCTTTGTTGTTCCATAACTGTTGGACGTGGCCTTGTATCATTGAACCGGTGGTTGTGTTCAATCTCCCTGCTAAACTGCAGACAATCGGTGACATTCCCAGTTGTGCCCAGCTTGGTGCTTTTGGTAGAGTGTATGTTTTTATCTAAGGTGAAATTGATACCTGAGCTTCAGTGCCTTCCAGGTGACCAGTGGTGAGTTTTAAACTGTGACGTTAAGAATGATTGCAAACGGGGTCCGAGCCTAAATGTCCTGTTGAATGCAGCCCGTGTTGGCAGCTGACACACTGGAGGGACAGAGGAGGGACAGCTGGAGGGCAGCTTGAGGGCAGCTGGAGGGCAGAGGAGCAGAGAGTGTTGCTCACTCACAACCTTTGCCGGGCAGGGTGCCACCTGAGCTTACACGGCTCACTGTGCAGGCTCCAAGCAGCTTGGGCTCTCATGAAAAGTGTCTGCAGGGTTACAGGCCACACACTACCAAGCACTGCAGCTGATTCCTGACGTCTGGCTGTTGCAGCCTCTTTCACATCCCTAAGAATTTGTTTTTTCCCATGTATGCATTTTCTGAAGAAATTGTCAAGTCACATTTGTTTTCAAAGCACAAATTGAGGAAAACAGGTGAGTGATTTCATCGTGTCTGTGCTTTTTTTTTTAAGTTTTAGTTTTAGTTTTGTTTTAGATACAATAAGTTGTGTGGGGACCGTTTTTAGTTGAATATTTAGTTTTTCTTTTCTTCCCTCAAGTAAATGTACTCATTGATTACTCTCTTTTTTCCAACATGGAAACTGAACTCAGGCCTTTGGCACCAAGTTACATCTCCCAGTCGCTTTTATATTATTTTTCTTTATTTGAGGCAAGGATTTGCTATGTTGCTGAACTCAAACTTGGTGATCTTTCTGCATGAACCTTTTAAAGTACCGGGATTATAAACATACTGCATTTTTCTTTATTGCTTTACAGTTGCAATTTTGGGTCAGTGCTTAAATTCCTGTGATCAGACATTTGTTAAACATCAAATGATGCTGCTTTACAGAAACAATTCACACAGAAAAGGAAAATCCATGCTACTAATAGGAATGTTTCTTTTCTGATCACTGCCCCTCAGATTGCTTCTCAGTCTTCCCGAGCTGTCTCTCCAGAAGTCATGGCTTCTGTTCCGTCCATTAGCTGCCTTCTGGCCAAGAATCAGTATTATCGAAGTAAGTTATAGCGGCACTGTAGAATATCCCTACAGAATGTGGTGTGAGGTGATGTGTGTGAGGCAGTGATGAATCATGTATCATGTGCAGAATCTAAGGGAGAAAACTTGACAGCCATTGGTGACAGTAGAAGAAACAAAGGTCAAAGACAAATCTCCCAGAATCAGTGTTACCTTAGCTCATATCTGGTCTTCAGCCCTATTAACTTTTGTTTCACAATTATATTTTAGTTTCATTTATTTTGTATTTCACTGAGTATTTTAAAACTGGAAAATTCTGTATAAACAAAATATTATTCTTTAGAAAAGGGGTAGCATAACTTTGCTTCAAAGATTTTACAATTTCTGCTTTCTACTGCCAATAATAGGTCGGCATTTACCTGACCAATTTTATTGTTATTAATCTATTCATCTGTACATATTCATAGATGAAGAGAACAGTGTAACTTCTTAGAGACTGAGAAATTTTATAAAATTAAGTGAGCATTTTAATACCAAATTAATATGTATGGAAAGCATGTGTACCAATACCCTGTAAAAAATTCTTGTTTCAAGAATTGCTTGTGAATAATGATTAAAACATCTATGAATTTATTCTGTTTGTACAAAAGATTGTATTATTATTATTTCCTTGTTATTTTATGAATAGAGGTTATAATCTGATCTTTTAAATGACTTAGTGGTATAAATTATAAGCCAAATATGACAAAAATATTTTTCTAAATTAACTTCTTAATGTCTAAACTTTGTAACTTTTAGAGCACTAACATATGTATATGTAATGTTCTAACATAGAACAGCAATACATTTTTGATTGTGTATCTTTCTCTTCTTTTTAATTTAGATTTTGTACTTCTTGAGCTGTTGAATTTGACAACATTTATAACGTAGTTTAAATTTTATGTCTATATCTTTTGAGGAAAGGAGAAGAGAGTGTTATTTACCATGGACATGAATATACCTTATTAGCAGAAAATGCAATATTTCTTACTATGGAAGTCTTTCTGTTGATTAAAGTTGAGAACAATTTTTCATTTAATAAATTAATAAGCCAAGGGTAAATTATTTCAAATTATGCACCTGCAAAGTTTATCTATATCGATGATATGTACGTGGTTGCTGCTTCTTCATGTACTTGTACCTATTCATATCTGTTTCCTCAGAAGCCAGCATTTCTTCAGTTAGTTCCCTGACTGGCACTGATTCTGCTAATACCAGGGAAGAAGAGAAACCTCTGCAAGGTGCTTAGTTTGTATCTTGATGCCATCTTTCTTATTTCCCTGTGTCTCGTAATCTCTCAAATTGTTTTGATAAGGAAGTTTAATATGAATGTTATTTGATAGGGTTACCGGAAGTGGCAGAATCTACCTGGTGGTTTAAATCCTTTTTCTATTCTGAACCTGTGCTTTCAAATGTGAGAGGCAAAGATCTGTCTGCTAGTGGGTGAGTTCTGGCCTTTTCTGATGAGTGTGTTTCTTGAGACAGAATCACAGCGTGTGATAACTGCCGTGGAACCAATCTGTGGGATATGCAGCCAGGCTTTGTGGTGAGGCCACCTATGGCTGGGGATGGAGCCAGCAGCTGCTTCCCCATTGTAACAGTCTCAGTAAGAGCGGGAATGTCACTCTCACCCTAGTTCCCAAAGAAAGACTGGAAAGTTTTATGCCATTTTGCATCACCATTTGGGTGGGTGAAGTGGGACCACGAGGCTGGATTCCAGGTAGGTCTTCACCATAGCTTCAGGAGAAGGGTAACAGATCCAGTTGCCTTTGACCGAGAAGGGCGGCCTTCCTGGCTTGGACCCTCGCTGGTCTATCTGCTTCTGCGCCTGGCTAGTTCTCACACTGATGGAACCCGTGGCCTTGTGAGCAGCTGTTTGGACATCTTTTGAACTCTAACACACTGAACAGCACACTTGTTATTCTATTTTTTTAAACCCTCTTTTCTGTGTGTTTTAGAAACTGTATTAGCTCAATATTAAGTGGAATCAAAAGAATATATAATATATAATAATAGTTCTGGATTCTGAATTTTCCAAATAAAGTAACTTTGAAATGAAACAAATATTTTAAATAATTTTTAAATTTAATGTAAGGCTAATTGTTTAGAAGATGTTTTAAATTTCTTTTTTGTTTGCAGATTTAAATTATCTAGCAGTTCATTTTTCCACTTTATTTTTGCTATAGAGACAATAAAAATCACAGACAAGCATTTCACATCTAGTCACTTTTGCACTGCTATTTGGTGAACACTGTGGTAATTTTGACTATTTTATCCAGCACTCACTGCTGATTTTGAAATGAAGATTTCTCCCTGCTTTGGAGCTGCAGAGGTCAGCCCTACCCTCAGTGAGGCAGCTATCCCAGAGGACTCTTCTGACTTAGATCTCATCTATGAGACTGTGTCAAAAAGCCATCAACACAGAAGTTGGTACATTTTCCTCAGTGCTAGCAGGGTCCCTGGAAGTGGCATCAACTACATGGAGACTGGAAAATATGCTTTTAGAGACATGTGTATTTTTAGAATAATGAGATTTTTCATTATTTGTATTATTTTTATCCAGAAATTTAAGTTAGATTCTTTTTATGTCTGTTGAATGATTTACAGTGTCATAAAGTTGAAGCATCTATGTTCTGCATAATAGTTTAGGATACTGGATTTGGAAGTGTAGAAACGAGTTGCAAAGTTGTACTTCTAATCATAACAGGTGGAACTAGCAACATACTCTTTTGTAAATTTTATTTTTAAGGGAATAAAACCAAGAAAAATAAAACAGAATAAAGCCAATCAAAACAAGACAGTGTAAGTGACACAGGAATTCAAAACAAGATAAGAGAAAATCAACATAATGCCTCTTGTGCTAACAGCATACTTTAAAATGCATTACTTTTAAATTACTCTGCTATAGGCCAAGTTGTGTAGAATTTAAGATTCATGATCTTAATATGTAAAAACATGTAAAACTATGGTGATACTATGTTAAGGAAAAAGCACAACAACCTAAATATATAGTATTACATTAGTCGCATTAAAATGTTACAAATGGAGGAAAGACACACAAAGGGTAACCGTGCTCATTGCTAGAGATGAGATAACGAATAATTATAATTTTCTTTATTTTTTGTATCTTCGTATTTTCTAAACTGACAATCTTTGTATATAAACACAAAGTAATGAATGTTAATATAAAAATAAATACTGAAGTGAATTTTCTGAATATACACATTCTCTAAATTTGACAGAATATTCTCTATTTTCTTCAACACTGGGAAGATGAAAGTTAATGAGTTTTATTTGAAATGTTCTTCAATGTAAGATGTGAGGCTTAGACGTTAGGGATGCTGAGTTCACTTAGAGGAAGCCGTTACTGAAGACATGGGCTGATGTGGAGCTAAAGATCCAATAGCGTACACATGATTGTTATCCAGTTACAGAATCAGGACCAATGGTCCAGCCTAGCTGCTCCTGTCTGTCCGTATTAATGACTGATTGTCTACTTTTTCAGAATGGGAAATAGACATTTTTTTCAACTTTGTTTTTCTCTATCTCTTAACTGCCTGTTAAGAACTCAGATATTATCTGCTCCCATATCAGCGAGGGCAAACCTTTTAATGATGCAAACAGCCCACCGAGGCATCCATGGCATAAATTTGCCACCACTGTCCTGTATCATTGTTTACAAATGATGGCTTTCCTGGTGTTCCTCTTGTATATATACTTTTTATTAATTTATAGAAGCCAATGAAATATTTGGCATGTGTATTTCACTTGGTTTAAGTCTAAAATTAAGTCACAGAGTTAGAGACCTATCGCAGTGAGAGGGAAAACAATAAAACAATGGTAAATCGTGGGAGGTCTAATTTTACATTTATAGTATGGACAAATCCCACTTCTATTCACCACTTGTTAAATATGTGAACCGATCATTTGATAAATTTGCCAAAATAAGAACTTGGTCTCTGGGCCTGGGATATAGCTCAGTGGCACAGTGCCTGCCTGGCAAGCATGAGGTCCTGAGTTCAATTCCAGGTACAAAAAATCGCAACCAACCAACCAACCAAACAAACCACAAAATAAATAAATATAAAGTAAACAAAAGCAAACAAACAAAGAAAACCTTGGTCTTGACTTTGTTTACTTAGAAAGATGCTGTTTAGTGAAGTTTTTGCATTTGGAACATGTTAAAAAGACAGCTTTTAATTTAGTTTAAACAAATGCTATTGTTTCTGAAAGTTGTTACTAAAGTAGTTGAAGTTCACCTACGACTTCAAAGTCAAGCACAACATGATCATAGTTGTTAACTATTTTTAGAGTGGTTATGTGTGTATGCAACACACACACACACACACACACACACACACACACTGGGGATGAACACCTTGCAAAGTATAATCGTTCAGGAAAATATTATTAAAATGAACAAAAAATGATTTAAAAAACTGAAAGAATTTTCTCATGCTACCCAAGAATTTCTACAGAATTAAAAAGAAAAAGAGAACAAATGTCTTCTTATTAATTCTGAGTAATTTCTTCTAATAAATTAGAGCCCATGTTGGTGCTGTCTTTACAAAATACATCTGTCTTCCCCAGTAAAACTGGCCATTATCAAGGCCAAAAATCACAACAAATGCTGGTGAAGTTTGGGGTAAAAGGAACACTTCTACATTGTTGGTGGACATGCGAAACATTAAAATCACTGTGGAAATCAATGTGGTGAGTCCCTAAAACATGGAAAACAGAAATTCTACTAGGATTACCTATTCTTCTTCTGAGTATCTTCTTCAAACAGCTCAAATTACCAGATTATAGTGATACATACATACCCATATTTATAGCAACACAATTCACAATAGATAAATTATAGAAGCAAGCTATAATCCATCAACAAATGATCAAAGAAAAAATATATGTGGGTATTATTCAGCCATAAAGGAGGATAAATTTGAGTCATTTGAAAATGGATCTTGAGACCATAATGTTAAATGAAATACATAAAATACAGAAAGATAAATATCACATGGTTTCTTTAATAGAAGTAACCTAATATTGAAGTAATTTAATAGAAGAAGATAATTTAAACTGCAAAATATAAAGCTATGGAAGGACACAGGAGTTATACTTCTTGAAAATGGGAAGGAGATCTGAGGAAGGAGGAGATGGGAAGATGAGAAATAAAATAAAAGTGATGCAGATGTGATACATGTATGCATCAAATTCCCAAGATGCATATAATCACTATGCATAACAATAATCTATCAAGAATAAAAAAATTTAAAGCTACTTATCTTTATCAATAAAATATGTTTCAGATAGTTGTCAGCGTAAGAATTATTTTTTCAGAATTTCTTCTGCATGGTTTTGATGCTTATTTGGTAGATAACCTAGTGATGGCTAAATATGCTAGAAAAATGTCATAAGTCCACATGCCTGAAGAGACTTTGATCATTCTAATATGATATTATGAAATGCTGTTTGACTTAACTTTGGTGTCAGCATTAAATGAAACAAAATTTTGACAAGTTTTGTTCAGAAAGTGTGAAAAGATACTTGTCGCTTCCACTATTTTTCAAGGGTAGATTAGATGGCAGGCTCAAGTCATATTCTTAGAGATGAAATTATGAGCAGATAACCAGTCACTTCTGACTAGAGTAAAACTTTTGTGGTCAGAATTTAGGTCTGTTTGATGCTTTATACATAATTTCAAATTTTGGTGTGCATTTAAAATGAAGAATTCTTTTTTGCTTTTAAAGAATTATAATAACAAATATTTTAAAGAATCAAAAAGACTAGAATAGAGTATGTATCTCTAACTCATAGAAATTCAAGAAATATAGTCTTGACATATACAAACCAATATGAAATTCGAAGTTAACCTGTCAAATAAAAAGTCTGTGACCTGAACACCTCCCGAAGAGTCCTTGTCTTCTCTTAGAGAATGGGAACACTATTCATCACCTCAAAAATCAGCAAGTTATTCTCAGTATCTTCCTTTGTATTCTATCCAGCATCAATTCTTTTCAATTTTAGTTCTTAAATGGTTTTAGTATCAATCTATTTATTTCTCACCCTAATGGCATGCTCCAAACCCAAACTTCTACCATTTCACCTTGGGGAAACTTTGGTGACAGCCTCTGTGGTCCATTGATACCATTGTTAAGTTTTTTCAGTTTTCTTGTACAGAATATCCATGATCACATCTACAAAACTTAAACAGAGAATGTTCTTCTGTCAGTAGCTCAGGTACGCATGACCACGTACACACACACACACAGTCAGTAGCTCCTATCACCCCTAATAGTAAAGCCTCACTGTAGTGGCACAAACCCAGCGGGTCTCAATCATCCCCAGGGTGTGCTCCCAGCATCTTATGTCCAGCTACATAGATTTCTGTTTTCTAGCCTCTCTTTGTCATCTCCCCTGTTGCCACAGTACTCTTCTCCATGCCATTCCCTCAGCTTAGAAGCCCCTGACTTAAATAATGCCTTTTCACCTTAGCTCAAAAGTCATTTCCTTCCAGAAAGCTACTGACTCCTTGACTCAGTGCGTCTCTTCATTAGGTCTAATGCTCCTATCTCTCTCCTTCCTGGAACTCATCGCAGGTATAAATCTACACTGGCTTGTGTCCTTATTTCTTTAGCATGCATTTTACCTACTGCACTATATACTTCTGTGGTTAAGGATCCTTTCTCTTTGCCTGCTATTCCACATTCAGATGCTGAATATTTATGAATATTTGTCACATGAATTTCAGGGGTTCTTTCTCTGTGGCTGTTTTCTCTCTCAAAAGTTTTTTATTTCACTGAAACATGGTATAATTCCAGCACTCTGGAAGGCTGAGACTAAAGGATTTGCTTAGCCTGGGCAAATCAGTGACTTAACAAAAACCTGTATGAAAGTTAAGTAAATTCATCAATAAATTAATGACTGAGAATACAAACTTGGGTGAAAGCCTCAGATTCACTACATCTGCAGAAAGGTAGAATAGATTGAACTCTTGAAAACATAGGTGTAGGCATGAAAAGATAATTTTGAAATTGAATCCTCACAGAGGAGAAGTGACCAGTTTGGGAAAAGTCCTTGGGGAAAAAATGTTCAGTGCAATTTAAAACTCTCCACATAGTCCCCAGCCTCCCTCTGCACTGCGGCTTGGATCCTTCCAGCACTGTGTGCTGTCTCCTCTTTGCCCATTTTGATGTCTCTTACTACAGCTGCTTGGGATGAATTTGACATTTTCTATGTGGATGAAAAATTATTGGCAGTGTGTTTCCTAACTAAACCCAGGATGAGAAATGGTGGGTTTGGAGGTTATGTCCTCTCTCCTAAAAGTCCTTAAGGTGATTCTGAGCTGCTCTACACCACAGAGCACAGCAGCATGGACAGGACAGAACCCGCATCCCTCAGCTCCTGTGGGGCAGGGTGTCACAGGCACCTCCGGTCCTCAGAGTGATTTTTCAGAGAAATAGACAGGTAGCTTTTACCCTGTCCTTTCCTTCACAACTGTAGGGCTGGATGAATAAATACACCTTTATATAAAGTTTATTCTCAAGTGTTCTTAAAATAATCTTACAGTTACTTTATGTTCAAAAACTAGAAAAACAGAGTACTACACAGTCATCACCCTTATTCAATAAACTAGGAAGCACATAGTTCTAGTGTCTGAAAAAATTTCTCCTATTAAAGCCTAATTTGATTTCCTAAAAAGTAAAGGAAAAAAATGAACAATGTGTTTCTAATTCAGGGCTTCAACAGGTTTTATTCAACCTTCAAATATATTTAAACATATTTTAATTAAATTTATTATATTTATTTAATTTATTCAGGCAAAAATAAATGAATTTTATTACAGCTTTCTCAAAGTAGTTTTGCTATGTTAGTTTTACTACATTATTTTTGATCTGCTGTATTGGCATTTATTTGCCTCCAGGTCATAAACTCAAAAATATTAAATGTTTTGCACCCCAGTAATTTTTTGATTAGCAGTCAGTTGAGTTGTAAGCTTCATGAATATTTCATCCTTTCACATACTTAGCTGAGGTTTTCAAATTAAGGAAGGAAAGTTGCTTGAACTACGATTTGTATGTCAACTTACAATAAGGGCTATGACTTCACAGTTCTCCAAAGGTGACTAACAATTTTATCTTTAAGTAAAATACCTTTGAAACTACTTGTGCAATCTCAAGAAAAACCTGGAAAGGGGCTACCTGACTGCAAACATTAAGCTACATTTCATCATGAAGAAGATGACCAATAAATCCCACAAACTGATCATTTTATGTTCTTTTTCATCTTAGATGGATTTCACCTGTTCATTAATTTTCTGCTACTGTGGTTATGCTTAGTATTCCAGAAGGAAACCATATTGTTCTCTCTTTGTTGTACAAAAACACTTCCTTCTAATTTCTACCTTTATGAGTGGACCAAGTGGGATTCATCCCAGGCATGCAGGGATGGTTCAACATATGTAAATCAATAAATGTAATCCACCATATCAATAGAACCAAAAGTAGGAATCACATGATCATTTCTATAGATGCAGAACAAGCTTTTGATAAGATCCAACACCCATTCATGATAAGAACCTTACAGGGAATTGGAATACATGGTCTCTACCTCAATATGATAAAGGCCATCTACGACAAACCAACAGCCAGCATCATATTAAATAGTCAAAAACTGAAAGCCTTTACCTTGAAATCAGGCACAAGACAAGGATGTCCCTTATCACTGCTCCTATTCAACATATTACTGGAAATACTAGCCAGAGCAGTTAGACAAGGGAGAAAAATAAAAGGAGTAAAGATAGGAAAAGAAGTTAAATTATCATTATTTGCAGATGACATAATACTCTACATAAAGACCCCCAAACTTCCATTGAAAAACTCCTAGATATAATAAATAAATTCAGCAATGTAGCTGGATACAAAGTCAATACTCAAAAATCAATAACATTCCTATACACTAACAACAAAATCACTGAGAGAGAAATAAGAGAAGCCACATCCTTCACACTAGCATCCAAAAAAATGAAATACTTAGGAATTAATTTAATGAAAGATATAAAAGAGTTGTACAGGGAAAATTGTAATACTCTGAAAAAAGAAATTGAAGAGGACCTCAGTAAATGGAAAGACATCCCTTGTTCATGGATAGGAAGGATAAATATTGTGAAAATGGCCATTCCCCCAAAATTATTATACAGATTCAATGCAATCCCAATGAAAATACCAGTAACATACCTCACAGATCTAGAGAAATCACTCCTAAAATTCATCTGGAATCAGAAGAGATCTAGAATAGCAAAGGCAATTCTAAGCAGCAAAGCCAAGGAAAGAGGCATCACAATCCCTGACTTGAAGTTATTCTACAAAACTACTGTAATAAAATCAACATGGCATTGGAATAAAAACAGACCTGAAGATCAATGGAATAGACTAGAAGATACAACTATGAACACACTCAGCCACCTTATCTTTGATAAAGGGGCCAAGCATGTTCACTGGAAGAATGATGGTCTCTAATAAATGATTCTGAAAAAACTGGCTTTCCATATGCTGAAAACTAAAATTAGACCCATGCCTGTCAGCATGTAATAAACTAAAATCTAAACGTATCAAAGATCTAAATATTAAAACAAAAACACTAAATCTGTTGGAAGTCAAAGTAGGTAAAAATCTTGAAGACATAGGGGTTTGTAGAGAAGTGATGAACAAGAACCAAACTGCATGGGAAATACTTCCCAGAATCAATAACTGGGATCATGTCTTATTAAAGAGTTTCTGCATGTCTAAAAAAATCTCCAGCAGTGTGAAAAGAAAACCCACAAACTGGGAAAAAAATCTTAGTGAACTGTCCCTTAGACAAAGGACTTCTGTCTAGAATTTACAAAGAATTAAAAAAAAAAATCAGACCCCTGAAATTCAAAGACCCAATCCAAAAATGGGCATCCACAATGAACACACAGTTCTCAGATGAAGAAATACGAATGGCAAATAAATACATGAAAATATGTTCATCATCATTGGTCATTAAAGAAATGCAAATTAAAACCACACTGAGGTTCCATCTCACTCCAGAAAGAATGGCCAGGATCAACAAAACTACCAACAACAAATGCTGGAGAGGCTGTGGGGAAAAAGGAATTCTTCTGCACTTTTGCTGGGAGTGTAGACTGGTGCAACCACTGTGAAGGTCAGTCTGGAGATTCTTTAAAAAGCTTGGATTGGAAGTCCCGTTGCAACCAGCTATTCCACTCCTAGGCATATTCCCAGAAGAACTGAAAACATCATACCACAGTGATATATGTGCACCCATGTTTATAGCAGCACAACTTGTAATAGCCAGATTTTGGAAACAACCTAAGTGCCCATTAACTGAGGAATGGATAAAAACATTGTGATACTTTTATACAATGGAGTACTACTCAGCTATAAAGAATGATCACATTGAGAGATTTATAAATAAATGGATGCAACTTGAGACCATACTCATAAGTGAAATAAATCAAACTTACATGTATAAATACTGTATAGTCTCCCTAGTGTAAGAAATGGTGAGTACAGAAGATTTTATGGTAGTCATCATTCACCATTATATTGCTTTGAAGTCTTATGTTTTCATTAATTGGTTGGAATGGTTTTATTCTGTTCTGTTTGATCTTATTATATGTGATGGCATGAGTAGTTACTTTGAAGAAAAGACAGTATGGCAGCCATTGTTGATTTAATATCATCTTGCTCTGAAGTCCTACCATGCTTTTGCTTTTCTATTACCATTGGTTTTATCATGTTGTGTCTTATTGGATTTTAACATGTATGATAGTATAAAGAAATTTTTTATGGAAAATGAGATAATATAGTAGCCATTGTTCATCTTCGGTTATTTGGTTCAAATGCCTTGCAATATTTTCATTCTCTTGAGTGGTTTCATTCTATTTTGTTATGTTTGACATTATTGTGTGTAAAGCTAAGCTCAACTATTTCAAAGAAAGAGACATTATGATAGCTACTGTTAATATCCAATTGTCTTGTTGTGAATGCTGTGTTACTTACATTGTTCTCTTCTGATCTGCTTAGATCTGTCCTCTTTTGTTTTATTCTCTTTAAAATAAAAAAAAATAATTTCTACCTTTACATGTTTGGATGCTATTTATTATGTTCTACGAGTTTAGAGTGCTTTTGATTTCTTTTGGCAATGGATGTAAGAGATCAATTGGTTCTGAATTTCAATTTTGAAAGCAAAACAGGTTTTGTTTAAGCAACTATAGGACTGGAATAAGAATTTGCTTAAAATTTAAATATGTGTTAGAAAAGTTTTTTCATGTCCACTAATCTCCAAATAGCATGCATTTCAAATTTAAAAAAAGAGTATAATTTTAAAGATATGTTTTCTCCTTTACCCCCTCTTACCAATCTTTCATTCAGTGGCAATTTTTATGAAATATGTGCAATTGAGGTAACAGTTTAATGCTACAGAATTAAAAAGATATACATATTTATGTATTTTAATTATAGTAAGTCAACCTAAATATATTGTGTTTTATAAGTTCTTATTTAACCATTGTTAAGAACTGCCATATCATTCCCATAGGGAAACCTCTATTGTGTAAATAATGGCTCTTAGATATTTCCAGTATTCACATATTAAGAGATTTTTAGGATTTTCATCAACGTTTTATACTACAAAACTGTGTTTCATACACTTTATTTCATATTTAATCAATAATTGCATGATACATACTTAGAAGTGTCAGTCTTGCATTGAAGTGTTAATTTTACATTTTAATTTAATAGGTCGAAGTTTTAATATCACATTTTTTCCATTTTTGTTTATTTTGCTTATTTTATTTTATTCATTTTATTTTTAAAAGAGAAAAGTCAGAAAAGAAAAACAAAAAGCAAAGGACATAAATAACAATAGCAAACTCAAAACAATAACAATATAGTTTTTCAAAATAGAATGAAGGAAATTTAACAATGGTTGTTATATTGCATATTGTTCTCTTTTTTTCAAAGAAAGAAAAGAAAATTAAAGAAAATAGAAAACAGAAAAGAATGGTAGAACAATACTGAATTTAAAAAAATTAACGTAGAATTGCTAGTTGTTACATTACTCATTGTCATCTTACAAAATAGTTGCTAACGTCACAAAATCAAAGCATAAATAGTGGCTAGACACTCAAACATTGACAGTGCAAATCTTTCTGTTCAATGTTCCAATAGCAATTCAGTAATATGGTCATCTATCTTAGACACTTTGCATATCATTATAATTTTAGCCAACAATCCCTCAGATAAAGGACTTATATCCAGAACATAAAAAGAACTGAGAAACATCAAACCTCCCAAATTCAAAGACCCTCTTCCAAAATGGGCACCAGAGATGAACATACAGTTCTCAGATAAAGATATACAAATGGCAATAAATACATGAAGAAATGTTCACCATCACTGGCCATTTGAGAAATGCAAATTAAAACAACATTGAGATTTCATCTCACCCTGGAAAGAATGGCTGCCATCAAGAAAACAACTGATAACAAATGTTGGTGAGGCTGCGGGGGAAAAAGGAACACTGCTCCACTGTTGGTGGGAGTGCAGACTGGTGAAATCACTGTGGAAATCAGTATGGAGATTCCTCAAAAAACTAGGATTGGAGATTCCATTCAACAGAGCTATTCTACTCCTAGGTATTTTCCCAGAAAAATTGAAAAGGTCATGTCACAGAGATATATGTGCACCCATGTTTATAGCTGTGCAATTTGTAATATCTAAATCTTGGAAACAACCAAAATGCTCATCAACAGCAGAGTGGATGAAAAAAATGTGGTATTTTTTTTACAATGGAATATTACTCAGCTATAAAAAGGGTGATCTTGAGGTCTTTATAGGTAAATGGAAGCAACTTGAAAATATCCTCAGTAGTGAAACAAAAAAGACTCACATTAGTAAATATCACATTGTTTCTCTAGTGTAAAAAATAATAAAAACTGACAGAACAATGGGATCCCAAACAGTATAATAGATATTTTTGTTATTTTAAAGAGAATAAAATGAAGCAAAATAAAACAGAATAAAGCCAATAAAAAAAAACAGTGTGACACAAGACTTCAAAATAATCAGAAATCAACAATGATTACCATAATCCTTTTGCTGTCCTCAAAATTGCCGCCCATACCTTCAGACATAGTAAAAGTCAAACAAAACAGAACATAATAGAACCAATAGAAACAAAGCAATGAATGCTATAAAGGACTTCAAAACAAGACAATAGTGAACCCAAAATGGCTACCGTACTATACCTTGCCATGCTCAAAATGGCTGTCCGTGCCATCAGACACAAAAATTCAAACAAGAAAACAGAATAAAACCCAACCCAACAAAATAATATCAATTATACAGGACTTCCAAACAAGACAATAGGGAATTACCAATGCCACTACCTTCCAAAGGAGATTCCCCCATAGATGCCACACTGCGTACTGTTATTCACTGAATAGTTGATCAGACCACTCGTCCCAGACCTGCAAAGGCAGTGAAACAACAAATACCATGAGCATCAAAGTGCATTTCATCTCAATATCTATCAGTGTATTTTGTGATTCTTCAGATCAGCTGGTCACTTATGGGGGTCAGGCAGGGTTTGGGCTCTTCCTGTCTCCCAACCCATGCGCCAGAAGGGGCTGGTCCTGGCTGTCCCCCCAGTAGCCCACACATGGCGCTGACTCACAGGGAGGGCTTGCTTCTTGGTGACTTCTTGTTCTCTTCCTCCACAGTCTGAGAATGGTGCTGACTCATGCGAAAAGGCTGGCATCCAGCTGGTCCCCTGGTGGCCTGTGCCTGGCACTGGTTCCCAGGGGGGGCTTGCTTCTTTGTGACTCCTTGTTCTCTAGGATTTTGCATCTTAATTTTATATTTTAATCCGAACTTTCTGCCTAAAAGTTTGTACTAATTCAAACTCTCTACAACCACAATGCATCCAAGGTCGTATTGATCCACATCTCAGCCAGAAACCTTTGTGTATAATCAATTGTTGATCCTTTCACAGGTGTTAAGAAAAGACAGAGTAAACTATTTGCTTTATTAGAAAACTCATTTCAAACATATATATATATATATATATATATATATATATATTTCTCTTTCATATGGTACCATTAAACTCTCTATATCCTCTACATAGAACCTTTTGTTCACAGAACTCGTAAGAGTTCTGGATAAGTCACTAGGTGTTACAAATTCTGTAGTTTGTCAGGTTTATACTTAGAAGTGATTTTGTAAATGAGATTTTTGGCCATGAAGAAACATTTTATGCTGCAACACTTAAAAATAGTTTCTTTATTTATTTCAGAATTTTCTGTCATAGTTTGTGATTCTTCCCCATCTAATTATTTTTTCAACACTAATGTTTGAACCTAGGGCCTTGCATATAGTAGGCAAGTACCTTATCATTGAGTTACAATCCAGCACCCTCTCAAGTATTTTTAATTCTCCCTTATGTCTAATATTAATTTTTAAATCATTTTTATCTGTAATATGTATTTGACAAAAGATGTAATGAAGAGTTTTAACATTTTTTTTCTTTAGACATAATCTGATCTTTCAACATAATGAAACTCAGTTTTTTCTCTCAATATGTTCAATTCCATTTTTGGATATTATTTTTGGTTCTCTGGATGTATTTGTATATTTATCCAATACCAGGCTTTAGTTAGCACAGCTTTATAATTCATAGTAATATTCAGAAGCTTGCTCACCTCAATTGCTAAAGTTTTAATTTTGAAATAATTACCAAACCACAGTCACGCAGAGAGCTGTGTGGTCTTGGCACAATGAGCAGTTAGAGTTCTGTGTCATTTCCCCACCCGTGCAGACTTGGTGTCCTCATCTTCACCAGGACACAGAACTGCACCATCAGTTCCCGGTCACTGCCAGTTACCCCTTGGTAGTCACACTCATAGCTCTTCCTCCAACATTCTCGGGCACTGGAGGCCACTAATCTAGTTCCATATCTACAGTTTTGCCATGTTTGACAAGTACCTGTAAAAGCAGGCATACATTATGCTTCCTTTGGGGGTAGGATTTGTTTTAAAGAATGATTTCCTGAGGCTTCATCTACACTGTTGAGTATTCTAACAGCATGTTTCCTTTTACAGTTGAATAGTATCACATGGTACTTATCACATGCACCACAGTTTTTAGCCATTTACCTGTTAAAGGACATCTTTTCAGTTAGGGCTATTATGAAAAAACAAATATGGACTGCTAAGAACATTGCTACTGTATATTCATGTGTGTTTGGTTATTTGTTTGGTTTTTTGAGACAGGGTCTTGCTATGTAGTCCAGACCAGCCTCTCAGCAATCCTCCTGCTTCAGCTTTTCTGAGTGCTGGATTACTGAAGTAAGGCACCACGCCCATCTGTAATGTTTTGTGTGAACATGACTTTCATTGTTCAAGTACAATTGCTGATCATACGGAAATTTCATAATTAGTTTTCCAGGATCCTAATAAGCTATTTTCTAGAGTTTCTCTACCATTTTATATCCCCATAACCAATGAATAATTCAGGTTTTCTACATTCCAAGAATTTAATATTGTCACTATCTGGTTTCACTTACTCCAGTAGGCATGCACTGATATATAGTTTTTTTCCTTTAACTACAGAAACTTAAAAGAAGGCAATTCTATTGTCTCACTTCCTCCTCACCTTCAGTCACTCAAAAAACCCAAATGCTAGATCTTTTGTTACACTCAACAGGTTCTTGAGGTTATGATCACTATTTTCTTCTGGTTTATTTTCCTTTGTTGTTCATACATGGGAATTTTTTCCCCCCAATATTCACAGACAGTTTCCTTATCTCCTTCCAGTGTATTACTGAGATATTTGAATTCTATATTTTGTTCCTTTTACCTTCAGATCCAAAATATCCATTTGGTTCTTTATATTTTCTACCTTTCCTAAAATTATGGTTTTATAAAAATTATTTCAAGCAGTTTTCTAATTTCTCCTGGAAATTTTGTATGGTGACTGGTTTGAAATCCTTGTCAGAGGATTCTAACATCTCAGTGTTGATACTTGTTGAGTATTTTTTTGTTAACTTAACTTGGGATCTTTGTGGTTTTTGGTATGATGAGTGACTTTTATTTAAAATCTGGAATTTTTAAGCATTGTGTTATGAACTTTGGATCTCATTTATGGCCTGTGTTTTAGGATATTAACTTTACTGCAGGGCTGGGGATTTAGCTCAGCAGCAAAAGCTCCTGCCTTGCAAGCACATGGCTGTGAATTCAATCCCTGGTATGGATTAAAAAACAAAACAAAACAAAACAAAACTGCAGACTGTAACGGTGGGGAACTACTTCATTACTGCCACAATTGTGTGAGGGTTCAGAATCTGTTGACAGGGAGGGAAAGAACTCCTTGTCACCGCCTAATGCGGTTACTCCAGCTTCACCTGGTCTACCTGGCCCTGTGAATAACACTCCAGTGAAGACAGGAAGCCTGCCTTGTCACCAGTGAGAAAGTCTGAAGATCCAGGCTCTCCATGAGGTCCGCTGACATCCTCATGACCCTCGATGATGTTGTGACCTCCACTGATACTGCTGGATGCAGGGTCGTGACTGCTGCCCATCCACCCCTGCACACCACATCATGGAAACAGCACTCCTAAGCTGAGTATGGTTACTGAGCTCTATTACTTCAGACAAACCTAAGCCCTCTGTTTGTCATATCTGCAAGTGGGGTGGTCTGCCCTGTGCTAAGCACCCCGGCAAGATCTAGGATGTCCCCACTTATCTCCCAGACCCCCTGAGTTGTGAGTGAGCTCCTTGGGATCACTGGAGTGGGCAGACCTTGGTGCACAGCTTCACTCCTAATATGCTTGGTGGACATCACTGGGAGCCCTTGGTGTCCTCCTGTGCTGCGATGTCCCAGGGAAACGACGGGAAGAGTCAGCATCGGTGGAGTCGTCCAGACTTCAGGAAGACATCTCAGCATTGAGTGCCTTGGCTGGTGAAGACTCTGGGAAGCGCTTGCCTTCTAGACACCAAAAATATAAATTGGGCTCACGTGTATCTTTACACCTACAAGAGCTGCGATGCAAAGCCTTAGCAGTGTGACCATTTCTCCTTTGGGGTTTGCAGACACTACTGACAGACATTGGTGACATGGGCACTTACTTCACATCTAAGAAACATATTTTTGGAGTCTTAAACAAGGTAATTTAATAGAGTATTTATCTTGCTACCAGATTGGGTTACAGGTCTCTTATAGCACCATGTTGGCCTATTTACCCAAGTTTAAATTTATATGAATAATAGCATGATTCAACCACCAGTTAAATATCAGGGGTGATTTTTAATAGTTTGCCTCCATTTTTTGGGTTCTTTGCAAACAACTTTCAAGCCTTTCACCCATCTGCTTTTGTTCTACGTCTATTCTGTAGCTTAATTATACCTGCATCATTTAGCGAGGCATTTAAAAGAAGCCCAAAGATGTTCAAAGGCTTCCATTTTTGTATCTTTTCCTAATTTTATAAACATTTCCACAATGTCAGTTTTAATAACTTTTCATATTTTCTAAACATAATAACCATATTTGTTTTAGATGTTATCAGAAAATTCATTTACTCAATGCTCAAGGCTGGAATTTTGCCATCATTATTTCGCTTACTAATTGGTGGTCTTATTAAAACTCACTTCTGGTGCTTGACTAACTCAGACTATTTTTCATATAAATTTCAATTTAGGTAAATAGGCCATGGTGGTGCTTTGTAAAACCTGTAACTCAAAGCAAGAAAAATGTTCTATTAAATGTATTAATACCCCCAAAGTTTGTATTATTAGAAATAAGAAGATCTATTCTCTAATGGTTTTCTTAAAACTCACATATTTGAAAATACTCTTTGGGTACCCACATACTTGCTTTTCATTTTTGATTTGTGCATATTGTCTTGTGGCCAGACCCAAAATCTCTGTCTGTGGCTGAGGGCTCTGTGCACCTTGCTCAGAGATAGACGCAAGCCTTGAATAACGTCTACAAAATTAAGTGCTGCTTTATTATTTCTATGTAGAAGTCTAATATTTTATGTGATCATTCAAATTATCATTTTTTTCAGTAAATTTATTTGAATATGTTTGTGTTGCTTGTTTCGTATTATATTCTCTCACACATGGTTTTTCTTTCAAGTATAAGTATGTGAGTAATTCTTTAGGTCTGAATATGTGTCTTTAACAGCATGTGTAAAATGCAGTGTTTCTCTTTTTTCATTGTTCTAGTTCTTTTACAATAGGTACTCTGAATATATGTAATTCTATTTTTTTCACATTTTCATATTTTCCCATGATATTTGCCAAAATTAAAACATAACTCCCATTTTATAATATCCCATTTTAGATGGTAAAATTTAGTCAAATTTACTATTTTCACAACAAGCAGTTGAAAACTTCATTACTGCTAATGGTATTGAAAATTAATTGCGTATCCTTTAGAATTCAATCTTTATTACCTTAGTCATTCGTATCTTGGCAACCACAAATGTACTTTGTATCTCTGGATTTGTTACTCTGCATATTTCATAGTGTGGAGTAATGCAATATTTGAACTTTTGCATTTTTCTTCTTCTGTTCAAAATGTTTCAACATTCATCCATGTGATATACACTAATATATTACATGTTATGTAGTTTTTTTATGCCAAATATTGTATTTGTGGAATCATCAAAAATTATTTATTCATTTTTCACTTTCTGTACATTTAGGTGGTTGTCACTTTTTGGCTATTATAAGTCATATTTCTATTAATATGCACATGTAAGTCATAGTGGGAAGGCGGTATTCAGAGTTCTTAATCTGCTGTGTCAACACAGAAACTTAAGTACATATCTTGGAGCAGAATTGAGAGGGTCAAGTATTAAGTCCCTGTTTCTGAGAAGCTGACATTGTTTTCCAAAGTGCTATATTATTTTACATTCCCACTAGAAATGCATATCTTATAATGTCTCCACATCCTTTCCACACTTCTTGTGCTTTTTGACTACAGTCAGACTAGTAAATATAGAATGGAACCACACTGTGGTTTTGATTTGCCTTTCCTTGATAACTAATTATGTTGAACATTGTTTAATTTGCTTACAACTCATTAGTATATCTTTTTGAATAAATGTCTAATCAAATTCTTTGCAATTTTAAAAATTGAGTTGTTTTATTGTTGAGTTTTAAGTGTACTGTGAGTATTCTATTACATAAGTATCTTTATGAAAGATATAATTGACAAATACATTCTCCCATTCTTTGGATTATCCACTTGCTTTGTTGATAATACATGCTTTAAAACAGAAGGTTTGCTGGAGATTTAGCTCAGTGGTGTACATGCCTACCTGGCAAGCACAGGTCAAGAGTTTGATCCCTGGTACCAAATTTTTTTTTTTTAAAAAGCAAAAACGAAAAGGTTTTATTTTAGTAAAGATCAATATATTTCTATTATTGATTGATTTTTGATTGCTTGTGATTTTGGCATCTTTATGAGACCTATACATGCACGAACATTGGGACTTGTGTTTCTCCTAAAAGTTTAGTATTATCTCACTTGTATTCTGGTCAAGCAACCATTCCCATACAGCCATGAGGCCTTGAAGATTCTCTGGAGTACATCAAACCCTTTCCAAGCCTCTGCTGACCTCTCATTCCTCAGCTTTTCCATTTATGTTTTACCAGGCATTTTTTTCTTTCAAGTGTTATCTATTATTTCAAGTGGCCACAGGATGAAAACGATCCACTCTGATTTCTTCATCAAACACTTCCAAAGAGATGGCTGTTCAAGCTGGGGGGAGCTTTCACTTGATAAGTGCTGAGACAGATCTCTGAGGGTAGCGTCTTCCGTTGCACCATCTGACAGCTCAAATAAGTATAATTCTTTGTAAATTGAAAGAACTCATGTCCTCTCCAGTGACAGCCACTTTTTATCACTCCAACCAACCTGACTGACTCCAAGGCTGCTCGGAAATTGGAGAGAGGACTATAGAAATACAACTTCAATTTCCTGATCACCAAGCTTGATCTTCTGACCAATGTTCAGTCATTTTTCTTGAATAGACTAAATACTCTCAACTGTTGTAAAGTTTTGGTTAGTTTCCAAAGTCCTAGAAAGTCCATTTTATTTTATTTTTTTGTTACTATCACACTGCTTTTAAAAAGGAGAATATTTCTGGAGATCTCTATCCATCATTTATGGTAATATAGCTGTAGAGGAAAAATGTAAGCATAAAGAATATTTTGAACTGATCATTTTGAGAAAATGTAGATGTGGAAGAAACCTGAAAAACTAACTGCTTTCATAAGAGAAATTCGCATTAATATAGGAAATATTTAGGTGTGAATATGTCTCCTTCTCTGAAAGATAAGGGTAAATTTAAATCACAAGAGATGCTTTAAAAAGCAAGATACAGTGGCTGAAAGCTGCAGAACAAATCTGTTTTCTTACCATGCTTTTCTTATGCATCTCCTGTGACTGACCTTCAGATATTCTTCTTCCTTAATTTCAGGGGACGATGGTACTTAAGCATAAATTACTCAACTTGGGGTCCTCATCTGGGTATATATGAAACAAATATGTTAACAAATTTCTGTCTGCTTTTCTTTTATTTAACCTGTGTTTTTCTTACCAAGCTCTATCCCAACTAAGAACTCAAAAAAGGATGGAAGAAAAATTATTTTTCCTTTTTACAAGCACTTTGTTTTCAATTCATTGTGTTTGCTGTTCCTGTTTGATTTTTTCATGATTTTTATTGTCATTTAAGCCGTAGTTAATTAGTGCGTGTCTTACGTTTTTTCATTGCTAAGACAAAATTGCTGACACCTAAACGTTAAAGGAGGAAACTTTTATTTGGTTCACAGTTTGTAGAGGTTTCAGGTCATAGTTGGCCGACTCCAAGGCAGAGTGGCCTGGCAGAGGAGAAGCTGTCCATGGCAGCCAGAAATTGGAGAAGTTGTGAGACAGCGAAGAAGCAGTCAGCAATAGACAGCAGCCTTCTTTCTGTTCTTTGTACTCTATCTAGGTTAATTCTCTTAGGGTAGGTAGCACTCACATTCATGGTGGGGCTTCCCATTATTCACACCCAGAACTATGCCAAACCGTTCAGTGAGCTAATAGAGTAATCACTCACCCCTTGATCACAGTATCAAACATTCTAGATCCAGTCATCTCCCCAACTCCCATCCAAGGGTTCACGAGGCTTGAAGGGGATAGTTAGACACAAAACATAACAGTGTGATTGCTGTTATGGTGCCACATTACAGCTGACAGTTCCAGCGGTAGTTTGTGGTAAACTTCACATACAACTAGAGAAAGAATAATCAGTTTTAACATTTTCAATAAGCATATACAATATAATCACACCAGAATCTGTCCTTTGAATTTTCTTCACCACAGTGTTAGTTATTTGCTGAAAATAACTGGAATCAAGGACAGTGATTTGTTAACATCTTTTCTAGGACAGTGATTAGGGCTTAACTGATGTATCATGCTTCTTCTTGTTGTTCTTCTTCTTCTTCCTCCTCCTCCTCCCTTTCTTCTTCTTCTTCTTCTTCTTCTTCTTCTTCTTCTTCTTCTTCTTCTTCTTCTTCTTCTTCTTCTTCTTCCTCTTCCTCTTCCTCCTCCTGTTCCTCCTCCTCCTCTTCTTCTTCTTCTTCTCCTTCTTCTTCATTCCTCTCCACTGTGAAAGACTCTTGTGATTACATTACAACCACCACAGTGATACAGCATAATTTCTTTATTCCTAGGTGTTCAATCTTTTTAATCTGAAAAGTCCTTTGCCCTCCAAATTAGTACAACCAGGGCCTCTAGGGAGTAGAACATGGATACTGTTAGGGCCACATTATTCTGCCAACTGAAAAACACCTTCTGGCAAAGACATATTACACTAAGATGCAACCTAGAAATATTACTTCTGATGGGAAGTCAGATAAACCTCCTTCCCATGCTTCTAGCAGTTCTCCTTATTTTCTCCATCACACCAAAGCACCTTTGATCAAGTATGAATCTGCTCACATATTTAGTGTCCCATGCATGTGGATTTGTAACATTTTTTCCCATGTTTTTCATTTCTGAGACAGGGTTTTGCTGTATAGTCTAGGCTGGCATTTAACTTACTATATAGCTCAAACTGGCATTGAACTTGCGGTGATCCTCCTGCCTCACCCTCTTGAGTGTTCTGATTACAGGCATAAGCAACAACTATCAAATTTTAATATCTTGTTTCAAGTTCTTTCAGATTTACCAAATGGTTAATGCATCAGGAAGTTTTAAAGACAACTGGAAGTAATTATCATCTTGGAGTGCTTTTCAGGAATATTATATATTAAAAACTATATGTAAAGGCAGGGGTTACTTGGAAACAATGCCGTATTTTAGAGAGATTCCTTTGGTACTACAACCTTACTGTAAATACTGTGGTCTGCCTCTGAGCTTCACAATCGGCTTGTCTGTTGCAGAGTCCCCAGGTCCTCTACAAGTTGCCATTCAGGTTTTCTAGGACCTAACCTGGCTTTCCTGTGCTTCCTTCTCAGGCTTGCACTTCTCATTGATTAAATAGGGTGTCTTGCTTTTGAGAGTTCTAATAAACATAGAAGAAGCAAGCACTTTTAGGTCCTATTTAGATCCAAGAACCAGCATGAGCCTCTTTGCATGAGAAACTAACTGAAAGTGGAAATCTGAAGCATGCTGGTTTTCTTTCTTATTTTGCCTTTGTGTTAGACCTTTCAACTTCCTTTCTGTTCTTTTTTCTTTATTATGTATGTATGTGTGTGAATGTATAAATGGTATCTCACCTCGAGTCTGCTCAGACCCATTCACACACATTGTCTCTCACTTTAAAAAAGCTTTGTTTTGTATGCTTTCCCATACAGAACAAATACAGAACAGAACCCCAAAACCCAAAAACAAAACCCAAAACTTTCATGTTAAAAATTCTATTGAATCCCATTTTCCCCTTGATTCTTAGGATCAACTTAAAAATTCAAGAACCCTGAAGGTTTAGTTAGGTTTGGGACTAACAGTAATATTTCTTGTTTGTTTAGAGATGGGTTAAGAAAAAGTTACTTTCTAAGAGTTATTAACCAAAATTGTTCCATCAATGCCTGTTTACTTTGTTCAGAGAGATAAACTGGCCTGAAGGATCCATTGCTGTTTTTGTCAAAGCACATTAACAATCCAATTCAAGGTCATCTAAAATAAGTGTAAATGTGCTTTGCAAATCAAATCAATTTATTTTGGGTGATGATGGTGGTGGTGGAGAGTAATAATGTCCAGACAGTTTGGCCCTGGACCAAACTGTAATACGTTAGACTCTATTTTCACCTGATCCAGGCTTCAAATTATTAAATAAAATTTCTAGGAAACCTGTGCATGGCCCCAGCAAGGTGAAAATGGAATCATTCATGATCAGTGCTATGCAATCAAGCTGAAGCTGAGGAGAAACAGGAGACTCACAGGCAGCAGTCTAATTGGGTCTACCAATCTGAGAGGATAGAAAAGGTCCCCAACTCCTACTTAAACACATATGAAGAAAGTAACCTGACAGTAACCAGTGCATTTCTTGGTCTGTGCAGATTCCTTGCTCCTACCAAGGCTGTTGCACAAAAGCAGTTCATTATTCACACCGTAAAGTACTTTTCTGTTGGGTGTGTGGGAGGTTGACAAGTTCATCCATAACTACCAAGGCCAGTCAGAAGTACGAGAGAGAAGTTTAAAGGTTCTTAACACAAAGAAATGGCAAATGTTCAAGGTAATGGCAATGCTAACTCTCCTGATTTGTGTTTTATATATTTTCTCATGTGTAGAATGATCACAGTAATTCTATGATGTTCAAAATTAAAAAAAAAAACACAATTGAATATTTAAAGCACTTTGTTGAAATCGTGTTCTTTGACAGATACTTAAAGGATAGTGTAATGTCAATTTTGCAGTCTTTCCTTTCTCTAGCCAAGTTTATTTCCATTTTGGTAAAAATCTCAGAGTTATGTTTTTTCTAGGTCTGTGATTAAATTTTCCTTTTTAAAAAATTCTTGATGAGCAATGCCCCCTTCTATCCTTGCTCTCCCACACAATCCATATTTTGAATGAAGATGTTTGGTTTAAACATTACAGTTTTAGCTTGTTTGTTCTTCTTGCCAGGTGAAATTGCTGCTTACATGAGATGATAATTACATATGTCAGCAAGGTTTCAGGGACGATGTGTTCCTCAGCTGTTTTAGAGTCAACCCCACCCACTAGAGGGAATAAAAAATACTCAGTAAAAATAATAATAATGAACTTGTGCTCATTTTTGAAGAGGTAGCTTACTATTAAAATGGCAATATAGGGAGCTAAGATAAAATCCACATGCAAAATTAAATCAATGGCCAATTTTAGTAGCTGTTTTTGGTATAAAACTGCTATCAAAAGAGTAGATTATTGTGTGATTAGGAGATAACACGAATTTTGAGCAAAAAGTGGATGGATCTCGTTTATTCTCTGGAAGATTGTTATGTGACTCATTTACATTTTTTTCTGTCTTTAACTACTTCCATCAGTATTTTGTACTTTATCTTTTAGTACAAAGAAATGCTATTTATTAGATATCTTTGAAAAATTTTCACCTACAATGAACTAGTTTCCTGTGTGGGGGATGATAAGGACCGCTATCCCAGAACAGCAAAATAACAAGTATTTGGGACAGTAGCTGGAATGCAGAACACCAAAAGTGAGATTTTATCTGATTTTGAGGATTGTGAGGGCATTGTCAATATTGCTTCTAGATGTGTTTAATGTTTACTGGATTGACAAAAATAGAAAATAAGTGCTGCGAGACTATCTTCTAGCCAATAATACTCATTCCACTGAGGATGTTTTTATGACAGCTACCTTACTGGTTATACAATTTTATATTATTATAGTTTGTATTTGCATTTTCTCGATGATTAACATTCTTGAAAATATTTTCTTGTACAGGCTATTTGTATAACCTTAGGGAATTGTCAGTTCAATTCCATTGCCCGTTTTTAAGCTTGGAAGTTTGTTGTTTCACTGTCAAGTTTTAAATATACTATATTTCATATATTCTAACTTTAGTATAAGACACCGTTGACCCACTCCAGGTGTAGACGCTGGAAACTCGTGTGGGAGAGGCCATGCCTCCTGCCCTTGACACAGCTCTATAGGAGGTGCAGAGGTCACAGAGGTAAGGACTGGAAGATTCAGCCTGAGAGCAACACCCGGGAAGAGAATTTGGCTCTAGGACTGAAGAAGTGTTACCTGCAGCAGAGACAGGGTGAGAGACAGCCCTGTGTGACAGGCTTGAGCGGGTGAGAGGTCAACAGGAATCTCCTGGGATCTGCTAGGAGCCTCTGACTGGGGCCGAGAGGATCACAGGGCCTGTGTACTGTGTTGGGAAGCCAGGTTTGTAGGGAGTGATCTCCAGAGGTGATGGAACCAAAGGAGGTGGCGTTTAGCCCAGGGGTACGGTGGAGTTCTTGCTCCACTGCCTATATTTAACAGAAATTAGTGCCTTGAATTTCTATAGGTCAGTATCAGGACAGCCTAAGTGACTTCACTAAAATCCCCAACACCTTTGCTCTGATTAAAGGTCATCTGTGAGTGGTTTTTAGGTTGTGTCAATATTCAGTGGACACTGAAGGCCATTATTGTCTCTAACTGGAATATATAAAGAACTCAAAAATATTAGACTCCTCAAAATAAAAGAATCAATCAAGAATGTGCAATCAAAATGAATGGATATTTCTCAGAAGAAGTGAAATGATCTGTATATGGAAGAAAAATGTTCCTTGTTGCTGGCCCACTCGGAAATGCAGATTAAAACTACTTTGAAAAAATGGCTATCAAAAACTCTAATTACTATAAGAAATGCTGTGAAAATGTGGGGGAAAAAGCACTTCTACATTGTTGGTGGGAATGTAAACCAGCACAAGTACTATGGAAATCAGTGTGAAGATTTCTCAAAAAACTAAAAGTAGAAACTCCATTTTATGCAGGCATGTTCCTTCTAGGTAGCTTCCAAAGAGAGTTAAAATCAGCATATTATAGGGATGCATCCATACCCATGTTTATAGCAGCAAAATTTATAATGGCTAGAACTGAGAAACAGATGCATGTCTACTAACGGATGAATAAACAAAGAAAATGTAGTGTTTATATATAATAGAGCCCTACTCTGCCATGAAGAAAGATAAACTTTGAAGAGCTGAAGAATTTGTAAGTAAATGGATGCAATTTGAGAACATAATGATAAATGAAAAAAGTCAGACACAGAAGACTAAATATCCCATGATGACATATACAAATGAAGAGCAAAATAGAAGATAAAAAGAAAGTAGAGAGAAGTTTATTTCCCCAAATTACCTATTTCATTGTTTCAACAATATCTTAATATATGTGCTAGTTTGTTTCATTCATACTACTTGCTTCTCTTAGTTCATGGAAAACAAAGTTTTGTACTATTAACTGTTTGTTCTATGTGAGAGATAATCTTTTTTTGTCTGTCTTTTGTACTCTGAAACCTACTTTGAAGATAATGACAAACATTATATTGACTATTGTTACTGTCTCATTTGGTTATGAAATATTTTATAAAATAAATTGAAAAAGACAGTTGTATATACAATATGCATATATTTTTGTTATGTAGTGTATAATTTCCTTCAATGGACAAATTTTAAGTTTTGTTGTAGTTTAATTTATTTGCCTTTGTTTAATTTGCCTTTTGTTGCTTACATTTTGGGTGTGTGTAAAGAAACATAACATGAGGTCAAGGGAAGTAAACTTTAATTTCCTTTTGATAGATTTATGGTTTCACACTATGTAACATACAGTTATGATCTATTTAGTGTTAATTTATATATAATGTGAGATTTGGATCCAATTTTTTTAAATTTGATTTTTCAGCTGTCCCCATGTCATTTAATTTCCTCATTAATGGTTCTTGCTATCTTTAGTAAAAATCAATTAACCCTAAATCTGTTAGTTTATTTCTCAATTCTTAATTCTAACATTGGGTATCTTGTTGTCAGCATCATACTATTTTGAATAATGTAGTTTTATGGTAAGTGCTAAAGAATGAAAATTGTCCAAATTTTTTCTTTTTTTGATATTGTTTTGGTGATTCAGAGAACCCTGCAAATCATTCAAAATTAATGGGTTGACTTCTCCATTTTCGCTAATTTATTGGATATTTAACAGGGATTATATTTAATCTGTATAAGTTTGGGTAATATTGATATTTTAACAATATCAGCTATTGCTATTCATGAAGAAGAGCTATCTTTCCATTTCTTTAGCATTTCTTTCAGCAAAGTTCTCCATATTTCATTGTAGAAGTCTTGGATAAATTTATTTGTAGGTATTTCTTTTGGATGCCATGTAAATTCAGTTACTCTAATTTTCAAATTTTTCATTGTTGGTGTGCAGAACAGACAACTAATATTTTGTGCTGATTTTACACTATAAACTTTGCTAAATCTAATTCTTAGCCTTCAAATACAGGTGGTTTCACTTCTTGCTTTCCAGTTTGAATGCTTTACTAGTTCTTTTCTGATTGCTCTGTCTGGAAATTTCAGTACAATGTTGAATAACACTGATGAAGCAGACATTCTTCTCTTGTTCTTGGAGAAGTTTCATTCTTTATCATTGATGTTAGCTGTGAATATTTCATAAATACTCACCTTGAGGTTATTCCCTTATACACTTAGTTTTCTTTTAATTATGGAGACTTACTGGATTTTGTTCAATTGTCTTTTTTTTTTGAGTTGATGTGATTGTATTTTCCCTGTGTATTTTCTTTGAGACTTACTGGATTTTGTTCAATTGTCTTTTTTTTGAGTTGATGTGGTTGTATTTTCCCTGTGTATTTTCCCTGTCATTCCATTAATTTAGTTTAAATTGGTTCATTCTCTAATGGTGAACCATCTTTGCATTCCTTGACTGTATCTCATTTGTACAAATTATATAATCCCTCTAATATACTATTGGATTTGAGTTGCTAGTATTCTGTTGGGAATTTTTGTATTCAAAAAGGATACCAATGTATAATTTTATATTTTTATCACATTTTTATCTGGTTTTGCTATCAAGGTGATGTTAGCCTTATTGGTTAACTAGGGAATGTTCCTTGCTTTTCAATTTTTTGAAAGAGTTTGGGAAGTATTGTGTAATCTTTTAAATTTTAGTAGAGTGCTCAGGGATTTAGCTCAGTGGCTCAAGCGCTTGTCCAGTAAGTGAAAGATATGGGAGTTTGATCTTAGTACCAAAAATTAAATTAAATTAAATTAAAATTTTGGTAGAATTCAGCAATGAATCTTTTCTGGAATTTTCTGTGTGGAATATTTTTTTAAAAAAATCATTGATTCATTGTATTTACTAGTTAAATATCTATTCTTATTTTCTGTTTCTTCTTGTGTCAGTTTTGGGAATTTGCATTTCTTGAAATTTGCCCTATTTTTATAATTCATCTACTTTATTGATATAAAATAGCTAACAACATACATCTATTTTTATTTTATTTTTAAGATGGGTAGTAATAGCCTCACTTTCTCATCAGTTTGTGACTTTTTGTAAAATAGACAAACATTAGAACATGATTTATGATTCCATCTCCATTTTTGGGTTTGTGTGTGGTATGGCAACATACTCTTGTATCCTGAAGTTCCATGATGCTTTCTTTTGTCCCAGCCATTCTCATATAAAGCCAATCAGTTTAACGGTTTCAGGTTTTTTGCAAAAATTTTTCTTTGTCAATCTGTCTTTAAAATGTTTTCAGTTCTTTGTTCGTCTTGTCTTTTCTTTTTTCATTTGCTAAAATTGTCTGATATTGCCTACTCAAGCATTTATAATGACTACTCTAAATATTGTCAGAAAGTTTTAGCAATCCTTTCATTGTCCTGATAGTTATTAATTTATAGTTTATTGCTTTCACTTTGGGAGCTTCCACATTTTTGGTGTGCCAAGTGATATTTTTATTAATTCTTTAAAATTTTGGACTCATGAGATGTTAAATTAACTGAAATATTTTTTTTTCTGTTTGATTGGTACTACCAAAGCAAGGAAGGAAAAAAATATAAATATATGACCTTATTATTGATGAGTAATGAGATGTATATCCAACTTTACAACTAGAGCCTTTTGATACCTACTTATAGGGACTTTTCATTTTTACTGGTTGCTGATAAGAATCCTAGCTCCACAGTAGACTTCCACTGATATTCTTGTTGAAAAAAATAGGAATATCTCATCATTTACATTTACCAAAACCATAGGTTGTTGTGAATTATGAGAGCTGACATATGGTGTTATCTGAATTGTCCCTCCAGTTGCTGCCCCCAATCTTCCAGTGTATTTACTTGGAAATACATCCTCTAACGAGGTGTGTGATGTTTAATGATGTCACTAGTGGGAAGTACCTAGTCTGGCAAAATTTCCATTCTTTTATTAAAAGGAGAGATACCAGACTTCCTGTTCTCTCTCTGCACATGCACATGGATGGTAGAGACCATGCAGGGAAGCCAGCAGCCATGCACAAGCCATGAGGTGTCACCTCTCCAAAAGCCATCCCAGAGGTTACTGTGATTTTGGACTTGGACCCTCTGGGTCTGTGTAAACTTTTTGCTGTTTAAGCCACCTCCCCTGTGCTATTTTGCCATGACAGTACTAATGGTTAACAGAATATATATTTTGCTACTGACAGGTGGAACACATATTTAACAAATACCTAACAATGTGAAGATGGCTTTAAAAGTGAGTGACCAGTAATATTTGGAAGAGTTTCTAGATATACCTTATAGAAATGAATTTACAGAGAGTGTTGACAGAAATATGACCATTGGGGTCAGGGGCAAGCTCAGTGTGAGGTTTTGGTCTCACATCTTAAAAAAATAGTAAAGTTGCTTCTGGTGAGGTGTCGAATGGAAATGGAGAATATGGAGCCAGAACTGGAGGAAAAGTGATCCTTGTTATAAAGTGTCAAAGAGCCGACAGGATTTTCTTGGAGTATTTTGTGGAAGATGGATTTAAGGGATAAAACTATGTATTGACCTGATGTTATTTTGTCTATTTCTTCTTTCTCTTGCTCTTTCTTTTCCTCCTCTTCCTCTCTCTCCTCCTCCTTCGCCTTTTCCTTTTCCTCCTGTTCCTCCTCATCCTTCTCCTCATCCTCCTTCTTGCTGTTTTCTGTCTCTCTCTGTCTCTGTCTGCCTCTGTCTCTCTTTCTTTGCCTCTCTCTTTCTCTCTCTTTAATGGAGCTGAGGATTGAACCCATGGCCTTTGTACTGAGCTATAGTCACAGCCCTTTTTCATTTTTAAAATTTTGAGACAGTGTTTGGCTAAGTCATCTAGACTGGCTTGGCCTTGCTGTCCTCCTGCCTCAGCCTCCCAGAGCACCGGGACTGCACGTGTGCATAACCTACCATGTCCAGATGAGTCGAATATACTTCTACGCAAATGACCGAAAGCATCAATTATAGCCTTACTACATCTCCTTACTGCTCTTGATAGAAGGTAAAAGAAGAGAGATAAATTGAGGATAGAAGTGTTTAGCAAAAATGAATGATAGCTGGAAGATTTGGGAGATTCTCAGGCTCTCCTTGTTGCAAAAATGGGAAAATATGTTCCTGAAAGAACCCCAAGGATGTGCCTGGACCATCATTTCATAAAAATGTTACTCAGCAATTTAATGCACCATCTTGGGAAGAGCCAAAAATAGAGATGGGATCATATTGGTAGGTGTTTTTCCAGTTTGGACCAAGGGAATAAACATATGATGGAATGATGGATGACTTCAGGATTTTTGGCTCTCTACTGGTTGGGACAATAGAGATGACATTCAGTTGTGTATCTGTAATCCTTCAATCAAGGTATAAGAGTGACTCCCAGAGGTGATTCAGAGGTTAGCCGGTCTTCCATTCACACTGCACACCTAGTGGCCTGGACTTTTCCCCTGGTGTTCAGAAGATGGAGCCCCTGGCTTGGCTGCAGTGAGACGGGCTGCTCCCACACAGTGTGTTGGCAAAAGGGCCTCCATTAGGACTGTAAGGGTGGCACCGGCACAAAGAGGCTGGGGCTAAGTGCAAGAAGTCAGGTGGTAGAACAGTGCTGAATTCCTCCTGGAGACAGAGGGGAAGACAAAGAGGACTGTTTTCAAAGTGAAGACCTAGTGGAATCTGCCTTACTAGATCTGGCAGCTGCTGGCAACCCCAAGCCCCTTCCTTCTTTCATACGGGTACTAAACATCCTGACCCTTCAGTAAGGTACATCTGACCTTATTCAGCTGCAGGAGAAGGAAGAACTTATCACGCTGGGCTGTGGTCAAAGTCCATGCTCACTGATGTATGCTAGTTGATCTCGTGATAGGAGTCCTATGAGGGTGTGAGATTAAGCTTTCACTTGGTTTTTATTAAAAAAAAAGTCGTAAAGTCATCCCTCAGTATCTGTGTGATATTGGTTCCAGGATTCCTGCATTATATCCTAATCTATGGATTCTCAAGCCCCTTTTATAAAATAGCGTGGCACTTGCATATAACCTCTTCAGGTCTTCTAGTTATACTCCTCTTTATATTGTTTACGATACAATCTAAGTGCTATGCTGCATTGTCTAGGGAATAACAACTTCAACATTCCGCACATGTTGAGAATAGGTGTAATTTTTCTTGAATACTTTCGATCTACAGTTGGTTGAATAAGTGGATAGACAATCTGAGGGTTTTGAGGGCTGAATCTATTTTAATTTTATTTGTGGTGTTTGGTGTTCAGTTTTATTTGTGGTAGATGTTATTTTATGAATTTTTTTTTTCTGCTAGGTTATTACTTTCCTTATCCTTTGACAAGGGTGCAAAGTGTTTTCTGGGTATTTTACTTCCTTATAACGTTATTCATTCTGACTGTTAACCACTTCGTCTCTGGATCTGGGCTACATGGTGATAAAGAAAATCCAAAGAAGTAACAGCAGTGTTTTCCCTCAGGTTCTGCAGTTCCCTTTCAGTCCATCCCCTGTAAGGATTTTTAAAATATTTGTTTTCTATATATTTACCAAAGATTTTAGATATCAGAGGAGGAAGAATAAGATACCTACTCCATCTTCCTAAAAACAAATATATTAACTCTAAACTTCATGGTATATATTTACTTTTTCCAAGCTTCTTCTAAATTTCTTTATTAAAATTTCTGCTTTAACTCACTTGGTGTTGTCATCTGCTCAAGATTCATCGGCATATTTAATTATGTTAGCAATGATGTGCTCCATCATGAGTCAATGTCTTGCTTCACAGGTATACATTTTCCTACCGTACACTGAAAGTGAGACAGAGATTATTTTCCCACCGTGTATATAATAGTACAGAAGAGATGGCCAGCAGATAGCAGGGCATGTACCCTCTGTTAGATGGCCAGGATGACAGGCTGAGGACTGGAGCCACAAGAAGTTTGGCTGCTTCACATCCACAGTCAGTCAAAGAGTTCGTTTGCACCTTCAGTTTCAAATGCTTCAGGGTGGGAATCAGGATCTGTCTTGCAGCAAACATCTTTGTCCAAATTTCTGGAAGTCAGCTGAGCCTCGCTGATTTACAGGCTGTACTTTTGCTCCCATACCTCTGCCGCTGCTAACTGGAGCTTTCTGAAGAAAATCTTTATAGGGGGTATACTGAGGGATGCTTTCATTTTCATCTCTGTTTTATGGTATATTTTCTATTAGGCTCTGCAGTGAAGGACAAAGAGGTTTCTGTTTGCTTTACAATCAGTAAGTTTCACATCAGAGATTGGAATGGTGGAAATGCTTAGTTTGGTATTTGGAACAAAAGATTTGTGAAAATTTCAGCAGTTAGACTTTGTATGCTAGTAAAATTCTCCCATCTATAGCAGCCTTAGTTTTTACTACTTGATTCCAGAGCAGAAGACCTGACCGTGTCTGAGAGTAACTCATCTGAAATGGGCTTTTCCTCCTTCAGTATCTAATTGGTTAAAAATTTTGTGTATACAGCTCATATAGCATATTTAATGATGCTAAAGAATAATATTGGCTTTCTTAAATTCACTAGGTGTTACCTTTTCTTTGGCAGGAACAACAGTATTGTTCGATTTTATATAAATTTCTATTCTTCCTGACTGAAGAAAGGATATCATTTTCCTTAGGACTAAATTGAGTGGATTCACCTTTGGACACGGAAGACACAGAAAATACCCAGATTAGCCCAGAAGGTCTCTTTATCTGTGCTTCTTAAGACTTAAATGTACCTCCTGTCTTTTGTGCAAAGCAAATTAAGTTTGTCTCTTACTAAGTCAATATTTATGCTCCTGGGAATGTGTTAAATGAGAGAACAGTTACAAGGGTTAAGATACCTTTACAATAGGGCTTAAAGCTAGGAAACAGGGCATGAATCTAAAAAGCTGTACTCCTTAGAGGACCTGTCATGATCTTTCAAGTGTAAATGGCCAGATATTATTTTAAAAAGCATATGCCCACCTGCCTTGTGGAAAGCATGTGTACCCAGAAGTAAACTTGGCATGATACATCTTCAAACTGATCAGGTAAATGGCCATGAGAACAAAACAAGCTATTTATATGAATAAAAGTTACAGGGATGAAATTTTATAATAATAAAATCGAATAAAAGTTTAAATAATAAAAATAAAGAAAAATTATGTCTAAATAGATTTAAAATTCCATGTCTTGTTTCAAAGCATAGTATTTGCATTTCTTCTTACTTTGTTATGAAAGGAATCCCAGTGTCAGAGACAAGCAAATTTATATACTAAAACCATTGAGACTGTGAGTTAGAAAGAAGCCAGAAGTAAATATTTAGTTCTCTGTAACCCAAAAGAGTGAAGAATTTAAATGAGATTTATTTTTTCTGTCTCTTACTTGATTGCTCTTTTTGGTTAAAGTTAATACTATAGTAACATAATAGAGCCTCAAAATAAATTGTCTTGATTTATATTAGAATGAGTATAGATTCAGAATAATCTATGTCACATAATGTAACGAAAATTGATATGCATGATTATCATATTAAAATTACAAAATCTTGAATGCAGTAATCAGAACAACGTTAAATAGTAGACTCAGGGTGGCTGCTAGGGCTGAATTTTGTTTCCCCAATATTTTTTAAGTGGAGACTCTAACTAACAGTAGCATAGAACATGATCATACTTAGAGACAGAAATTTTAAAGAAGTAATTCAAACTCGTCTCCCCAGGTACGCTGTGGTTCTCATCTGACTCCCTGAGCTTCTTAAGAAGGGGAGGACAGCGGAGGGACTCCTTCACGGGACAGCTGTCAGGACGAGGCAAAAGGGTGGCATCTGGGAACCGGCAAGAGGCCTGAAAGTAAACTACCCAGGGTCACCTTGGCCTCCATGTCACCAGAACCATGACAAAAGCAGAGCTGTTGTTTAAGCCACTCAGTCTCTGGTGCTTCTTTTTTATGGCAGTTCCAGAGAATTAAGCAATATTTGTATACCTTTATTATTAAATATTGGCATTTTCTTGTCATGTATCCAGCTCATTTTAACTTTATATTGGAAAATATCGATACAGGAAAAATAACGCACTTAACTATTAGTAGCATTTTAGTATAAAACTTTCAAGATTTTAGCCATTTAATACATACATACATATCCATATGTTCATATGGATACATGTATATATGCACATATGTATATATATATGGAGGAATAATTATCTTTTAAAAATTAAATATATTACATGTTTTGTGCTATGATGCCTCATGTATGCGCTATGTTGGCCCTATTTTATTATATTCATAATATATAAATAAATTAACATTTGTATCCTGTTTTTATTTCAGTACATGCTATTTAATATATAATTTTAAAGTCAACTGCTTGCTGTTGGAAATTATCCATTGTCTTACTCTCCAAGCATGACTGTAGCAATATAATTTTACATGCATTTGTCATATTTTTCCAACAATGAATACATTTCTAAAAGTGAAAGTATTGAGGGGAAAGTAATGAATATTTGAAAGTCTTTTGATGTGCACTACTACGGTACCTTTCAGAAAATATCCATCTACTATGCTTTCATGAGGAGTGAAGCATTCCATTAAAAAGCCCTTTTTAATTTTTGTGAAGCATCTATGTTATGTATAACATTGCTCAGAGAATTTATATTAAGGCTGATCCTGTAATTCCTAGCAGATGAATATTTTGCCGTGAATATCTTATTAAATTTAATGAACTATAATCTGCTTTCATAATCTACAGAGACTTTAAATCTGGTATTGATGCCTGTCCACCATTCTCTTCCTTCAACAGGACTTTAACAATTTTGAAATGAAGTTATTTTCTTTAATGTTTAAAATGTAGCAATTTGTGTGGTATTTTTCATCTGTTTAATATTAGCTTTATTTTTTTTCTTACAAGGATATTTTTTCCTTCATCATGTTGTAAGAACAATTATAAATACGATTATGGTTCAGAACATCTATTATCTCCTGCATTTAACACATCTGTCTCTTTTTATACTCTTGTTACTGATATATTATCTTTTTGTACTTGGTTATCCCATGCTCAGACAACTATGATGAGTAAACAAATCCATGGCAGTATGAAAGCTCCCTTTATGAATTTTTATTCCTTTTTCCAGTTTTATTCTCTTGAGAAATATATCAGATGTCTAATCTTTTAAAACTATTTACTGTTTTAGTGATTTTGTGCCCATATTAAATATTTCCAACTGCTTGTATTATTTACCATATAAAGATTCTGAATTCTGTTATATGGATATATTATATTATATCCCAACTTGCCTTTACAAATAGTACTAGAAATAAACACATTTTCTCTGTAGTTTAATAAGAAAAGTATACTCTGGTCAGTCATCTTTCTCGTTTTGCTTCTGCGACACTCAAATGTCATTTGTTTGTTTATCTTTGGTATCAAGAGTCAAACTCGGGACGTTGCACTTACCAGGCAGGTTCTTGTGCCTCTGAGCTGTATCCATGACCCTTAAATGTCATTTATGATACTAATTTAAAAAGACAATAGAGAAAATGAGCAGTAACATATAAGAATTGAATGCCATGAGATTCACAATCAAGTATGATGTCGGTTTTTTGCTTTTTGGGTCACTTAAACTTGGGTCACTTCACTCTGTGGACCTTATATTTTGTTCAAATTTAAGAGTTTTGACATAAGTATTAGAATATAATTTGGCTACAGTTAATCCATTTATGAAACCACTGATATCACGGGGAGATATCTCCCAGGGACCCACAGTGGCAGAGACAGTGCTCAGAGATCTGGAAATACTTCCCTTTGCTTCCCATCAGTGCATATGAACTCGCTAAGGCTGGTCCATTGGAAATAGTTCCTCTTATGAACACAGGTACCACCAAGTCCTCACAATGAGTGTAGTTATTACGCACTGCAAACGTTACTATTGTAAATAAAAAAGAATTTTCAGGAACACAGATACTGACTGCATGTCCTCTTAATAGCAGTGAGGAATCTAAACATTGACTGGACTGGGAAGACAGTTATCAGTGGATCAACATTTCCTGCAAAAAATGGAAAAGCTGAGTTGATTTCCAAACCATATGTCAAAAGCATCAGAGATCTACAGAAATAAAAACTGGAGGCAGTTAAACTCCAGAGATGTGGAAACTTTCAGAATAATGTAAGAATCAGTAAGTTCTTTTGCTTCCTGATACATTTGGTGGTGTTGAAGCGTTGAGATTTGGCCCTGGTGTAGTGATAAGGAGTCGCCACCGAGGCCCCACAGGGCTGACCTAACTGAAATAAAGGTTGACATCTTGTGCACAAACACATGTTAACCCCAAAGATACTTGCTGGCTTTAGAAACTGGGCAGGTTAGTGAACTAAAGAGCTAAACCTGATTTTGAGATAGAACAGTAGCAGCATCTTTAGTGCTGGCTCAAATCGCCTCCCTGTACGATGGCTCTGAAAACCAGGAGCGTCTGAAGGATGTGTAGTAGGGTGCTATACCACTGAAAATACTCTTCAAACAGGAAAGTAAGGTGCAGATGTTTTCAGACAAAAGGATGTCATCTTTTAACAATAGTTTAAACAAATTTTTAAAACAAGTAGCAAACTAAATCAGTAATTTCACTGTATTTAAACGAACTGAGTATTCCATATACACTCGATACTCAGTGGAAATAAAATTGCACAACAAGAAAACATGCATCCAACTAAACATGTTGCTTGTAAGTGAGAAATAATAAATATAGGGACACAGGATGTTGAAAACAAAAAAAAATCTATGGAATGAAATCTTACCTAAAAATGCCAAGCAAATAAAACTGTGTAACTATGTTAACATGAGACAAAGTGGATTTTCAAGTGAAGAAAACGGGTTAGTAAAAGTAATGTTAAACTGAAATATGTTAAGATAAAGAATTGTTAATTGTTAAAAATTGAAATGCATTATAATAATTAATGTCTGCATTATTTAACTGACTTGAATAATGCCAGGATATCTGCTAAACCGTGGTTGGAGTGGGCCGGGAAAGGGTCTTTGGAAGAGTTTAACTTTTGACCTGGGAACTAGGTAACTATATCTGATCTTGCTTAATTTAATGGGCTTCATTTATCCATTTTATTGAAGGTCAAAATAGAACAAGAAGGTTGAGGAAGAGCAAATTTATTTTCTCTGCTTGAGCTATCTATCTTCTCTTACTGGTGAACGTGTATTTCTCATTCCTGGGCTTTTGGACGCAGACTACTACTTATAATTTTGACTTTCCTGTTTCTCAAGTCCCTAAGTTCAGTCTGGGAAGCAGCCTCCCTGTCTTGGGTCTTTGACTTGTACACGGCAGATTGTGGAATTTCTTGACCTTCATAATCATATGAGCCAAATTTCATAATAATTTTTGTCATGTATGTAATACATTGTATCGTACTTTTGCTCTGAAAAACCATGATGAATGCATATCATAAACATAAAAATGGAATATATGTACATATAAGTAATTTGAAGAGTATGCAAAACCACTGAACCCTCAGACATTACTGTTAAAATTGTCAATTGATTTAACCACTGTAAATAACTGCTTATTGGTTTCTACTGAAGTATATAGAGTCATCCTTTGTGAATCGATTCTATCTAATCCAAATCTTAAAATGAATAGGTAGACTAAGTTCTCTCCATGTAGAAGTGTTACTAAACAGCAGCAATATTAAACAAACTGTGACTGTGTGGCATATTGTGGATGAGTATGCTAAGCAAAATGTCACAGAAAGATTACAGACAAAAATAGGAGCATGTGCAATTCCATTTATATGAAGCTAAAAAATAAAACAAGTAAAACAACTCATGGAGATATAAGTGGAGGGTGATAGAGACCAGAAAGGTATATAATTTCGATTTGCGTGATACACTTTTTGTTGTATTGCAGACTAATGTGGTTATACAGATGTGCTAATTCTGAAAATTAATCAAACCTTGCATCTATGACTTTTATATTGTGTTAGGTATATGCTATGCATCAATCAATGCAAATTGATTCCTATTTTGTGAAGAAGAGGAAGACACTTTTAAAAAGAAAGATATTGTAACTCAATTTAAAATTAAACTTTTAGAATTTGCAAGCCCACACTTTGTGGGTAAGGTCATTGAGTATGTTGGAAATCCCAATTAGGGACTTTGAGATGTTTGCAAAGGTGTGCTGAGTCATGTGCTCTAGTCATGGCCAATGCCATTCATCTATGATTCAATACTTCCTAGATAAATTTGACTCTATCAAACTTGCAAAACTTGTTGATGTAAATGTGTTCTTTTGCAGATCCTTGGAGTATATAACTACTCCAGTGTTACAGCAACTGCTTAGAACTATACTTTCATTTTTTACAATTTTATATTTTATTTAAAGAAAGAAAAGAAAATTTAAAAAAGCAAAATAGAAAAAAATGAGAAAAAGTAGAATACAGAATTCAAAAAAATTAACATCATAAAATTACTAGTTGATACATTACATATTGTCACATTAACAATAATTGTTAAAGTTACAAAATCAAAGCATAAAAAGTGGCTGACACTCAAACATTGATAGTGCAAGCTCTTCTGTTCAATGATCTAGCAGAAATTTAGTAATACAGTCATCTATTTTACACACTATCCATACTGTTATATCCTTTAGAGCACTTTCCTTCCCTTTCACTTTTATAATATATATTATATCTATTATACTTTTATATCTATTATACTTTTTGTATACCATTATTCTGTCAGTTTTTATTTTTTTTCCACTAGAGAGACAATGTGATATTTACTAATGTGAGTCTTGTTCATTTCACTTGTGAAGATAGTCTCAAGTTGCCTCCATTCAAAGACCCTCTCGAAGGCCATTCTTTTTGACAGCTGAATTGTATTCCATTGTATAAAATACCCCATTTTTTTATCTACTCTGCAGTTGATCGGCATTTTGGTTATGTACAAGATTTAGCTATCAAAAATTGTGCTGCTATGAATATCAGTGCACATATATCACTGTGACATGACCTTTTCAATTTTTTTCTGGGGAAATACCTAGGAGTAGAATAGCTATATTGACTGGAACCTCCAATCCTAGTTTTTTGAGGAATCTCCACACTGATTTCCACATTGGATGTACCAGTCTGCACTCCTACCAACAGTGGAGAAGTGTTTCTTTTTCCCACAGCCTGGCCAACATTTGTTATCAGGTTTTTTTTGTTTTCTTGATGGCAGCCATTCTATCCAGCATGAGATTAAATCTCAATGCTATTTTAATTTGCATTTCTCAAATGGCCCGTGATGGTGAATATTTCTTCATATATTTATTGCCATTTGGATATCTTTATCTGAGAAATTTGTGTTCATCTCAGATGCCCATTTTTGGAAGGGTCTTTGAATTTGAGGGAATTGATGTTTTTCAGTTCTTTGTATGTTCTGGATATAAGTTCTTTGTCTGAGGGATTGTTGGCTAAAATTCTTTCCCATTCTGTGGGTTTTCTTTTCTTTTTGTTGGTGATTTCTTTTGAAATGCAAAAATTTTTTTAGTAATATGAGATCCCAGTTGTTGATTCTTTGAAGTATTTCCTGGGCAGTTTGCATTTTATTCATGAATTCTCTCCCAACCCCTATGTCTCCAAGATTTTTACCTATCCTGTCTTCCACTAGATTTAGTGTTTCTGCTTTGATATTTAGATCCTTGATTCATTTTGTCTTTAGTTTAGTGTATGGTGATAGGCATGGATCTAGTTTCAGTCTTCAGCCTGTGGAAAGCCAATTTTTCCAACACCATTTATTAAAAAGGATATCTTTTTTCCAATGAATATGTTTAGCATCTTTGTCAAATATAAGGTGTCCGTAGTAGTGTTTGCATCTTCTAATCTGTTCCATTGATCCTCAAGTCTATTTCTTTGCCAGTACCATACTGATTTTATTACTGTGGCTTTTTAGTATAGTTTCAAATCAGGAATTGAGATGCCTCCTGTCTTGCCTTCATTGCCCAGAATTGCATTTGCTATTCTAGGTTTCTTCTGTTTCCAGATGAACTTTAGGAATATTTTTTCTAGGTCTGAAAGGTATGTTAATGGTATTTTGATTGGGATTGAATTGAATCTATATAACAGTTTTGAGAGTATGGCCATTTTCACAATGTTGGTTCTTCCTAGCCAAGAGCAAGGAATATCCTTCCATTTTCTAATACCCTCTTCTGTCTCCTCTTTTAGAGTAGTGTAATTTTCAGCATATAGGTCTTTTACACACTTGGTTAGGTTGATTCCTAGGTATTTCATTTTTTTAGATGCTATTGTGAAAGGTGGTATTTCTATTATTTCTCTCTCATGGAGTTTGTTTGTATTACAGGAATGCTACTGATTTTTGAGTGTTGACTTTGTATCCAGCTATGCTGCTGAATTTGTTTATTACCTCTAGTAGTCCTTTAATGGAGTTTTTTGGGTCTTCTATGTAGAGTATCATGTCATCTGCAAATAACTTCTTCTTTTCCTATTTTTGTTCCTTTTCCTATTTTTCCTATTTAACTTCTTCTTTTCCTATTTTTGTTCCTTTTATTTCTCCCTCTTGTCTGATTGCCCTGGCTAATATTTCTAGAACTATATTGAATCAGAGTGGTGATAATGGACATCCCTGATTTTAGAGTGGAGGCTTTCAGTTTTTGTCTATTTAGTATAATGTTGGCTTTTGGTTTGTCATAGATGACCTTTATGAGATTTAAGTACATACCATCTATTCCGAGTTTCTGTAGGGTTTTTATTATGAAAAGGTGTTGGAATTTTTCTGTGTCTATTGAGATGATCATGTGATTTTTATTTTTCACTCTGTTGATGTGGTGTATTACATTTATTGAATTGCATATATTGAACCATTCCTGCATTCCTAGATAAATTCCACTTGGTCATGTTGTATAATTGTCTGGATGATTTGCTGCATTCTAAGTGCAAATATTTTATTGAGAATCTTTGCATCAATATTCATTAGTGAGATTGGTCTATAGTTCTCCTTTTTGGTTGGGTCTTCCTTTGGTTTTGGTTATCAGAGTGATACTTGCCTCCAAGAATGAGGTAGGGAGGACTGCTTCTCTTTCAATTTCATTGAAGAGTTTCAGCAGTATTGGTGTTAAATCTTCTCTAAATTTCTTATAGAATTCAGCTGTGAATCCATCAGGACCTGAGATTTTCTTTGTTGGTAAGTTTTTAATCATGTTTTTTATTTTAGTAGCTGATACTGTGTTATTCAAAATTGTTAAGTCTTCTTGACTGAGCTTTGGTAGTTCATATGTTCCTAGAAATTGTGCATTTCCTCTGTGTTTTCTACCCAATGTGAGTTGAGATTTTCAAAGAAGGTGTTCATGATCTTTTGAATTTCCATGGCATCTGTAGTAATTCCTTCTTTCAGTCCTTATTCATGCCTTTGAGTTTTTTCTTTTTTCTTTTGTTGATAAGGTTGGCCAGGGGTTTATCAATTCTGTTTATTCTCTCAAAAAGCCAGCTTTTTAATTCATTGATTATTTGTATTGTTTTTAGTTTCAGTTGCATTAATTTCTGCTCTAGTCATTACTATTTACTCTTCTATGAGCTTTGGGTTTGTCTTGATCTTCCTTGAGATGTAGCATTAGCTTATTTATTTGTGTTCATTCCATTTTCTTGATGTGACTATTTATTGCTATGTATTTGCCTCTTAGGACTGCTTTCACTGCATCCCATAGGTTTTGGTATGTGGTATCTGCATTTTTATCATATTTTAGGTATTGTTTTGTTTCTTCTTTAATTTTATCTGTAACCCACTGGTTATTCAGAAGGTTATGATTTAATTTCCATGCATTTATGCAGGTTTTGCAGGGTTTTTGCCATTGATTTCCAATTTTAGTGTGCTATGATCAGATATGCATGGGATAATTTCACTTCCTTTGCATTTAGTTAAGAATGCTTTATGAATTAATATATGGTCTATTTTAGAGAATGTCCCATGTGCAGCTGAGAAGAATGTATATTCTGATGTGGTTGGGTGGAACACTCTGTAAACATCTACTAAGTCCTTTTGCTCACAGATATGATGAAGTTCTGTTATTTCTTTGCTGACTTTTTGTCTAGTTGATCTATCTCTTTGTGACAGTGGGGTGTTAAGGTTTCCTATTCCAAAAGTGTTTTTGTGTATTTGGTTTTTCATGTCTGTTAGTATTTGTCTTATATAGTTGGATGCTCCTGTATTTGGCGCAAATATATTTATACTTGTTAGTTCTTCCTCTGTAGTTTTCCACTTACAAGTATGTAGTGGCCTTCTTTATCTCTTTTAATCTTTTTAAGTTTGAAGTTCACTTTGTCTGCAAACAGAATAGCTACCCCTGCTTTTTTTCTGGGTTCCTGTTGCATGGAATACTGTTTTCCAGCCTTTGACTTTTAATCTATGATTTTCTTTTTGAGTCAGATGTGTTTCTTGTATACAGCATATTGTGGGATTCTGTTTCTTGATCCATTCTGTCAATGTTTCTTTTGATAGGTGAATTGAGCCCATTTACATTTATGGATATCACTGATATGTACTGGCTTGACTTTGCCATATTGTTTTCCTATTGTTGGTTTCCTGCTTTTTTTTCCCTTGTTTAATTTCACATCCAGCCTAGTGGTTTCTTTCTGCTGTTATTCTGGAGATTGTGGTCATTTTTATCTCTATCTAGCATGTCTTTCAGTATTCTTCCTAGTGTTGGTTTGGGGGACATGAATTTCTTCAGTTGTTCTTTGTCATGGAAGTATCTTGTTTCTCCATTAAATTTGAAAGACAGTTTTGCTTGGTACATCAGTCTAGGATGAAAGTTGTTTTCTTTTAGGGCTTGAAATACTTCACTCCAAGCTTGTTTTAATCTGAAGGTTTGTGATGAGAAGTCTGCCATGATTCTAATAGGCTTTCCTTGACAGGTGAGTTGTGTCTTTTCTTTAACAGATTTTAGTGTTCTGTTTTTATGCTGTATGTCTGGGATCTTAATTATTTCATGCCTCAGTGTAGATTTATGTAGGTTGTGACTGGTGTTCTGTATGTCTCACTTATTTGTATATCAGATCTTTTCTGGGGAATTTTCTGCTATTACTTCTGTGCATAGTTTAGTTATGTCATTTGTGTTGATTCCTGTATCTTCACTGATGCCTATTAGTCTTATATTGTTTTTCTTGGCATCATCTTGAAGCTGCTGGATTGTCATTTCATGCTGCTTCATTGTTTTTAATAGTTCTACCCTTTCATGATCACTCTCTGCAATCCTATCATCAAGGTCTGAAATTCTATCCTCAGCTTCATTTGAATGATTTTGCCAGCTTTTAAGAGAAATTTTTACTGGATATCTCTTTGAATTTGTTTCATGGTTTCTTCTTGTTTTCTGCATTGTTCATTCAAAATTTCAATCAATTTCCCATGCTCCTATGTTTTTTCTCTAGCTATTCTCTAGCTATGTTGAGCAACTCACTCTGGTTGTTACTTTTGTCTTTATGTAAGACATTATTTCTAATTTGATTTCCTCTGTAGCCTCATTGATTTGTTTCTTTACTTCATTTACTATCTTTTCAGAGATTTGTGGTGTATGACTTTTGAAGTCCTCTATTTCAATGTTGCCTGTACTTGCTCCTGATGTACTTGATGTTTGAGACTGCATTTTACCTTTCTGTTTTGTCATTTTCACCTTTTGGGTAAATATTTTGTCTTTCAATCCCAACAGTCTCAACTGTCCATAGTGTGAATTTAAGGGTTCTACTGTGTGGTTGATGTTTGTCCAATTTCTGGGTACCACAATGAACAGGAAAGCCTTTCACCTGAATTTCTCCTACAGTGCCTGTTGGGTGAGTCCTGCATTCTTTCTGGGCTAACTAGCCTAGAAGTATTGATGTAGGTCAACTCTTAGTTCCTGCTGTTGCTATATCTTCATGTTGTTGCAGGTCACCAGATCACCCTGGCTATAGTGCTTGTGTCAGCTGAGGTCCTACTGTGTCACTGGGGGGTCTCACAAGCTCTTTTAATTTTATTTATGTTGGGGGACCTTATTGATGCACTACTCAACCTGTCTGATGTTCTCTGTGGGTGGAATGTTACCCACTCTCTTGCCAGTTTTGCCAAGGTCTTACAGCTGGAGGAAGTTTCATTTCTGCTCCTATTTATCCACTACAGACCTCCATTTTAGGGGCAAACTCACCACACTGATTGGAGCCTGCTGACACTTTCTGTTTGAGTGACAGGTTCCTGAGTCTCCTATCTAGCCAGCATGGTAGTCAACTGTAGTCCAAGGTTCTCAGAGAAGGAGTTGGATCCAAAGTTCAACTACAGTTCTAGGTCCAGGAGGGGGGTGGGTTCTCCAAGGTGTGGATCCATGGCGGTGGTCTGAGGTGGCTCAGTCTTACCAGGGGCTTCCCAGGTGTTCCCAGCAGAGGGATGGGCAGTGTCAGCAGTTCTAGGCCACCCAGTTGTGCCAGGGGCTTTCCAGAACCATACTTTCTAATCCCATGCATTAATAAGGTCAGTTGTGTATCCCATACAAAGATGTATTGGGCACTCTGTTTATATTTATTTCTCTCTGGTGAATATTAAAGTATTGGTAGGTGAGGGCCAAAGAAAGAACCCTACAGTTACTTCATGAGGTGTAATATCAATGTAGTAATGTACTCTTGCAAATATCTGTGCAAATACACATTAATTTATTCAATAAATTAATAAATAAAATAGTAATACAATAGATTTAATACTATCTTTCCTGTCTTATTTGTATGAAATCTTAGTAACTAAGGTTAAGTAATGTGGTATGAAGCATTCATTTTTTAAAGTAAGAGTCAAATGTAAAGCAAAATATTTCATGTTCTATATTTTTTGTCACATAAAGCTGAAGTAAAATTCTTCCTAAGAATTTTACTTCCTAGTGTTTTTAATGCTCACTGTAAAAATGTGCTATACAGGGAGCCTTTGTGGGAATGACCTGTAAGATCATGATGTCCTTATTGGTGACTTATGCAAGACAATTGTCTGGGTGACACTGGACTAGTTCAGTCCTACCATTTTTCTTTCTTGTCATTGTCAAGAATAATTAAAGATTATGCTGGGAGAAACACATGTTGAGATGAGATTAGGAAAGCTGACTAAAATAGCCTGCACTTTCATAATTGCTTTTACATACAATTCAATTTGTCAATATTTTGAGCTATATATTTGCATTTCTATAAATGGATGATATTTTCTTAAAATAATTTCTTATACTTCATGAATTTGGCTTATTTTTTTAATTTAAAGAGAATGGAACAAGACAAGACAAAACAAAACAAAACAGAACAAAGCAGAGTAGAACAAAACAATGCAAGCAACACAGGACTTCAAAACAAGATAACAGGAAATCAACAGTGGCTGCCATAATGTCTCTCATTTTCTTCGAAATAGTTGTCCATATCTGCACACATAATGAATTCAAACAAGACAAAATAACATAAAACCAATCAAAACAAAAGAATGAAAGTATTACAGGTCTTCAAAACCAGACAATAGGAAAATCAGCAATAGGAAAATCAGCAATGTCTCTTGTTCTCTTCAAAATAGCTGTCCATAACTTCACACATATGAATTTGGTTTTGAAATGTAGCTTTTATTAGTTTCTTAGAAAACTGAAGTCTGTTTTTGTTCTTTTGTCTGGAAAAGTTAGCAATGATTTGAGTTGCATATTATGTGTTTAATTAAAATTTCTAATAATGCACCTTAGTCAGGTGTCTTATTTTGGGGAAGTTATCATACCTGTGATTTCAAATTTTTAACTAGCTATGGATATTTAAAAATTTTTCCCTTGGGTTTATTTTGGAGACTTTTTTTCTGAGAATCTATCATAGCCTATTTTCACATAAATTGAACAAATGTTCACAGTGTTCTCTTACTGCCTTTTCAATGTCATTTGTGTGTGTGTGTGTGTCTCCCCGGGCTGCCATAACAAAATAGCACAGGCTGGGTTGCTTAAACAACAGAAACATATTGATTTACAGTCCTAATCAAGAAGGTTAAAATCAAGAGTTTAGCTATTTTAGTTCTCCCGAGACCTGTCTCCTTCATTTTCAGATAGCTAAAGTTTCTCTGTGTCCTCATGTGGCAAAGAAGGTCTGAAATTTCCCTTGGTGCTTCTGTTTCCACTTCTTACAAGGACACCAGTCCTATGGAGTTACACTGCAACACTTGGTCACCATTTAAAATGTCTTTTCTGTCACATAGGCTTTTAGAGATTTAATATCTGAAATGGCAGTAGATGCTGTCCATAAAAGCATCTGTAGTTAAAATCCTCCTTAAATTCCTAAAGTTATTTGTATCTTTGTTTTAAATTTTTGTTTTGCTTCAAATGCTTTGGAGAGGATTGAATATTTACATGCAGTTGGATAACATAGTTAACAAATATCATGTATGTTTTATTCAAGTTCCCTGATAACTTTACTATGTACCATATATACAAAAAATTTATGGTTTACAAAAAATTATAGCAAACCCACAAATATACACACTACAGTACTGTGGTACAATTTGAAGGTGCAATATTGGTTTTAATATATCCAGTGATCTTATTCAGATTTCTCCAGATTTTTTGTATTCGTTGTGTATATGTTTAAGTCTGTGAAAAATTCTTAATTTACAGATAACAGGTACATGGTATTTTGAAATATATATGCATTTTGTAATGTACAAAACTGGTTGATTAGCAAATGAATTATCTCACATTGTTATTTTTAGTGAGAACATTTAATATTCATTCTCATAACATTTTTCATGAATAAAGTGTAATACCACCCTCAAAACATATTTCTTCTTGGTAGTTATAATTGGGTACCTTTTGTTCAATGTCTCACACCTTCATCTCTAAATCACCCAGCCCATAATAAGCACCATTCTATTCTCTACTTCTATGAGGTCAATTTTTAGACTACACATATGAATGCTATGTGGCATTTGTCTTTGTGTCTCACTTGAAGTAATGCTTTTCAAGTTCATTCATGTTCTTGTGAATTACTGGATACTATCATTTTAACATCTGAAAAATGTTCTATTGTATGGAGATATATTTATTATCTGATAGACATTTAAAATGACTGTATATCTTAACTGTTTTATAAAACAGTTAAGATATACAGTTATGCATGTTTATGTATCTGCAACTATCACAATTCTAAATATTTCTCTCAATCTTTATCTTTTGTGTGACCTTTTCAAAACTGTACTCTGCCTTTCCATGTCTCTATTATTCTTTGGAAACAAACACTCTTTTCTTTATTTCTACAATTTTCCTACCTCAACCACACTATATAAATTATTGCATTAATCTCTGAGATGTTTCTCAGTCAGCATGATTATCTGGAGAGGTCAATTTTCCCCAAGCATGAATGTGTGCCCATTTTAATTGCTGATTGTATTCTATGTACAGAGCTATCACAGTTTGCCGGGCCACTCACGTGTGAGTGACATTTGAGTTGTTTCCAATTTCAACTATCAAAAATAAAGTAGTAACAATCATTGATGGACAGGATTATGGGAAAACAGAAATTTTCACTTTTCTGAGATGAATGCTCAGAAATAAAATCGCTAGTTAATATGATAACTGCACATTTAGCAAACTACTATTGAGAGCCACTGTAATATTTTAAATCTATCACATAGGGATGACTGAGTTCATTACATTCTCATAAGAAGTTATTGCTACCACCACTTTTAACTTCATTAGAATTATTTTTATTTGCATTTCCCTAGTTGTCAGTGATGTTTAACATCTTTCCTAAGTCATTTATGTCTTTTGCTCATTTTCCTAAAGGGATGAATTGTTTTTTAGTTATTGATTTGTGGAATTTAAAAATATAATTTAAATTTCTCTGATGTGTAGTTCACAAACATTATCTCTATCTATAGTTTTTATTTTCATCCTTGTAAAATGATACTTTGCAAAGCAACATTTTAATTTTTTTTGATGTTTAATTCATTAATTCTTTTTACATGTCATGTTTTGGGTATTGTTTTATATTGTAAAGCTTACTTATGTCTTTTAAATATGATTTATGGTTTGGTGTTTTATACTTTTCTATAACCCACTTTGAGTTAATATTTTGAAGGAGTTTTAAGGTTTAAGACATTTTCCTTCTTATTTGTGTCTCATTTCCATGGCTCCTCGTGTTGAAAAGGCTACCTATTTTTCCTTGAATTTCTTTTGGCTCTTTGTCAAAAGTAAGCTGAACTTGTTTAAGTGGGTGTCTTTCTAGGTTTTGCTTTCTGTTGCACTGTGCTATAGATCAATTCTGTTGTACTGATGTAGAGATCAACCACTGATCTATAGATTTTTTTTACTAATGCCAACTCCATTGTTGACAATAATGAATTTAATAATTCCTCCAGTTTCTTTCTTTAAGACTGATGTGGGTCTTAGTACCCTTGTGGTTTCCAAAACGTAATTAAAAATAATTTATTTAAAATTTAAAGATTTTATTTAAAATAAACTTTTTTCTATCTGCAATTTTTTTTCTGAGATTTGAAAAAAGTCATTTACCCATATAGATTCATTGTTAAAGATGTATGTATAGATACTGGTATTTTATAATTTTTTATGTATTAATTTTTTTCATATTTTTTTGCAAAAATCAAGCTATAACTCTTATCAAACCATCAACTTCTGGCATCTTTCTATTCCATTCTCCAGACTGCTTAAAATTTCACTCATTTAGCTAATTTTGGTTTTTACGTTTCAAATCTCTAATTCCTTACTCAGCTCTGTCTGCTCACTAAGGCCTCAAAAGAATTTTAAATATGAAATATTATAATTTTATAATTCTATGTATTATTTAATATGCCATTTCAAATATTTCTGGCTTTTTTGTCTTTTAGGTTTTAAAGTAAATTTATTTTGGTTTCTGAATAAGATAACTTTATTATGCAAAAGACAAATAAATCTGTGTCATTGCTGTTAATTCTTTCAAACATATTTCTTTTGTGTTTTGTTATTTTTTGCATTAAATGACATATTTTGTTTAGAATATCTTTATGTAAAAGTAATTGAGATCATAGGTAAAACTGAATTTTTCTACAAAGATTTTAATTTTCTTCTTATCAACTTTTTGATGAAACTACTTTCTGAGTACACATTTAAATTATAAGTTTGATGTGTTTTGGGAATTCATAGTGTAATTTCAGAAGATCAGGATTCATAAGTTCACATGAACACTGTCTTAGTGCTTCATATTCTATCTCGATCTCTTTTTGTTAAACTCTCTTCCTAGCTGACTCTAAGTTGGAGAAAATTCATTCTATGAGTATCAGGTCCTGACCTAGAGCCCTAATCTTCCAAACAAGTGTATGGTGGAGGTTAAAAAAAAAGAGACAATTGTATGATTTTTTAGGGCTCCAGGAGAGTAAAAACCCTTTAGTTGAACTTGCAACTCTGAGGGCTAAGACAGTCTTCTCTGGATCAGCCCACTTTATTAGGACCAAGGACAAAAGGTGAGAAAACTGAGAAAAGCACAAGAAATGAGCAGGACCTTGGGAGTCACTTCAAAGACCTCTCCCAGTGGTAAATTATGCCAGTTCAGGAGAACCATCTTATCTCCAAGATAACATTCATGGTAGGACTGAGACTGCAGGAGTGAACTTCCTTTGACTGTTCTCTCCATTTACTTAATTAGTGGAGGAGCCAAGGTGTCTTCAGCTGTGGCCTTATCTTGCCCTTTGAGGTATCTCTGGCCTCACAGACTACTACAAATCTCAGCCAGGACCAGTGATTCATGGAGGTTCACTTACTGTGAATCATCTCCCATCGCCAGGCAAGGGGCTGAGGCCTAGGACAGACTCACCGATAAACATAGAAAGCCAATTAGTAAAATTTAAATCCTGCTCAGAGCCACGTCATAGTGGTCTCCAACATATGAGTTCACACAATCAGGCATATATAAGGTGTCCCTTTAAAGACTTGTGTAATTACAGTTGGGCATGTTGCAGGTGAGTGGGTCACAGGTGTGTGACTACTGCTTTTGTCCACTGCTGAGTTTATCCCTGACTTGCTGATAGGAGATGGGCCACTGCAGGGTGTGGCCTGAGAGGGCTTATTGCCTTCCTGCTCCTCCTTTCACTTGATCTCTGCTTCCTGTCTACAGTGTCCTGAGCACTTTCTCCTCTGTGATGCTGTCCAGCTTAGAGATAGCCAAGTATGCACTGAAAGCACTTCAAAATGTGAGCCAAAATAAACCTTTGCTTCCTTAAATTGTGAGTGTTGGTATTGTGTCTCAGTGACCAGAAAGTGGCTAGAACAAGGATGAATTAGTGAAAGTGACCCAGTCAATACTCCAACAATGTGAACCTCTAATCTTCCTTCAGGTATGTACTATTACACTTTCTGTTACTATAATGAAATACCAGAGGCAAGTGATTTTTAACAGTTTTGAAATCCAAACAACACAGTACCAGCTCTGATCCCAATGAAATGCTGAGAGATTTTGCAACAGAAAATATAACTTCTAAAACTGGAAGGTAAAACATATCTTAACCCTTTATCCATCCTTTCCCTACCCCTCCATACCCTTCCCTTCATCTCTTGTTACCCTTTCCACTTAAGGAAGGCTTATCCCCCTATTTCTTATTATCTATCCTTTTTTGGCTCTTTATAAAATAAAAAAAAACACATAAACAAAGAAACAAACAATCAGAAGGCAGACGTTAATACAGGGATCAGGCTTGCTTTTGTAGCAACTCACTCTGCAGACAACTCGGGATTCCTCAGAGAGGTTCCTTAGACTTTCCTGGGGGGAGCTCCACCCGTCATGGAAGGACCACCCACAAGATGCCACTACCTAAAGGCCCCACATGACCAATCTGGGGACCAAACTTCCACACGTGAACCTGCAAGGAACATACTCAGACCATGTGAAAACCATAGCCAGATACTCTCATACTAACTACACCAGGTACATGACCATTAGGATCTCATGAAAAGATCAAGTACCAATATTTAAGTTAAATATCAGGAAAAGCCTGTTTTTATGTTTTTATATAGAACTAAATAAACATTGAGCTTTTTTTCGTTTCTTTGAGACTCCAACAATTGGCTGGTGAATATTGTGAGGCTTGTGAACCACATTTGGAGACAAGGTGGTTAAAAATTGAAAGAAAATAATGACTAGATTTCTTCCAGGTTGGGTGCTAAAAGTACTAGGTTGTAAAGTTTAAATATAAAGATCTCCGAGTGATTCCAACATAGAGGGTTTGATCCTCAGTGCACCAAAATATTGAGAGGTGAGGCTTAGAGAGCTGATTAGGTCATGGGCACTCACCTCATCAGTGACTCGACGGGCTTATCTGAAGGAAGTAACTAGAGACATGCTTTGGAAGAGCATCTTATCCTCAGCACTTTCTGGCTCTTCTGTCTGTTTCTAGCAGCCACAAGTTGAGTAGTTTTGCTCCACCATAAACAACCACTATGACATTCTGCCTTTGATATGGTCCAAACACTGTGGAGCTAGCAGATCATAGATGGGAACCTCTGAAAACAGGAGCCAAAATAAACATTTCCCCTTTAAATTGTTTATGTGAGGTATTTTGCCACAGTGATGCAAAGCATGGAATCACTCTTGGACATTACAGGGTAAAGTGACCTCACACTCATTCTGGAAATGACTGGAAAAATGAGCATAAAAAGAGAAGCATTGGTTTTGTATTTTACACTAATTTATGATCATTTTTCAAAAATCTTTTTGAGACAAAGTTTCACTACACATTTCAGGCTCACCATGAACTTGTTTTGCAGCCCAGGCTACAAAGCAATCCTCCTGCTTCAGCTTCCTGAGTGTTGGAATTATAGATGTGAGCTACCCAAGGCTATGATCATATTTTTATGTTCAATATTTTAATTTTAATTTTTTTTTTTTTGCAGTACCGGGGATTGAACTCAAGACCTTGCGCTTGCCAGGCAGGCACTTACGCTGCTGAGCTAAATCCCTGGCCCTATTTTAATGTTTTATATGTTGTCTTGAGTTTGCTATTATCCTGCGTATAAGTAATAAGAATCAATTACTCTCCTGAAATACAAGAATGTATGTAAGAAGTTGGGAATAAAAGGAAGAATTTGACCAGTAGTCAGAGAGAAAACTGCCAAGATGAACTTACTTTGCGCAGCTGCCTTAAAAAAGGATGAGACCGAAGTACGTGAAATTATGAAACAAAATTTTAAAGACAAAAAAGCATTTAAAATGCCTTGAAGATATTTAGCATTGTGCAGCTTTAATGTTTTCCTATTTGAATCTCCTTTGAAGTTAAAATTATCTATAATAGTAAATTAAAATGTAAAATGTCTTTAAACTGAGCAAGTAGAACACAGCTGTATCTCGAGCCCTTGTAGAACAGCGTACGCGTGTTGTACGGTGCTATCCGTACACTTGTTCCGGTAAGTATGAGCTGACCTATAGGAACCCTGTAGACTCTTACCAGGGATTTGAACAGAAACCCAGGTGTGCATATTGGTGCTGATATAAAGCACCTCATGGAGACATCAGAGGGGGGAGGAGAAGAGCAGTAATTTAATAGTATCAAATTGGTAATAAACTCTACACTGACAAGCATGGAGTGAAAAATTGCATTTAAATTGTGAAGTGAGAGTTCCTTAAGGAACACACTCGAATGCATTAGTACATTATAAACATTTTATAAGGTATGGGTATCAAATTATTTACTGAAACTTGAGCAGCAGAAAAAGTAAACGTCGTAAAGTGAATGGCTTTTAATGATTCCACAGGAATAAAGTAAATCACAAACACTTCACCCAAGGGAACTATAGCATGTTAAAGAAATTTGCATAAGAAAAACAATGCAAAATATACTAATATCTTTATGCAGTATAACGAGGAGTTGAATATTTTATTTACCTCAACTATTATTAATAATGAGCAAATTAATTTGCTCATTATTAATTTCAGGTCTCTATGAAGTGTATTTTAAAGTGGTTCCCAAACAGTTCCCTTACAAATCTGTTGAAAATCTCACTAGTTAATCACTGTTTGCTTCTTGTACATTTGCATATCTAGTGCTTTATTATTTTACTTTAACTGTTTAATTAACAAAAGTTGTCCATATTTAAACCTGTTACATAAAAAAATCAAATTTTCCAGGAGAAATTCTTTTTTAGGAATTTGAATAGTATGACCAGAAGTATTTAGTAAAGAAGACTTGGTGTCTTATGAATGTATATAAATCATGAATTGTATCATATGGCTTAGAAATTACCAAGTATTCTTAGTATCATTAAAATGATGATAAATAGTTGGTTGATTATCTTTTCCCCAAAAGACACAGAGATGAGGGATGACAATACCTCAGGCTTCTTTGGTAACGATGTTTCCTCTATGAGTGTGGCATTAGAAACAATACTGAATGTTAAAGGTAAAAAAGTGGGCTGGGGATTTAGCTCAGTGGCATAAGCTACTGCCTTGTAAGCATACGGTCATGAGTTCGATCCCCGGTACTGATAAAAAAAAAAATGTCCAGTAGTCAGCTGCAGAAAAAAATTTTAATCTTATAACTCTAAATTCAATGAAATACTTTAATTATTTTAGATTTTTTGCACTGATTCAATATTAATGGGGAGAATTATGATGATGTCTATAATTTATGTCATTGTGTACGTGCCTAGGAATTTTTTCAGATAAATGATGGGTAGCACTATTTAGTGTTTATTTCTCCATAAACTTTCATCTTATTATCTTTTTCAATATGAATATGGGTGGCTGAAATTTATTGGGTTACTGTTAAATGTCCACACTCATGCTGAATTCAGGTAACATGGTGGTAGGTGAAATACTATGGTTTCATAGAACAATTGAAAGAGTGAAATATAAATGCACATGTAGTTAAATGATACATGTTCATGTAAAAACAAACATTAGAATAATGCTATGAAATGTCACTAGAATATAGTTATTTATTATAATTGATCAGAGTATTATTTCTCCATAAACTTTCATCTTATTATCTTTTTCAATATGAATATAGGTGGCTAAAATTCATACATACTCAAGAGGGAATCTGTAATCATGGAAATACTTATCCACGTCACTGGAAGCCAATTTGTCCAGCTTTATTTTCTTAAATGTATCTGCTTACAAAAATTTCATTTGCATATTCTATAAGTAACATCTGTTCCTCCAAAATATTGACTTTGCTTTTTAGCATTATTTTTCATGCTGCTATATTCAAACACAGATAAAATAATAATTGATTAGCACACAGTCTGGTCTTAAGATACATCCAACTACACTATGACCTCATTCTACTGTGCTCTAGACAACTTCATAGCTTCATCTTTCAATAATCTATTCAGTTCTCTGAAAGAAAAGAACCAATATTCTTTACTTCTGTAGTGTTCTGAGTTTGTGACTGTATGTGAAATTTTCAAAATAAATTACAAATCATCCATATTCTTCTGCCCAAATACAACAATATATTAATTCTAAGTAAATGAAAGTCCTTGGAAATGATATGAAGTAGTGATTTTCTACTTCCAATCTCAATAGTATAGTTCCACATTTTATATGAAAAAATCTTTGATTTCAGTAAATTTATAATCCATCACAGAATTGTGTAATCACCAGGGCTTGATCCAGATAATGCAAGCTGTGACCATCAATGTTGCTGTCCAGTTGACTGGATTAAGAAGTGGCTAGCAGATTAGGCAGGCTGTCGATGTGTTGGGAAGGGTTATGGAGGTGTGACCTTGGATAGTTCGTCTGCTCGCTTTCACTTTTCCTCTCTAGAGCTGTTTCTTTCCCTGCTTCTTAGTCACCATGAACCAACCATCTTCACCAAGCTCATCACTGACCTTTCTGGGTTCGATCCATAGGCTGAATCTTCTGAAACTGAGTCAAATTAAGCATCTCCTTTTTTAAAGTTGTGGCTGGTGGGTATTTATGAAAGAAAATGGACAAATACAAATTCATTGCATATTTATAATGCTATGAGATTTTCTAAAACTGTCAGATCTTAAGAGCAAAGTTTTCAGCGACATTGTATTTTCAGTGCTTAGCAGACAGATGCTTTTTACTAAATGGTGGAATATCTAACAAATGAATGATTGAGAAAAAAATTGTTAGTTCAATCAAATAGCGAAGTGGTTTTTCATGCATGAAAATGTAAATTTACCAAAAGTAGCTTCACTACATGGATTCTGTTGGTATTCGTGTTTGCAGCTGTGATGTTCTGTGCTCCCATTTCCCTTCGCGTTTCTAAGGCTAGAAGGTCTTGTGCTCAGCTGAATTCATCAGCTGCTACTGTGTCTGCACCTCCCTATTCCAGGAGGCCGCGTTATGCAGCACTGTTCTTTAGTGACCATGTACAGAAATGTCCTGTTTCTGATTATTTAGGAGGCCTTGAAGAGACTTTTGAGGCTCCAGGGCTTCCATTGGTCTGGCCCAGGCTTTTCCAGAGCTGGGTCTCAGTGTTTTGCCCATGGCTTTCTCTGTCCTCCTTCTCCCAGGGTCTGAGAGGTTTCTCACCCTACTTTTGCTCCTTATAAAGCTCCTGGATATCTAAATACACCTTGCTGTCTGATTCTCAGAATAGCTGAACTATGTACATAGATGTATGTATACGACATGAAAAGCTATATATTCAAGATGACAATTTACTGTGGTATTTTATAATCTTCAAAATGAGATTATTGAGAAGGAAAATATCATGTTTCTTGTTAATCTGAAGAGCAAATTTTTAGTCATGATATTGCTGATTCACAGAACCCTAGAAATATAGACTTTTAAAGATAATTTATTTTAAATTCATATATTTTATAGATAAAGACATGAAGGGATTTGTAAGTGATTTGATGGAGATCAAATAAAAATTTAGAATGAAAATCTAACATAAGATGCAGGTATTTTAACCAGAGTCCATAGACTTTTTTGGATACCATGAAACATAAGAAAAAATTAAAGTAACACAATGGTAGAATAATTATGCAATGAAACTTACTAAAGCATCACATTTGTTGAATCATGCATTGAATTCTATGAAAAAGAGATTTCATTTCTCTAAAACTTCAGTAAAAATGCTCTGTTCCTATGTATCTCAATAATCTGTTTAGTAAACATGAAATTTGTTGTTTTGCTTGTTAGTTTATTTGCAATTAATATACTTTATTTTTGGAGAAGTTTTATGTTTACAGAAAAATTGATTGGAAACTGCAGAGCTCCTATAATAGTTTATTAGGGCTCCCATAGCTGATTACCACAGGCAGTGTCTAAGCCAAAAGAAGCCCATTGTCTTCTTTCTGGCAAATGACATTCCAAAGCTAACATATTGGTTCCTTCTGAGAACCATGAGGGAAAATCTGCAGCATACTTCCATCCTAGTTTTTGCTAGTTTACCTGTAGTCTTGTTTCTTAATTTGTGACAGAATAACTCCAATCTTCACATGGCATACTCTTTTTGTAGCTAAACTTCTTTTTATATGGATATCAGTCAGATTTATTAGGAGCCATTCTATTCCAGGATGACTTCATTTTAAATTAAATCAAGCATTTCTTCAAATATTTTTTTTTCTTTTCCTCCCTTTGACATTCCTGTTACCTGTGTAAACTTTATAGTTTCTCCCTAGTTCTTAGATATTCTAATTTTTGTAAGTCTTTCTCTTTTTGCTTTTCAATTTGGAAAGTTTCTCATGACTTACTCTTTAAAGCTGATTCTTCCTTGGGTGTATCTAATACACTAAGATCATTTTCATTTCTACACTCAAGTTTCTGATTTCTAGCTTTTAAGGTTGAGTCTTAAGAGTTTCCATTTCTTAAATAGGAAGCGCTATAAAAGATATATCTGCATGTATGTTTAGGTGTGTGGGATTGATGACCATATTTCTCGGTTCTTGTTGGATTGTTGAACAGATCTGCTTGCACTCTCACTGCTTTAGTGTCCACTTTGTGTGTTTTAATTCTGTAACTTGAATAACTATTTCTAAAAGAACAATATGTATTGTATCAACTAGTGATTTCTTAGTTTATCTTCTTTTCTTGAAATTCTGTAATATTTCTACCATTTTCCTGTTTTTTTCTCTCTTTAATTAAAAAATGTATAATTGCTATTGTAAAAAAGAGAAAATAGGAAGTGCTATAAAAGATATAACTGCATGTATATTTATGTGTGCAGGATTGTTACCCATATTTCTTAGTTCTTGTTTGATTGTTGAACAGATTTGTTTGCAGTCTCACTGTTTGAGTGTTCATTTTGTGTGCTTTAATTTTGTAACTTGAACAACTATTTTTAAAAGAGCAATATGTAATTTATCAACTAGTGATTTCTTACTGTTTTTTTGAAATTCTGTAATATTTCTCTCCTTTTTCTGTTTTATCCCTTTAAATAAAAAAAAACAGAAAAAAAGAGTTTCCATTTCTTCTTACACCATCCCTCTGTCTTGCTTATTGTTCATCTCTGTCAGCTGGAGTCCTCACCATCTGAATCAAAGTCATTAAATGACCTGTTTGCACATCACACAATCTGTCATATCTGTGTCTGACTCCGATGTTTATTTTTCATGTGTTCCTTCTTTACTACTGAGTGTTGTGGTGCCGTACAATAACATTTATTTAAATGCACTTTTTGCCTTTGGCTTCTCCCGGAGACTTCTTGAGATCTTTGGTGTGCAGGTATTCCAGCTGCAATCCTCTGTTATTACATAGGAGCCCTTTGATATTATAGGAATGGTAGGCATTTTTATAATTCCCTGGTCGTGACTCACTTTTCTGTATCAAATTCTATGGAGAACTCAAATGGGTTGGTTAGGCACTAATACTTACCTTTGAAAGAAAGTTTTATGAATATAAGAAAAGAAAATTCTTGTTGTATATCAAAATATGCACTTTAACCTTCTTCCTGAAAGAAACAAAAGTTTCTTTTATATTCAACCTGAGAATCTAGTGGACTTCAGGATAAATACCAAGCTCTTGAGGTGTTCCCCTTTACCTTAGACTCAGTCCCCCTGAATATTTTAATTCTCAAGCTAGTATTCTTAGTCTGCTTGCATTATGACAAAAACATGAATGCTTTAAGCAAAATCAAATGTATTTTTTCATAGTTATAAAGACTTAAAAGTCCAAGAACAATATGATAGTCAAGATTTAGCTATCACAAATTGTGCTGCTATAAACATGGGTGCACCTATATTGCTGTGGTATGATGTATTTAATTTTTCTGTATTTAATATCCAGAACTGTATATAATAGGACCTCTAATACTAGCTTTTTAAGGAATTGCAACGGTGATTTCCACAGTGGTTTCAGTGGTCTACACTCTCATCACCAGTGGAGAAGGGTTTTACCCCACAACCCTGCCAACATTTGATATCAGTTCACTTCCTGATGATAGCCAACCCAAATGCCCATCAACTGAGGAATGAATAAAAAAGCTTGTTTTTTTTTTATATAATGGAATACTACTCAGCCATAAAGGAGGACAAACTGGAGACTTTTATAGGTAAATTCATAAAACTCAAGCCCATACTCATAAGGGAAATAAATCAGCCCCATATGTGTAAAACATCATACTGATTCAGTAGTCTGAAAAACTGAACGAGTAAAATAAGGTCCAAAATGCTCAACAGGTATTGTGAATTGGAATGAACTGTTCCCAAGAAAACATAAACAGTGATGAGAGAAGGGGAAAAAGAAGGGAAAAATAAAAATATATTTATATACAAGATATTTAGATTAGTCGTACAGCTAGTTTCTCACAGCTCATTGAAAAGAAAGGCTTGTGCTAATATTGTTTGGACAAGATCTCATGCCTAGATCTTGTACTCTGAATGAAGACTACAAAGACAATACACAATGTGTTAATTATGTAACTGTCCTACTAACCTGTTTTGAAATGCTGTTTCATTGTTATTTTTATCTTTTTTCTCTTTAAAAGAAAAAGCATCTGCTATCTTGGATTCTGGATGGGGCTCTCTCCCACTGCGAGCTCAAGAGGAAACCAGTGCTCTCCCACTGCGAGCTCTCTTGTGTGTGCGCCTGGAGGCAGAGAGAAAGAATTCTCCTCTGCAACTCTTCTTATAACATCAATCCATTGTGACCTCATCTAATCTAGTTATTTCCTGGAGGGTATATATCCAAGTGTGGTGTATCAGAGGGTGCAGTAGCCAGCCTCTCTTTACTAAGGCACAATACCAAACATCTACAAATTAAAAGAGAAGACATATATTTGGTTCACAGTTTTAAGTGGGTTCAGTTCATGCTTGGCTGTCTCCAACACACCAACTATATGTGGAAGGGCTTGGAAGAAAACAGCAGTGCAACCTATGGTAGACAGGACACACAGAGGGATAGGAGGCCAGGGAAAAGAGAACAGACTTCCATGACACTCCAAGTGACCTGCCTTCAATGAGGTCCCATGTCCTAACAGCACATTAGCTATGAATCATTAGTTAAGAATTCACAGATGAGCATTGCAATACCGTGATCCAGTCACCTTCCAGACACATGGTATTTTTATGGGACATTTTACATCTACACCAAACATTCTATCCCTGCTCTGAGAAGGGTCATGTCCATCTCTTCATACAAAGTCTTAACAGTTGTCAGAGTCTCAACAATTGCAGAATTGCTGAAAGACCAAGTCAAGATCTCTTCTGGGACTCAGGGAAAATACTTATCTGTGAGTTACTATAAAAATAAAAAACTGAAAATTAAATACTTTTGGCATGCAATTCCACAGGGTAAGTATTTTTATTTTCAAAGGGGTGGAACAGAAGAATAGAAAGAAAGAAGACCAAAGGAGACTGAAACTTGGCAGGGAAAAGATTAAATCCTGAAGCTTCACATCCAGCACTGTGAACAGTTTATGGTAATTATTAGGCTTCAAGGACCTAGGAATCTTAACCCCAATAGGCTTTGTAGTTGTAGACCAAATGGCTTCTAGGTAAGAGTGGCTCCACTGATCACGTGTGGCTCTGCTCAACAGATATTTTGCATTTTGGGATCTCCAGGTGCTTAGGGTTTATTGTATATCTTCAACTTTACTCTCAAGTGTTACATTTTGCCCTAAGAGTATAATACCTATCCCATTAGGTATTTAAAAAATCTATATAGCAGCCTCCTTGAATTCATATTTTAAATTTCTTTTTCATATAAAACATGTACCTCATTGATGATGGCAAGGTCTGCTACCAGCTTGAACAAGAGCTGGGAACTCTTGAACCCTGACTGCAGAGAACTCTGAGTGCTTGGATGGTTGACTGGGTAAATACTTCCCTAGATGGCCTGGGACAGGTTGAATGAGCAAAGGCTGTCTTCTCGAACAATGTCTTTCAAAGGCGTTTGCTGTTTTGTATGCTTGAGCCTGTGAAGGCTGGAGTTTTGCCCATTTCTGAGGCATCTTCAAGCCATTTATCCTATCGCTCTGACGTAAGATTCTCAGCTTCTCTGTAATGTTAAGATTTTTGGAAAGCGTGCTTTCATTATCCCAATTTTTTTAGATTCTTAGTTTCTGGCAAAACTTCACTTTACACTTACTTTTGATTGCTGATTCTCACTCTAGATCTTGTGAAAAGCAACTATCCGTATCTGTCACAGTCTGTGCATTGGTCTGTTCTGAAATTTCCTCCCGCATGTAATTTGGCACTACTTTTAATCTCCACCTCTAGCAAAGTCTCAGGACAGGGGAAAAGATGAAGTAAGTTATTCGCCAAAATGAGACATCCATGGCTTCTAGTCCACTTTATCATGAAATCTTCATTTCCAACTGAATCTTCATGAGCTTTGCCTTTATCATTTATGTTCTTATCAGCATTCTAGTCTTCTGGACTCTCGCGTGTAACACTCAGCAACTTTCCCACAGCACTCGAAGCCTGCTTTATCTGGCATTTCCAAATTATTCCAAATTCCCTACAAAGCAATTTCAAGGCCTTTTCAAACACATGGTCAGGTGTGGTCACAGCCATAACCCTGCTGTAGGCAACAAATGAATGTACAAATCAGCTTTATCATAACGGAGACTTAAAATTGAACAACCATATATTAAAGAAGGGGAGATTTAGTCAGTTCACAGGGTCTAGGAGTTTAGTCTGTAGTCTGTTTTCTCCAAGGAAGAAACAGCGTGGTGGAAGAAGGATGCTCAACCCTTCACAGAGAAAAGCAAAGACAAATGTCTGGAAAATGCACCCTCCAAGCCATGTGCCTGGTGCCCTCTCCTTATCAAGATCTTACCAGGTAAGTGTAGCATTGTCGCGATCCAAATACCCTTCGAATACATGGGAATTTGGGGGACTATTTTAGGTTTAAACCGTAACAAGGGTTTAGATCTTCAAAATATAGACTCTAGTGGGATGCGATTCAGTCTGTAGTGCTAGTTCACATTAGTATGATTGTCCCAACGATGGTAGAGACTCTCACAATTAATTAATCACTATTTAAATTTTCCTATCAGCACTTGGCGCCTCAGGCAGGCTTCTGTACGTCAGCTTCTGTTAATGCTAAATTGTAACTTATAGCAGATTCCTTGTGCTCTAATTTTTGGGACACTTTACTATTATCTCAATTATTGGATGGTTCTTAGAAGAGTAGTATTTTTATTTTTTCTTTACGTTTGCATTTTGCGTTTGTTTGTATGTTTTAGCTATTTTCTTCTCATTGTGAAAATGGGGATGGTAATTTCTACTCTTTTCATACATTGAAACTGGCAACCCGAAGTCCAGTTTATTTATTTGAATCATGATTTTGGAAAAAAAAAAAAAAGCTATTCTCCTGAAACAAAGCTCACACAAAATTTTTATATTTGCAAGTGACTTTTTCCACAGATATCTATTGAGTAATTTTCTGTGGATAAGCTAAGCAAATTCTTTCTATGAATAGGATTAACATATTTGAACTCTTTTCTCATGTATTATGGTGTATTATGGAATAACATGAATCAAACTAAATATTTTGTGCTTGTGGTATCCACAGATTTTAGGTAAAGCTTTCTAGGTGGCTGTACAAAAAATTTTACCTCTAAGATTGCATGAAAACTACATAATTTTTTTCTGTCTTCAGTTGATGTCTAATCTCACCAATATCTCTGTTTTTATTGGCATCACAACAAACTAAATTATTAAGCATTCCCACATTTAAATTATTGTAAATAACAATTGATAATCTGGTTAATGACTAAACAGTGCTTTAGTTCATGAATCTGTATTGCAAATCTGTTAACATTTTTATCAACCATTTCCAAGTTTGTTCATGGTAATAAAGTCCTTGGACACTTAGACCTGGAAAACCCTTGATATTTTAGTGACTACAAAAAACAAACAAATTTATTCTGCTGTCATTCCATCTAAATAAAAAATTGATTTCTACATTTGGTTGAGAATAAAGAATGCATGCATGTGAATAATTTTTCAATTTGTTCATTATGTATCAGTGCCTGTTTACCTAACACCCTCTGTATACATGGCACAATGCAATGTCAGGTGTTGGGAGCACATTGCCCAGAGAGAAATTCGGAGTCAAGGAGAGCCAGAACAATTGAGTAATATCAACATTTTATATAGTGATGAAAAATTCTGGGGATTCAGGAAAGATATCCTCAAGGAGCTCATGGGTTTCATTAATTAAGTGAAAAGTATAAGAATCCAAGGTGGAGTGGATTTGTTATAGAAAAGTAGCTTGCTGATGGATTGCATGCCTGCCTAAAGAGGGGCTAGGACTTTGTCCACCCATCTGCCCATCCTTTCAGTTTTCTTCTCCACAACTTTTCTTGAAGATTTTTGGAACATCTACCATATGCCAAATGTTCTCTCCCAAAAGCAGTTTCTTAGGGTTGGTTGCTTGTTTTCTATGTTTAACTAGACTTTCTCCTCATTCTTTTAATCTATCTTTCCTCCTCAATTCAAGGTATATTTGACCAGTGACCATATTTTCTACATTGACTCCACACAACATTTCAATGTAAGTGACACCAGTTTATTGCTCTATTGGTCCTCTTTCAAAGAAGGACATTTTGGTTATCTCATAATTTTAATAAATTTCTTGCATACTGAAACCAATAGAACATGTACATTTTGTGGTGGTGGTACATGTAGTAATAAACAACTTGTGTTTTTATCAAATATTATTTCTAAGTTTTCATTGAATGAAACTATGGTTTCAGACTGTGTAGATATATAATTGCCTTCCAACACTTTTTAATGACTTAGACAGAATTTTTCTCCAGTTTGGCCCAGAAGGTGTAACATTCAATTAAGTAGTTTATTAACTAAATGAAGATAAAGTACTCTATAGATGATCATGTAACTTGTTTTTTTAAGTATAAAATATTAATCAAATATCTCAGTTACTTTCCTTTCCTTGTTGGAACAAAATACAAGACATCCAAATGAGGAAGGAAAGGTTTATTGAGCTCATGTTTGTGGAAGCATCAGTCCATAGTCAGCTGTCTCCAAGTTAGGTTGGCCTGGCACAGGGGCAACACTTCAAGGTAGCAGCCAGCAAAAGCAGCCAGAGAAAAATGGAGGAGAACGATTCTCCTCACTCATATCATAAGCAGGAACCCCCACCCTGGGGTGGTGTAGCACCCACACCACTTCAGCGCCCTCCTCTTGCACAGGCTGAGGATATTTACAAAGTAAGGATGCTGGCTCCCTGCTGAGTCTCTTGGTTAAATTTCTAAACTTTTCAAGTTGACACAGTGTATCAACCATAACACCAAGTATTGTTTTCTTAATTTATGTATTTTTTTTGCCTTGTGTCTTATCCTTTGTTTAAAATAGAATAGGAATAATTTTTAAAGTAAATTTTAAAATTTATATTTTATTTACATTAAAAATTATTCCTATTTGACTTTAAACAAAGGATAGGACATGCTTCATGAATGTTACTTATTTTAGAAGAGTGTTAATATTTTAATAAAAATATTCTCATTTATGTATCTTGAAACTTAACTGAAAAATATTTGCCCACCTTCATAATAACAAATTATATTACATTAGTATATTTTTCCAGACTGCCACTCCTGAAGCAAAATCAGTGGAAAGTCATACTAAAAATTTGGCAAAATTTAAGTTTAGATTTGAATCTTTTTACATTCCTCTAACAACTCTTTTTTTCTTTTCTTTTTTTTTTGATACTGGGGTTTGAACTTATGGCCTCATACTTGCCAGACAGTTGTTTATGCTGCTGAGTTAAATCCCTGGCAGCAACTATATTATTAGTAGTATATGTTACACGTTCATGCTTGTAAGTAATTCTTTCACATTGTTTACTGAATATTTTTCGTGTAATAATGCAAATGTCTATGAATTCTAACAGAGACTTAAATAATCTACATATGTAGTTTTTTAATGTACGTGTGCTACTTTTTGAGTGGTATCCCAATATATTATCTTAATGTTGGTTATCAAGATTATTATATATTCATTTTAGAAAAAAATTTAGAATTTGTACAAGAATATAATACTTAGGTTTATAGGCAATCAATTATACATACTGTCAGAACAAGGATAATTTTGTTCAAATTTTTAGCCTATTGTAAACAGAGTTACATGAACTCTCCTATGGTTAAAACAATCAGCAGACCCTGAAGACTTAAAATTTTGAAATACAGGAATTTCGAATCTGAGGTGAATATGACATGAAATAGATAGACAAATCTAAAAAAAGCTTCTAGCACTGTCTTGTTTGGATAATTATTTTTTTATTATAGTTACATAAAAATTTCCATTTTAGAGAAGTTCCTATTTTTAATTACATTATTTGCTTTCAGTTGCTCTAAGAACCACCCCCACTAGAAACTATTCTTAAGGTGTCCAGAATGCATCTCAGTACCACACCTGGAGACCAAATTCCCAACACAGGGACCTTGAAGAACAAACCACACCCAGAAGCAGTAAAACTAAGAGGTTGGGTTTTTCTCTAAGGGAAGAAACCACAGAAAGTTTTATAGTGAAATTTATCCCAAAAAGAGGTAGAGTGCAGTGCAGAGGTCCACCATGCAGTTCTTAAAATATTGCATAATGGAGATTTGTCCAAGCATAGTGGAAGAGATATAGAAGGAAGTGAATATATTTCTATTATGGTTTGGACTTAGTATATGAAGACTGATTACCTGAAGGAAGCAAAGTTTAATTGTGTATTAATTAAAAGCTGCATCATCAAAATGTGCTTCATTTAAAAAATCTATAATAAAGTTATTTTCAGTGAGTTTTCTATAGTCTATCTTTTACAACCAAGTCACTTTGATTATGTATAGATGAGAATACATTTGTGTAGTGATGGTATGAACTAGATGCTAAACATAAATGGGTACATTTATGGTGTTTAAACATTTCAAAATATATACTCTTGAAGTTTATTCTCTATAAAGTTTCAATGTATAATGTGTACAGAGGAATACAGTATTTCAATTTTAATCATGGAAAACATGTAAACCCTGTTTAATCTGCCAGCATGTTATTGGTTAGTTTCTTGATGTTAGCTATATGAATTTTAGGAATGTTTCTCTAGATCTGTGAGGTAACATTCCTAAAATCCATATGGAACCCTAAGAGACCTAGAGTAGCAAAGGCAGCCCTGGGCAACAAAGCCAAGGCAGGGGGCGTCACAATCCCTGACTTGAAATTATACTACAAAGCTACTGTAATAAAATCAACATGGTACTGGAATAAAAACAGACCTAGAATAGCAAAGGCAATTCTAAGCAGCAAAGCCAAGGCAGGAGGCATCACAATCCCTGACTTGAAATTATACTAGAAAGATGCTATAATAAAATCAGCATAGTACTGGCAAAAAAAACCAGACCCGAGGATCAGTGGGATACAACAGAAGATACAGACACAACTACAAACACACTCAGTCACTTTATCTTTGACAAAAGGGCCAAACGTGTTCATGGAAGAAAACAGCCTCTTTAATAAGTGGTGCTGGAAAACTGGTTTTTACATGCCAAAGACTTAAACTAGACCCATCCCAATCACCATGCATTAAACTAAGGTCAAAATGAATGAAAGATCTAAATATTAAGACAGAAACACTAAACCTACTGGAAGACAAAGTAGGTAGAAATCTCAAGGACATCAGGGTAGGCAGAGACTTGAACAAAAAACAAACTGCATGAGAAGTACTTGAAAGAATCAATAATTGGGATCTTATTACAATTTTTTGCACATCGAAAGAAATAAAATTGTTTTTAAAAAGCTGTTTTGGAAGGCCATGTGATGAATTGTTAAGTTTTAGGAAAATTATAATTGCTTATATTTTGAGAATTTTAGTAAACCAGAATGGGCCACGTGATAATTTTATGGCAATTACATTTCATGTTGTGCATGGAAGTTGGCAGTTTAGTTTCACACAGTCACTATACATTGTTTAATTTGAGACGTCCCAAGAGGTAGATGCACTGGTTCTTTTGCGGGCAAATCCTGTTTTTAAAGCTGTAAATTTCAGATTGAGATCAACCATTTAGAAGGATCAATTGTGTGAGTGTGTGTGTCTGTGTGTGTGTGTGTGAGAGAGAGAGACAGACAGAGAGACAGAGATGGAGAGGAAGACAGAGAGAGAGGGAGTGAGGGAGAGAGACACACACACAGACAGAGAGGGAGACAGACAGAGACAGAGAGACAGGGCACTAGAGTGAAAAGAAGTGAGAAGCACTGGTTGACATTACTGAGGAGTACTTTTAGGAAGAACATAGAAATGATGATAGGTGAGATGCCATCAGAGAGACAATAGGGCAGAGGTTGCTCCAGCCCTTTGGAGTTCATGTCACACTACCTTGTGCCAGAGACATGAAATTGAGCCTAAGACTTAATGTTTCTGCTACTGGATTTTACAGTTTCCCTGATCCAATGATTCCTTGCTGTTTTCCTCTTTGTCATTTTTAGATTGAGAATGTTTGCTCTGTGCATTCCACCTCAGTGTGTGCAATTTCTCTCTTTCTAAAACAGTTTTTCCCAGGGCCTTAAAGTTCAGATTCAGAGAAGACACTTTGAACTTGAATTTTTTTTTATTAGTGCTGGAATTCTTAAGACTATGGGTTCTCTTGCATGGAATAACTGTGTTTGCACTATAATATGAACATAAATATTTGAGGATCACAAATAGAAAGTTACATCAGTTTTATCTTAAAATTTCCCAAAATTCCATGTCCTAAATACTTGGTAGCTGTCTGGGGTGCTGCTGGGAAGTGGTGAGCCTTTAGGAGGTAGAGCCTTGAGGAAGGAAGCTAGGCGATTGGGGGCATGCCCCGGGGAACCTAGTACCTGCTTCCTCCTTTTTGTTTATTTCTGGCCACCGTGATGTAAATTGGGGACCTCCACTATATTCTGCTACCATGACTCATCATACTCCCAAAGATCTGAAGCAATATGGTTAAATGATCATAGAAAATCTGAAACTTGTTTCCTCCTTTAGGACATTTATTTTAGGTATTTTGTAACAGTGATGGAAAGCTGAATAGTACATGTGTCATCAGAATCCTGGGCCTCCAGTCCAACAGTATGTCTTAATTATCCAATAGGAAACTTCTAGGTTCCAAAAGAAAACTGCTAAATTCCAAAAATTAAATGCGATCAGTAGCCATAAAGTAAAATGGACAAACCGTAGTGTTACAGTTTGTGTCTAGATGTCCAACAAAAGAGTCATTCAGTCATGTCGGTAGGGCTTTTTGGAGGCAGCTGAATGTGCCTCCATAGAGTGTGTGATTGATGCATACGCAATGCTGGGATTAAGGATGCTGGGATTAAGGATGCTGGGATTAGGGCTGAGCCATTGCTAGAGCAATACTCTGATTGGATTAACATCTCCCTAATCCCAGCAATCTGGGTAAGACAAAAGGAGAAGAGGCTTGTTTCTCCCTTTTTTGCTCTTGTTGCTTTTTCTGTTTTCCACTGCCATGAACTCTTGCCCTTTAGCCCTGTGCCACCCTGCCTTGGAGCCAGCCAATTATGGACTGAAACCTCTACAAACTGTGAGCTAAATCAACTTTTCCTTTCTTTAACTTTTCTCATCAAGTACTTTGTCTCAGCAATGAGATAGTTGTAACTAAGATGCTTAGAATGCGTTGCTAAATTTGCAGTGTTTCATATATTCATATATTAAAAATGTAACTATATATTCAATAAATATCATTATATTATATATAGTCACTATATTCCTTGATTCATGGTCTAAATACTATGGAGAATAATGTTCAGTTGCCAATAGAAATGTTGATATAACCCCTGCTTTTATGGAGGACCTTGTCATCATCCAAGGTTGTATTTCAAAGTTTTCATATGTTTGCAATTCGACTAGGAATAATTTTTAAAGCTACAACCTCAAATATACCATACACTTTCATCAGAATTCTCATAAATTAGCTTTCCATTTTCTTCTTCTCTTACCTTTATTCCTTCATGACAATATTTTTAACATCTATTTTGAAATGCATTGTGTTAGATTCTGAAAAAGACATAAATACTGTCATCATGGAGTTCCTATCCCAATCAACAAGTACTGGTGTTAAAGAATTAAATTCATTATAAAATTACACATATTAATATAGCTTATATTTGCCTAACATCAGGTGTGACTAATGTCTGAATAATGAGATTCGGTTCATAATAAAACTAATTGTCGGAGGATAGGGGTCAGCTCAGTGGTAGAGATCTTGCCTAGCATATAGGAAGCCCTCGGTTTAATTCCCAACGTCACAACAATAGATAAATAATAAATAATGAATAAAAGAACAAAACTAATAGAAAAGCATAACTCTAATTGTGTATCTAAATTCCACACTTAGGTCCTAAAGGAAGAAGATGTAATTTAGGCAAGTAGTATGCATCAGACACTGTTCTTCACTAAATAACTTACTCAAATGAAAATCATATATGCAAAGATAATAAAAAAGAGAAAAAGATACTTGCCTTATAGCTAGGGGAGGAATTTTAGGTCAGTTTCTCCAGAAGAAGTTGCAGAGATTTTCTTTCAGTTTAGTTATTAGGCACATTCTCAGGAAGAGGCAAGGGACACGGATAGAGCCAGAGAAACTGTCAGGAGTGTAGTATTTTTCTCCCAGTCAGCTTCACTCTTTGGAACAGAATTGTTCTTTTTTGAGGTGGTGGGCTGGACTTTTCTGTTTGTCGGCTTCTGGTCCTGGTCCACTGTAGTACAGGAGGAGGCAGCTGGACTCTGATGGCTGCTCCTCCTTGATGGAGAGCATTGTTCTGGAGAAAGGGCCTCTGTGAGTTGCTCTCAGGGCATCACTTGGAGGCTCTAGGGGAGCGGGCTGCCTCCTACTGGAGGGCGTGGGAAAGGCCACCGTGGCCCCCACCACAGTCAGTTTTATAAATGAACAAAAGTTTTAAAATTTCACTCTTTTTAACAGCTTCTCAAGTTGATGTTACTGTAAGGAAGCTACAATTTTACCAGACCGGACTCAGTAGAGGAAGAGAATCAGAAGTGAGTCAAGGACCTAGTGAGATTGTTAGATGCTTTACCTAAGTAATAAACTTTAAGAGCAGTATATCAAGGGTTCTGCTTATTTCTGACTGCCTTTACAGTTATAAATCCTTTTGAGAGCCAGATTTTTATAGGCACATCAATCATTTTTGACTTCTCAATTCTCTTCTAACTGGGTAAGAAAACTGAGTATTGTGAACATTAACTTACTACTACTTAACTTACTACTACTAAAAGTGAGCATTAATCCATCTGTTCTCAAGCATGATTTGGAGGGAGTTTGAACCGTGTTATGAGGCTATATTTGCATTTCATGGGCTGCATAAACTTGAGTTTAATGATACATCTAGATCAATGTCTGCACAACGCAAGTACGGAAATATATTTTTCATACATATTCGTTAAAATGTGCATATGTTCATATATTATTTAGAATAGGTAATTTCATGCCTGCTTGACAAACAGCCTAAGATCGTTAAATCTTAAAACATGAAAGCTTGTAACTCCTCACTCATGTTGCATGTAACCTGTGTGTTCACTGTGGCTCTCTGCTATGCAGTTTTCACTGTGGGACTCAAGCCAATGGAGTGTACCTTCGTGGGATGCATGTAACTCCCTGATAGAGAGGAAAAGACTAGTGGGAGATCCAACACGCCTGACAGGGGCTGGAGTTGCATCGCAGATGCTGAGGGCAGATTCACTGACAGCGAAGGTATTCTGAAAGGAGCAGGATTTTACACCCTGAAAAGGAAAAGTCATCAAAAGTCGATATATGTAGATCAAATGGAACATTTGGACAGTTGCAAGAGGAAATCTGTGTTGCCAAGGCTGGTTCACACTGGCTTACATGCCTGGTCCCTGTTTTACAGAGAGGCAACCATCGGGGAAGAACTGCAGGTAGCTTGAGGGCCCAAACAAGCACTGCAGGAACCGGACTCCTGGAACACACGCTGCTTTTACTGGCCTTGCTCCCTGTCGTGCCCCGTCTAAACCCAGGGAGAGCTGTGTTCCTGTGACGTGCTCTTCAGTGCAAGGGGAGTCTCGCTCCCCAGGCTCTTGGCAAAGAAGGATAAACAAGCTAGGGGGCCACCGGGGGTCAGCCCGGGCTGTGTGGATGTGGCTGTCTGTCCGGCTGGCTCCACCCTGTCTTTCCCAGGGAATCCTTATGTGGCTGCCCAGGACCAGATATTGCAACTAAGAAATGAAGGGAAGTATGGGGACACTGAGGCTGATGGGAGAGCGGTCACAAAGGAATTAGTGTACACTGTCTTTTTAGGGTGCTGGATCTGAGTCCCCGCTGGGTACTTTCGGTTCCTGCTGCTTCTGTGTTTTCTTTTGCTTTGATTCAGTTTTTGTCTTCTTTCTTCTCTTTTCTCACATCCCTCACTTCTCTTCAATTCTAGAATCTGTAGCAGCATTTTCTTGTTTACTCGTTTCTCTCAAATTGTAAATTCCACCTTTCAAATTTGTTTTTAATTTGCATTCTACTCTCTTGGACATTATTTTCTTGTCTTGTAATTACCTTCTGTCCTATCTATTTTATTTTTTTGCTCTTCTTTATCTTACCTAGCCTCTTGTTTTTTCTGGCCTCTTCTCTACCTGATTGATACACAGACAGACAGACACAGACACACACACACACACACACACACACACACAAATCAAGATCATGACAACTGCACTGCTTTATATAATTTCTAATCATGTCTCCCTCCTACATCCCACCACGATCTCTTCAAACCTTAAAAACCTCAACATTAACCCTTTACTCCAACTGTAAAAGACCTTAACAGAATCTGAACCCTAATATAATTTTTGGCTGATTATAGTTTTTTCTATAATAGCTTATTATATAGTTTTTTCTATAATCTTACTGATTTTCATTCATTTTTGTCCCATGCCTACATCTCTGCTCTCTTCTCCTTAATTTGGGATTAACTGCCTATAACAAAATAGTATCCTGTAAAGATTACTGAGCAAGGATGACAGTACAAACACAAGGTTTCATTAATGTAGGTGGTATCTTTTCAGATATATTGGGGCTGCTATAACCTTGATATATCTCTTCACGGCACAGTGACAGGTTCCAAACCATTTAAATTAAAATTTCAGAAAGGGTGAACAGTATCTCTGGGCAAATAGAGTTGTGAACATATTGCTGGGAGGAAGAATATAACTGAAAGTTTCTTTATATTAACTACAATCTATCCTCTGTCTGATTTGAACCTTTAGCACAAAAGTGTAACAGGGCAATAAAAGTCCCCCAAATTCTCCCAACTCTTCTAAGGCAGGTCTAGAGTGTACCGATGGAGAGGAGAGGAAATGGAACTCTCCAAAATGATTGAGTAAAAAGTAAGGAGAGGTGATCGGTTCAAAGAGAATATGACCAAAATTTCATGAAATTATGATACAAGATGACCAATGTGGATAAGGGGAAAACAAAGGAAAAAAAAAGGAACAGCCGACTGAAATGATTTAAAACATGAATGACAAATTTGCCAAACAAATAGACTCCATTAAAAGTTACCAGAAAGAAATACTGGATATGAAAAAATTTGCATAGAAGTGATAAATTGGAGAAATTACCAATGTGAATAGTTTTTTCTGATGTCAAAAACAAAATGGTAAATTATGACAAGTTATTCAGAGAAACTTTAAAAAAGATAAGAGAATAAGAAAACGTCATCCAATAGTTGTGAGATCATGCTAAGAAGGACAATCTAAGGTTAAATGGAGTTAGGGGGAAAGTAGAAGACAGCACATGAAGGATACATAATTTGTTTACAGAACTCAAAAGAGAAAACTTCCCAACTCTGCGAAAGAGTTCAACATATAAGTAAGTAAGGTTTACAGAACACCAACCATTATAAAAATAGAAGCTTCCCATGACATGTTTTAGTTAAAATTTCAGATGTACTGCAACAACAACAACAAGCAGAATACTAAAACCTGTCAGAGAAAAACAAAACTCATATAATATTAAATCCATTATTATTATAGCAGACGTCTCAACGCAAACTGCAAAGGTCAGGCAAGCCAAGTGTGGAATGAAGTATTTCAAATCCTCAGATCAAATTACTTCTCACCCAGATTGACATATCTGGAAAAACTTACTTTCAAATCAATGGAGATATAAAGATATTACATAAAATATAACAAGAGATATGTGAACACCACAGGCAGTCCAGAAAATGCTCAACAGTATCCTAGACAGAGATCATGAAGCCAACAAACCCAAAGGTATCAGTGGAATGAATACACCAAGCAAGGTGAATAGAAAAACAACAACTACAGCAACAATAGCAACAACAAAACAAGACATCAATAGAAAAAGAATGCAAAGTTAGGAATAAATACAGGCCTTTCAGTAATACTTCTCAATGTTAAAGGCATTCTTAAAGGACACAAGTCAGACTGGATGAAAAAACAGACCCCAACAATCTGTTACAATCAATAAACTTGGCTAGTCTGTAATAATATCAACAAGCTAAATATAAAAGGATGTGCCAGGACCCATGAATCTAGAGGGGTATCAATCTTACTCTCACACAGAGAAAATGTTAAGGTAAAATTGATCAGAAAAGATAAAGAAGGTCAATACATAGTAGTTAAGGAAACAGTCTCCCAGGAAGATATAACATTTACAAATATATGCATCAAATACTGGAGCATTTAGCTTCATGAAACAAATACTGCTTGACATAAAAGATCAAATCAATTGCAACATATCATAGTGGCAACCTCAATGCTGCACTTTCCGAAAGAGACAGATGAACTAAAGACAAAATCGATAGAGAAATATCAGAGATGAACTACACCTTTGAACAAATGGACTTAAAAGCTGTCTTCAGGATGTTCCACCCCACTACAGTAGAATACGGATTCTCTTCAGCAGCGTGTGGAACTTACTCCAAATATACCAGTAATTCACAAAGCCCGCTAAAGTTGATACAAAATCACCATTTACTATGAGACTATTGTGCAATGAAACTAAAAATCAATCACAGAAGAAGCCACAGAAAACTTAAAAAGCACCTGGAAACTTAACGCACTGGAACATCCAGTGGGTCAGTGAAAAAAAATCAAGGAAGAAACAATTTTAGGAATTAAATGGCAATGCCAGTAAAATATATCATTGGGACACAATGAATGCAACTCTAAGAGGAAAGTTTATTGCAATCAATACTCATGTTAGAAACACAGAGTAAACTCAAATAGATAACCCAAAGATGAACTTCAAAATACGTGACAAGCAACAACTTAAACTCAAATTGATTTTAAGGAGGAAAATTATGAAGCAGAAATTAATTAGATTGATACTAAAAAATCAATACAAAAAAAACAACAAATGAAAAACTGTTTCTTTGGAAGAATACACAAAATACATTAAACCCTTAGCCAAATTAACCAAAAAGAGGAAAAAGAAATCTCATATCAAAGCAACTAGAAATAAAAAAGTTTAAGTTATGAAGGACACTATTGAAATCCACAATATAATTACTAATTATTGTGGAAAAAAGAATTTCAACAAATTGGAAAAAAAAGGAAGAAATGACCAGATTCCTAGGCTCATATGAGCTACCAAAAGTAAACCAAGAAGAAATAAGATTTCTGAACAATCTAGTAACAATGAGCAAGAAAAAAATAAAACCCTATGAAATAAGTATAGCCCAAGATCTGATAGATTCACTACTGAATTCTACAAGACATTTAAAAATATTGTAACACTAATACTTCTCGAACTGGTCAATTAAATTGAAAGAGAAAAAGTGCTTCCAAACTCATTTCTGAAATCCAGCATCACTCTGATTGTAAAACTAGATTGACAAAAATAAAAACACAACTACAAAAGGAAAACTAGAGGTCAATCTCCCTAATAAACGTAGATGCAAAAATCCTCAAAAAGATATTGGGAAATAGAATGCAACACATCCTCAAAAGGATCACTCATCATGGCCAAAGAGGTTTCATCCCAGAGTTGCAAGGATAGTTCAACATGTACAAATCAATAAATGGAATGCATCACATAAACAGAAGCTAGGGCAAAACCCACGTGATTATTTCAATGGATACAGAAAAAGCTTTTGATAAAATCTAACATCCATTCATGATTTCAAAATGCCTGCAGAAATCCGATAAAAAGCATTTATGACAAACCAATGACCAATGTCATATTAAATGGGAAACGAAGGACAGTCTTCTATAAGAATGCCTGTTATCACTACTCCTGTTCAACATAGTACTTGAAACATTAGTGAGAGCAATCAAAAAGAGAAAGAAATAAAATGAGTATTACAGAGAAGGAAGAAGTCAAATTGTCATTATTTATAGACAGACAGCATGACTGACTACACAGAAGATCCATACAATTCCTTGAAAAGCTTAGAATTAATAACCCATTTCGGTAATGCAGCAGGATGCAAAAAATCAATAGTCATCAATCAATATCATTCTTGTACAACAATAAAGAACTCACTGAGAAAGAAAACAGGAAAACAATACATTAGCAATAACTAAATACTGAGGAATTAATCCAACCTAGAAAGTAAAATACCTCCACAATTCAAACCACAGTACTCCAAATAAAGGAAATTGAAGAGCACATCAGAAAATGAAGATGGCCCCTGTTCATGGATACAACTAATATTGTCAAAATGGCTGTGCTTCCAAAATGGATAGACAGATTTAATACAATCGCACTGAACGTCCTTACAGCATTACTCACAGAACTAGAGAAAACAGTCCTAAAATCCATACGGAACTAGAAGACACCACAGAATAAAAGGAACCCATAGCAACAAGACCAAAGCAGTAGGTATCACAATACCTGACTTTAAGTTATACTCCAAAGTAACGGTGATAAAGAAGGCACGGTGTTCACACAAAACCTGCTCAGTGGAGCAGGTTGCCAGATGCAGAAACATCCCCGGACACATTCAGGTGTTTGATATTTGACAGTGGGTTCAAAACATGTTTTTGACAGATACCTTATTTAGCAAATGTTTCTGAAAATGCAAGATATTCACATTTCAGAAGATTGAGCTGGACCCATATTTCTCTGCTTATACTAAAATAAAATAACAATGGACTAAAGATCTAAATATTAAAGCAAAAACACTCAACCTACTGGAAATTAAAACACTTGAATTTGTAGGTGTAGGCAAGGACTTTCTGAACAGAACCCCAGTTGCACAATAAATAACGGCAAGAATCAACAAATGAAATCTTATGAAATCAAGAAGTTTCTGCACAAGAAAGGAAACACATAATTAAGAGAGTGAAGGTAAAACCTATAGAATGGGAAAAGTTATTAGCTAGTCCTCAGATAGAGGGTTATATCTAGAATATGTAAAGAATTAAAACAAAGAAGTCCACAGTAAAATACTTTAAAACAATTGGCAAGTGAAATGGATGCTCAGAAGAATTAAAAATGATCCATAAAAAATATTCAATGCCTCTTGTCTTTAGAAAAAAATGCAAATTCAAAGAACACTAAGATTTCACCTTACACCAGAAAGAATGGACATTATCAAGAAATCAAATAATAACAAATGCTGGCGTGGCTATAGTACAAGAGGAAGTCTTCTCCATCACTGATGGAAATGTAAACTAGTACAACTATTATGGATAGAAATACTGAGACATTGCAAAGATCCAAAAATAAAATTCCATTTGACCCAGATATTCCCCTTCTAGGTATCTTTCCCAAATGGCTAAAGGCATCATATTTCAACAATACATGATACCAATGTTTTGAGCAGCACAATTCATAAGGAAATCCCCAAACAGCTTGTATGTCTATTAGGAGATGGATGGATAAAACAAATGTGATATCTGTGTGTGATGGAATGCTATTTGTTTATAAAGATATGTCAATTCAAGACACTCGAAGATAAGTGGATACACTTGGAAAATAATGTTAAATAAAAGCTCAGACATGCAAGCTTAAATAGCATATGGTTCCTCTCATTTGAACAATGCAAAGCAGTAATAAAAAGAAAAGTAAAAGTATTATGAAAGGAAATCAGGGAGGTAGATATTTTGGAAATGAGAATAGGTGCAATAAATGGAGGGTAATGGAAGGAGGTAAGAAAGAAAAAAGATTTAAAATGTGTCATGAAAAAGTATCAAATACTCAAAATGAAGGTAAACATCATATGTTGCAAACATGAACAGACAAAAACAATACAAATGAAATTGGGGAAAGAAGGTCTAGAGACAGGAGGGGAGATGTCGAGGAAGGGAAGGAAAATTTTTACAAAAGCAAGATATGTTAAGTATACGAGTACACGCTCCCTAAGGTGAATGAAAACATTATGTGTTGCAAAACTATAGTAATAAAATAAAAATAAGAGTATGGTGGACCTGAGTCTGGTTCATAACAGGAACTGACAAGTATCTCTTCATTTCTCATTGATAAGGGTAAATAAAGTGACAGCCTTTGATGCTAGGATGAAGGATAATTCATTTTTGAGGGAGATGCTATATATCTTGGGAAAAAAAAGCTTCATTCTGCTGTGAAGTGCTTGAGTGATATGACCTGCCATGGTGGATTAAAATCTGATGGTCAACTTCAACACCACCTGACGTGAATCAGCATGGTGACAAGTATAGAGGGCCCACCAGATTGCTGCTAACATAATCAAGAGACCTGGAGAGGAAGCGGTGGTATTGTTGTTTGGGGCTGTTGGTTCTTCTGTCACTGTGGGTTCTCCCAGAGGAGCTTGCTGAGATTCTTTCCTGATAGGAATTTGGTTGTTATCATCAGAGGAGCTTGGGGTTTTATTGTTGCTGAGAGTGACTGTGGTTCACTTCGTGGGAGCTCTGGTCCTTACGTTGAGCATCACTTCCTGGATCCAGAGGGGAAGATAGTGCACTGCTCAATCTCCAGGAGAAGCTTGTCACGCTGGCTTCCTACTACGAACTCAGCTGTTCTCATCATCGGAGGAGCTCAGGACCTCATAGTCACTGAGGATGGCTGTGGTACTTTTCAGGGAAGCCCTGATACTCTGAGTGTTGCTGCCTGGCTCCAGAGCAGAACCTTCAGCCTACTGGCACAAATCCTTCATCCTGCTGGCACAGACTTTCTGGCTTCCACTGCTAACTTTTGGGTCTTCTAGTGAAGATCCATAAAACAGATTTGCATGAGTCATTCCTACGGGCTCTACACCTCCACTTGGACTTGTGGGAGGCATTATCATGGGCTGTGGGTTTTCAGTTGAATTTATAAATGATTGCCATGGGATCCAGGCCCTCCACTGGATTTTCTAGGTCTTTAATGTGTATATTTGACTCCTTGGGTGACTATTATAAATGATACTATAAATTATGTGTCCTGTATTGTCTTGTTCTCCTTGCAATCCCTAACTACAATGTTACCCTATGCATATTTATTTAAAGATTTCAGAATTATTCTGTTAAAAAGATCTGACTGAGTTAAAATCAAGAAGTATTTTGGGGTTTAGAGAATTACACATCTTCTTACATAATACAATATTGTGAAAAGTAGGGCTACAATCCAACTGATAGAAAAATCTCATGTCAATTGATTAATCTTAAAAGTACTTATGTAAGTTCATTTTAATGTGCTCTTTTATGCTATCAGTCTTTTCAGATTCAATTATGCATGTATTTAATGGTATTCCATAGATTTTTCTGAGCTGAAAAAATAAAGGAAATTGCTCAAAATATAATTGCCATGGCATTCACTTCTTTAGAATGTTTTGTGAAAAAGTTTTGCAAGTAAACATTATGTGATCCTTGAGCTTATCTGTCTTTCTTCCTTTCTGTCCATCTGTCCTTCCCTCCTTGTTCCCTTCCTCTGTCTTGTCCTTCCTCTCTTTTCTTATGTCTTACTACAGGTTCTTCATAATTTTTATGGTTGCCACTTTCAGTGGCTGCTTCCAACCATTATCATCCCACAAGTACTTAGCATATTTTATGTCATGACTTCCACCAACTGCTGAAGACACAGACATATGCGATAATTGTGGTGTCATCTAGCTGAGAGAAAGACATATGTTTAAACATAATGTAACTGGTCGTGTGCTATCGAAGAGCTATGTGTGAAGTAAAATTTGGTCACAAGGAAAAAAGGAAACAAGGCTGGGGGAGATGATAAAGATTTGATAGAAGTAGTAATATTTAAACTGAGCTTGAAAAAGGATTATAATTTTGCAGATACAGATGAAAATGAAGGTTTTCAGTTAGTATTCAGTTGTGCTTGGAACATAGAAAATGTTAGGGAAGAAGAGAAAACTTACGGGAGATAGAGCTGGAAGCAATCTTGAATGACATTGGTACAGAATTTGGGTTTATCACCTGTATTAGCTTGCTGTCGCTGTGGGACAAAATACTTGAGATACAAGACTTATCAGCAGGAGGAAAACTTATTTCGGCTCATAGTAGCAGAGGTTTCCTTCTGTGGCTGATGGGCTCCACTGCTTTTGGTTATGTAGCCAGGCAGCACATCGTGACTGAAGTATGTGGAAAGGCAACTGCTCACCTCATGGAAGACAAGAGGTAGAGACAGGAAGGGGCTGAAGTCTCAATATCCACTTCTGGGTCATGACTCCAGTGACATAGCTGACTCCCACAATGCACTGCTTCATAAAAATTCTACCACCTCCCAGCTGAGCCATAGGGCAGGAAAAAGGATTTGATCTGTGTGTTTTCAGCAGTATGAAAACCATAGTATTATTTAACTAAGAAGCAGTATCCTCAGCTTCTAAATAGGTATGTAGTCGTTAAGATCACAGTTATAAATAAACTTACTGAAACACATTACAATGGAAATTGAATGAGGAGGAGAGCAAAGAAGCACTTAAGCTTCTCTTATTAGTTCAGGTAGATGTATAGAAACAGTCATAGCATTGGGATTAGACAGGACTATTTCTAAAAAAGTAACTCTGAGACAAACATGGCTGAAATTGAATAAGGTTAGGGACAAAACAAACTATAAAAAGAATCCCAAAGGTCTAGTCTAGGTGACAGTGCACTATTCTTCGTTACCTAATCACCAGAGATTTAATTTACATTTATCATGTGCCAGACAGTGAGAGGTATAATGATGAACAAATGACCCTTACATTTTCCCTTTACAGTAGTAAGTCAAACAAGTACAGGAAAAAAAAAATCAGGAATTCAAATTAAGTTTGGAAATGAGTAAGTTCATTTTTTAGTATGTTGACATTGAACTGGAGTAGTGCAGTAGGAAATTGGAAATATAATTCTAGTAACAGATACATTATTAGTAAGGATAAGACTTCCAGTAGAGACAGGCTGAACTAGCTATTGAATGAAGTTATCATTTGCTGAATATCAAAGAAGCACCACTTGGAGATATGGGCTTGAGAATCGTTTTTTCAGTAAAACATTAGCTCAGGTACTGAGAAAGTCATAGATGAGGTCCTAGGGAGTATTAACATGGGTGAGCTAAGAAATTCCAGGAGAAGGTTGGATATGAAACAGGCATAGGATGGGAGAACATAATTATGGAAACCAATGGCCACAGTGTCACTATGGTGAACACTCTTGGCATACCTTTATAAATTATTGCTATAAGAAGCTATGTTATTTAAGATATGACCTTCCACCAGCCATAGCTGATTGGTGCAAGGACAGTTCTTCCATAACTAGTTCTCATGTTCACTGGTATCCTGTGGAGTAACCCAAACCACACCATGGCTTGACAAATATGAAATGTGCCAGTGAGAAATCTTTTCTTCAGAATTTGAATTGTTATATCTGGGAAGGTATAAAACTTACCAAATACCAAAAAGAACAGTTTGTGTTTTCATTGTCTGATTGTTTGATCATCTTTTTCATCCCTATGTTTTGTAATCTGAACAACTACTTTTAAGATTGCAATATACTATGTATTAACTAGCATTAATTTCCTATTTTTTAAAAAAATTCTGTATCATTTTAATCCTTTTTTAAGTGAAAAAAGAAAAATATAGCAAATATATGTAAGGGTAATATTTTTAGTAAAATTCTCAGGGTTATGATTACCAAGATCATTCTCTTAGTGTACACTATTACTGTGGTCAGGCACTTTTATTCTGCTTTTTGTTGTGGAGTGATACAAAATCTTAACTCCTTTTCTTTAACTTTTTCTTTAATTTTCCCACCTTCATTAACATAAATGCAATGTGAGTGTTAATTTTCACTGGAAACTTGAAGAAAATAAAAAGTAAGTAATGTGAATAAAATAAGAATAAGAATAACATAAAATGAAATTAATAACAGTATTTTAATAACCAACATGTAATCAAGGGAAAAGAAAAAAATAAACTTTAAAATCTGCATGTAAGATATTCTGTCTCTGAATTTCAGGACTTTTTTCTTCTTTTATGTTTAAATCTGTCTACCTTCTTTTTTCTTTCTTTTTTCTTTTAAAGAGAAAAAAAAGTAAAAAATAACAATAAAACAGTTTCACAGTAGGCCAGTAGGACAGAAACAAGTATTGTCATCTGCATGGAAGTTATTCAGAGTCATAAAATTAAACCTCTGCCCTTCTTCCTCCTCCCAGAAAAGTCACTCATAAAATTGTCCCCTTGTTATTTCTTGAAGTTCTCATAATGGTTTCTGTTGTTGCCAGGGTTTACAAGGGAAATGCTTTAATATAGGACACATAATTTATAGGATTATTTTATAATATTTACCCAAAGAATCAAATGCAAAAGAGTGTAGATCTGTCCACACACCAGAGACCCAAGAATCCAGCTGGGGGTCTGGATCCCAAGTCAACATCCTGCACGAGTCTGTCTGAAGACCTAGAGCCCATGGCAGCGTCCTTCACGAATCCAGTTGGAGGCCTACATCCCACAATGCCTCATCCAAGTCTGTATATAAGATCTGCCATGGAAAGGCTCAAAGGTCAGTGGTGGAAGCTCAAATGTCCGTGCCAGTGGGTTGAAGGATCTGCACCAGCAGGCTGAAGGATCTGCACTGGAACCAGGAAGCAATGTTCAAAGTAAGGACCAGAACTCCCCAAACAGAACCACAGCCATCCTCAGTGACAGGAAGGACTGCTGAGTGCATATCAGGAAAACCAATGTGGCAGGCTTCTCCAGGAGAATCAACAGCATACTGTCTTACCCTCCAGCTCTCTTTATATGCTATTGATAACAATCCTCAGGTGGGGCTTCCATGCCCGGCACCACACTGATTCAGTTCAGCTGGGTATGACAAATTTACCATTAGTTAATTCATTGGGGTTTCCATCACTTTGCTTAGACAGAGAACTCAGAAACTCAGCAAGACTAGGCAATCCACAGCAACACATCTCTAAAATTCCCCAGAATGAAGAGATTGGAAGATCATGCTGAGGGCGCTCTGCTGCTCAGATAAAAGGTCATATTACTTCTCTGATTTCTAGCAGGTAAGTATGGGAGGAAACACATGTACTGTTGGTCCTTTATATGTGAAGATTGACTATTCATGTACTTAATCACCCTTGCATTAAAATGCTTCCAAAAATTGCATTTGTACTAAACATATATATATATATTTTTCCTGTCATCATTTCCTAAATCATTCAGTGTGCTGACTGTTCACATGTGTGTATTTTATCAGACATATAATATTCAAGGTGTCTGGGAATTAATTCACCATGGATACTAAGGAATAACTGTGTATAGTTCTAAGCAACATTGGTAATCCTGAAACAGAACGATTTACATGTATTGATGGAAAAAGATTCTGCTATATATAATCCAGACAGATTGTACGGCTCAAAATAAGGCCAGCACAATAATCAGGTTTAGCCACAAAGCCAAGAAGTGGAAACAGCATAAGTAATCATCAGTTGATAAATTGATACAGGAAGTTTTGCACACTTTAAAAGTAGCCATAAAAAGAGTGAAATTTTTTCATTTGTGACAATACAAACAGAATTAAAGATGGTTATGTTAAGTAAAATAAATCAGGAAACAGAAGTACGAGTGCTGCATAATTTTGCACATATGTGGATCTAAAAGTTCGATCTTATAGCAGTGGAGAGAATATTGATGCTTTATAGGAGCGGGGAGAGTGAAGGTGATGTGGGATGGGGAGAGTTATTTACTTACACTTAGGAGGAAGACTTCGTGGTGTGCAGCTGTACTGTAGGGTGGCTGTTGCAATACACTGCACATTTCAACAAGCTAAAAGAAAGAGTGGATGCATAAGAAATAAGTCCTGGGACTCTGCTTTTCCAATAATTATGTCACGTCAGACTGGTACATATCATTAGCCTCACAAAGGTCTGTTAAAAGCTAAGAAAGTCCACCAAGATGTGGTGGTGCAGACTTATAATCCCAGCACTTTGAAGGCTGAGATAGAACAACTTTCACAATTTTAAGACCAACCAGGACTGCACAGTGACTTCGCCACCATCCTGGATTACATAGCAAGACCCTGTCTCAAAAAAAAAAAAAAAAAAAAAAAAAGGTTAAGAAAACTTAGATTTTCTCCTTTCTGAACCACTAAGATTGCTAGGTTATCCCATCTTTTCTTCCCTAGGCACTATTTCTCCTCTCCTACTCTAGAAGCCAAAATATTTATAATACTACTGTATAACCTTAACATCTAGAGGTGAGGGGGGCTCTCAGCTAAAATGTTGATTATTTTAGTTTACTATAGTTGAGTGTTTGTTAACTGAAGCCAGTTTCCTAAAAAGTTTACAGACAAATCTCTTTTCTTTGGCAATAAATCCTGGAATAATTACACGTTTGGTCAAGAGTGCCTGTTACTCACCATGGGGTGCTGCTTACCCAGAATACAGTGTTCTGGGGCCTCCTGGAGCTCCTGCTATGCATTACTTCATGCAATCACTTACTTAGAAAAAAACCTCATGTACTGTAGTTAAAAACATAGAGAATCATCTTTTTTATCCATGAGGTTGATGCCAGAACCCTGTGCTTACAAACATGTACAGATGCACAAGTTGGGGTGGTGTTTGCATCAAAGTTACTCATATTCTCCAACATAACTTAAACCATCATCACATGACCTATGTATTGTAACATACATGGCATTTCAATAGACTTTACACTGTACTATTTACGGGATAATGACAAGAAGAGTTGGTATGGGTACAGTTTAGAAACAATTTTTTTCAAATGTTATTCACCTGTGGTTGAATACAGAATGTGGAACCAGTGAGTAAAGAGGGCTCACTGTATTCAACATGTGCCACTGACAAGTTTCTTGGAGCATTTGTTAAGCATTAACATTAAATAGTCTTCAGGGCTTTACTTCAGTGACTATGGCTTACTCAGATTTGTTTATATTCAAATCTTCCAAGTGACAGTATAGAGAAAAAACGCTAATAGTGAGCAAAGCAGACCAACATGAAATTATGAAAAGACATTTGGCCAAAGTTGTTAAACTGTTATTCATGGTTGTGATCATTATCTTTTCAGTGTTTAGTGACCCTTTAAAAATTGAATGTAGATGCACAATTCTGTGTTAATCTTTGTAATTCCTAAAAATATGTTAACATTATTATAATCTCAAAGCAAAACATAAATCAAGATTGTAACATTGTCTTGAAGATTCATTTTTTATGTAGTAAAATAACATTATCCTGTCAAATTTGATAACTAATCTGCATAGATCACTTTTTTATCTGTATTATGATATTTTTACTTTTTATTGGTACGTTCTAGTTGGACACAATGATAACATTCATCAGAGGGAATTTGTACCTGTCCTTATTAACAAAAGTTTTAATCCCATTTTTTCTTCTATTACGCTTTTATTCCTTAGGGACATTCCTTGTCCCTTCCTTCTCCCCCCTCCCTTTTGGTCTTCTTCACATTTGAATATTTTCTTTCCATTTCCCAATATCTATTATACAGTTTGATCCTTATTTTCACTTTTGGTTTCTCACACCAGAGACATGATGCAGTGTGTCCGATTTGTTTCACGGAAACGTACGGCCCTAAGGTGCGTCCATTTAGGCAGACACATCCAAGCTTATCCTTCCTTCATGGCAGCATAATACGCTATTGTATAAAAAATCCCTATGTTTTCTGGATTCATTCATTGATTATGGGTATTGGGGCTCTCAGATTTATCTATAATCAGTTGTGCTACTATAAAGATGATTGTGCATATATCACTACAATATAACATCTTAATTCTTCTGGAAAAATACCAAGAAGGTGAATTTCTGGATGAAATGAAGCCTGTTGTTTCAATTTTTTTGAGGAATATTTTGCACTAGTTTGCACACCCATAAAGTGTGCAAGTGGAGAAGGGTTTCTTTTTTCTCACAGCCCCTATTACCAGCAAAATCCTATGGATTCACTGCTGAATCCTACAAGGAATTTGGAAAAGATATAATGTCACTACTTCTGAAATTCTTTAATGAAATTGAAAGGGAAGTAATATCCCCACATTCGTTCCTGGAAGCATTACCGTGTTAACAAAACCAGAGAAGGATTCAACCAAATAAGAGAGCTACAGGCTAATCCCCCTAATGGACATAGAGGCAAAAATACTCCATGGTACTGGAAAACAATGCAGCAAATCATTAAGAAGATTATACATCATAACCTAGGAGGATTCACCCCAGGGATGCAGGAATGTTTAAACTTATGCAAATCAATGAACATGCACCATATTAACAGAGCCAAGGACAAAAATCATATGATCATCTGGATAGATGCAGAAAAAGCATATGACAAAATCCAATACTTATGACAAAAACCCTGCAGAAAAAATGGGATTGATATGGTCTTTATCTCAATATGATAAAAGCCAACGAAAAACCAACAGCCAACATCATACTAAATGGATAAAAACTGAAAGGTTTTACTCTAAAATCAGGAACCAGACAAGGATATCACCACTCCTATGTGTAGATCAATTTTACTGAGACATTTCTAAATAAACCCCCTGGTTTCAATGCTATTCCTTTTTTCTTAGACTGCATTATTTTGGGGACATCCATTAATTTATTATTGCACATCTGTATCTCTAAAATGAATTTATTCATTTTTGTTAGTTACTTTTGTGGATTTATAAAATGTGAAATAAAATAAGAAAAAAACTGAATTTGAAATTAAATTGGTGAACTTTAGCAAATATGCATTTTCTATGGAGAAGTATTTAAAATATTTCTGAGTTCTATCTTTCATCTTACCCTTTAGGAAAAATGTGAATGAAAATAAAAAACATATCATTAAAGTCTGAAGAATGCAAAGCTGGTGATCTCCATAATATCCTTATTCAATTTATTGTATGTTTTCTGCAAAAACTGCTGTACTCTTGTTGTATCAATTGAGATTGCTTCATCTTTACTGCTAGCAGATCAAAATAAATGTTTACTTGATTTGTGTGACTGATCTGACTTTTCCTCAATGTGTATTACTGGTTATAATACTGATCAAACATGGTATATACCTGAGGGGGATATCTATTATAAAAGACTGAAATTATATTGAAGTTATATTATCTTGACATCCCATAGGAAATTGTGGTGGGCTACTCTTATGATATCATTCTAAGTGTCTTTTTAGAAGTGAATTACCAAATTCTGTGTGTCTTATGTAGCATACATCTCAATAGTTCAGAAGTAAACTCTAATACGCAATAAAGGTTTTGCAATATTAGTGAAAATTTTGGAAACTCAAAAGCTGGGGGCATTTGAGCATAAATTAAGAGACAGGAAATAACAAATTACAGTTCATGGGCAGCATTCTCATGTTTTAAATATAGTTTTATTGGAATAGAGCCATGCTTATTCATTAACATATTTTCTGTGATTACTGTCACACCAGAGTAGCAGAGCTATGCTGGGAAATGATAGACCCAAATATTTATTAAGTGGTCTTTCATCAAGAAATTTGCTGGGTCCTGATTTAAAATGAAGGGCAACTATTTGTATCCGACATTCTCTACTTCTATGAACAGTCCAAAGATCTTAAAGGACCTGTTAGAATTTCAAGGGAGTGTACGATGAATATGGAAATACATCTATGATCAATTTGTCTAATGATACAAAAAATTCAAATTGTATGAAAATTTCAAAACACGTGTGGGCCCCATAGCAGATTAAGGCTGCAGTGCAAACTAGCCTGACACTTGGATCATAAGACTGAGTAGAAGATCCAAAATCAAATTTTAAAATTATTTCCATTTGGTAAGAATGATTTATTAAGTCATTGGCAAGCTCTTATAAAAAACTGCAGAACAAAACCATAGAGTTCTGGAACAATAAGAAATATCAGTGTTTCAAAGTATCTAGTGCTTTCTTCCTGGAGTTGGTAGAAATAAAACTATTACTGGGACATGGAGGGAATCAAAAGCATACGGAGCTGGAGTTATCTATAATGATCTGGATATTATCTGATCCAGTGATTCATAAAACAGAACAGGAAAAACAACAATCCATCACATGAATCTTGTATCAGTCCAATGCAGCTCCAAAGTACCATGTTTCTTCTAATATTCTTTTAAATATCATCCATAGCTGTAGCGGTTCTACAAATGGAGGAGGACTGTATTTTTGTGCTATATTTTTTATCTATAAACCCAAGTGTACATCGTAGCTTGCTATTTGTTTGATCTTTGTATTTCTCATCTTCATTAAAATTCTGGCATAGCCAGCTCATAACCTTTCCTTCTTGACCCATAGTAATTGTATACATCTATGGAATGTGAGATATTTCATGTGAAATAATGAAAACATAATGTAATGAGTCATTGTAGTAGTAGCAATCCATCAACTTAAATATTTGTTATTTCCCTCTTTTGAGATCATATAAATACTTCTATTTTAGCTTTTATGAAACACACACTTCATTGTTGTTGGTTTTGGTCATCCTACTCCGCTACAGAGCAACCAAATTTATTCTTCCTAATTGAACATTGTACCTGTTCAGCAGCATTTTCTCATCTCTTTATTCTTCCTACTATCCCCAAACACTAAAATCACAAATTCATTACCTTATTATGTAAATGGCAGAAAAACACAAAAGTCAGTGTAGCTGTATCAGTCAGTTTCTTGTTGCTGGAACAAACAATCTGGCACCCACAATTTAAAACAGAAAGGTTTATTTTGGCTCACAATTGTCAAGGTTTCAGGCCATGGTTGGCTGGCTGTAAACAGAAAAGCCTCAGGGAAGAAGGGCATCATAGAGCAAAGCAGCTCACTTCAGGATGACCAGGAATCACAGAACAGGGACGAGGTAGTTCTCAAGGTCATGACTTCATGATCCACCCAGGTACACATACAAATGTGCTTTATTGATCAATAACAATAAGAATCTTCAGAGATTCAATTTGTGGAAACAAAACAATGTAGTCCTAAATAATGACTGGCTTAAAAAAAGAAAAAAAATAGACAACTTGAAAAATAATTTGACGTGAGAGAAAACAAAAACACAATATAAAACTTCTGCAATGCAGCAAATGCAGTGCTCAGGGGAAATATACAGCTATATATATATATATATATATATATATATATATACAGCTATATATATATAAATATACAGCTATATGTATATATATATATATATATATATATACCTTATACTTTATTTGTTAATGACCTTACACCACAACAAAGTAGTCAAAATAGGACAAATTTAAATGAAAAGGCAAGCAAACTTAAATGGAAACAATAGCATAATCAAAACAAGAATAAATGAAGTAGAAAATAAAAATAGAGAAATTCAGGAAATCAAACATATCTTTTGAAAGATAAATAAATATGTCAATTCTGTAGCTATTCTATTCAAAAAGAGAAACAGACAAAATTTGTATCATTGAATTGAATCCAAAAGGGACACATTCCACAGGTTATATAACATTTTTAAAAGCATTAAAAATCAATATTACCTAAGAAAACTGGAGCACAAAAACCTAGACACATGGAGTGAAATGGAAGATAATGCTAAATCTGTCCTAGGAAAAAAGGAGAAAGTTTAAGTGGATTCATAACTTGTAGAGATATTAAATTAGTACTTGAAATTTTTTATAAACAAAAAATAAGGTGCAGAAGGTTACACTGGTTAATGTTGTCCAGCATATAAAGAATCACCTTCAATCCTCCATGCAGTTCCAAGAATAGACAAGGAAACAAGGAAGTTATAGTCACCCTCTGATTCTATGAGATCAGAATTGAAGTATTACAGGAAATGGAAACCACATATTCATTATAAATATAGAAAATAAATAAACCTAGAAAATAATAGTAACATTAATCACACACCTATGAAAATGATTATACCCAATGTCATAGTGTGGCTGGTTCCAGGAAATCAACGCAACACAGTTTCAAAGGGTGACAGCAGTCAAGAAATCTGCCCCAGGGTGTTCATTTCTAGGTGTCTCTGCAGAGGACCTTTTGCAGAGGCTTTATACAGGTACATGTGTTGATAATTATTTATCGGTAGAGAAGGGATAATCCAGTAATTTTTCACTCCTTTTCCAGAACCTACCCAGGGTCCATAAGACTCCAGGAGTCTTTGGTTCAGGGAACCCCTAATAGTGACAATCCCACAACCCCTCTGTGATGATCAACCTAATCCTTCCCCAATGCACCAAAACATGGGGGAGACAGCAGCCCCGAGCAGTAGGTGCTTCCTCCGGTTCACCTCAGTCTACACCACTGCAGTGAGTGAATAAAGGCTTGACCGTTATTTCCATTTTCAGGATTTCAGGCTTAAAGCAAGACAGACCTGTTATTTGAAATGACTGTGTTGTCCTCTGGTTTGTTGACTAGATTAACAGCTATTGCTTTTTATTGCTGAGTAGTTTCCTATTGTATACATCAACCGAAGCTGGTTTATGCATTCACCTATTGGTATGCATTTGAGCTGTTTTCAGAATTGTGCTATTGCTCTTACAAAGTTGCTAAGAATATGTGTAGGGAAATCAGTGCGGGAACATTTATTCTTAGGTCTTTTAGATAAATATATAAGAATAGAATGACCACATCACATAGTGTCTTATTCACCTCTTAAAGAAATTGCAAAACTGTTTTTAAAAAGCAGCTGGGGCATTTTGCAAACACATGAGCTATGTATAAAAAAATCTAGCTCCTCATTTTCTACCATCTGCATTGTCAAAAATTTGACATTAGAAAAAAATTTGAAATTAATCATTGTAGTGGGTACACAGTGTTTTCTGATACTGAGTTTAGTCTGCATTTCTTTAAAAATGTAACGCGATCAGCATATTTTCCTCTGTTTGCTTGCCATCTATGTGAATTAGTTTTCCTTTCACTGAGACAAGAACTCGCCTTACAAATTTACATCTTGGCTTCTTGGTCCAGGTGCAGGGTTTTTTGCCAATTGCTGAGATGCGTTCAGCTCATCTATCTTCTTGGCCCTATGCAAAATGCTTTCTTTCACCAGGCTAATCTTTTTAAACTTTTCTATTCTGCCTTCCCCCCACCAGTTTATCATTATAAATTTGGCTAAAATCCAGCAACAGTATCTATACTACAGCCTAAATGTTGGGCTGTCTTAATTGGTCCACTAACTTTCATCTGTCATGTATCTGTCATTGAGATCATCATTTTAATTAGATCTCCTGAGAATTCTGAGGAGCCAGACCAATTTTCAGCCAAAGTTTAACATCTATGGCCTCTATTCCAAAGGTCAGTGAAGTGCTGATACCTCCTGATCTGGGCTTTTACTGTCTGCATTCAAGCAGCATTCTGGTCTTCTAACTTCTGACAAAAATCACTTAGCAGATTCTGCTTATTATATTCTAAGACTGCTCCACTCTGTAATTGCAGACCTTTCCAAACTCCTCTAGCTGACCAGTTCTCAAGATTTCTAAACCACTTGGGCAGGTACAGTTACAGGAATGACTCTATTTCTCCACCACCATTTTTTTTTTTTTTTTTTGGTATTGATTAGCTTTTCTATTCTGGAGACACTGTAACTCACATCCACAAATTAAATCAAGAAAGGTTTGATTTGCTTATGGTTTCAGTGCATGAATGGTTGGCTCTAAGACAGAGGCATCATACCAGAAGAGCATGACAGAAGAAAGCTTCTTATTGCCTAGCAGCTGAAGAGCAGAGAAGGGGGAAACTGCCACCAGAGAGGAAGGGAAGAGGGGCCTCATATTCTACCCATGGCCACCTTCTTTGATACACTCAGACATACTCGGGAGTGTGTTTTGGTAATCTGTTAGGAATTTCTTATTTCAATTAAGATTCAGACTAATGGTTACATCACTCATATATCTCTGCTGCTGGTGCATGGTTCTTACATTCATATATTTACATTATGTGTATTTTAATAGGCTGTTTATTTTTTTATTCAGTTTATGTCTTTCTGATTACAGATTATGATCAGATTTATCAGCTGCAAATATTTCCTTTCAGTTCATGGAATCTTTTCCATTTCTTAGCAGTGTCTGTCAGAGATTCCAAAATTTAGTGATTTATATTTGGCTATAATTTAATGAAACAATTTGCCAATTATTTTATTCTACAGGCTGTGTTTTGGAGTTGTTCTGAAAAATCTTTGGCACTCTGGTTCTTAACTATTTTCTCCTACATTTTTGTAAAATATCTTTGCATTTTATTCTATGATAACTTCCTAGGTTTCAGTAATTAAAAGGGAGTTATAGTAAAATAATCATTTTCCAGATATTTGAAATAATTAAATATATTGATGGAAATGACTTAGTAAGCATTTTTGTTACCATCTTGATTCTAAAGATGCTTATATTTAAACCCACAGCTTTGAGAGGGAGTTATAGTTAGTTGTTATTATTTTTTGAATAACAAAATAAAGCAACTTAATCCTGTATTTAGTAACTCTTTTATGTGTTGTGAATATAGTCAGGCACAAAACCTGTTAAATTTATTAATCATGTTCTACTGTCTTCTCCAAGATATCTAAACAGACACTACAGAAGAAAAAACCCAAAAGCAGACTCTAAATTATATCAAATGAGGTTTTTTTTGACACAGTAGAAAGCAGACCTGATCTATTTTATTCATAATATGTAATACCAAGAGCACTAGGCTGACAGCATTTCAACAAAAGATGCTATTTAATAACTGGTACTTTTTTGAAATTTTATCTAATGTAGCAGAAATATATTTTTTTAAAAATTAAATACACTATTGTGGAAGAATATATAAAGTCACCTTCATTTACACTGTGGGGGAAAATATTAAGTTAAAAGTACCTTGTGAAAGAAAACTCAGGAAGCTGAGTGATTGAATTAGGATAAGACAAAATATGTCAGCTAACAAGAAAAGAAAGAGATCAAACAGAATAATGTAAATGTAAATGCCAATCCTAAAACTATACATGAAGCCAGTGAAGTTTTCACATAATTTATAATCTCATCAAATGTTAAATATAATCTCATCAAATGGTCACATAATTTGTAATCTCATCAAACAAATCTTTATGGATTTGTTCTGAAGCAGCACCTTATGGCAGTATATAATTATGTTTATTCATCAAATTAAATATTTCTTAATTATATTTTGTCATCCTTTACTTATGTAACCAGAATAATTTCATTTAGTCATAAAATTGATTAACATTTAACATCACATAATTTAAAAGCAGGTAATATGTTTTAGTCATAGGATTATATTTCAAGCAGTTAGAAAAGCAATACATACATTTTTAAAATTTTTGGTCCTCTTTGTTCTGTTTAATAAGTGGGTTTTGTTTTTGGCTAATTTATTAACAGAATTCTATTAAAATAAAAGGTGCCAAATAATGTTTCCTGTGTGTTACTAATGAGGGTCTTGTTGCTGGTATCATTTCTAATTTTAGCAATCATCAGGTTTCAAATTAGGAAAAATAAACCACCCCTGATGTATGATGTTGGTGATGTTGTGAGTTTATAAAAGAAAGTCGCACTTTTGTTTACTTGTTTGTTGTTTTAGTGTTTGGAATCCCCCCCTTCCCCACTAGGATCAAACTCACGACCTCCTGCTTACCGGGCAGGTGCTTGTGCCACTGAGTTATATCCTCAGCCCTGTTTGGAATATTTTGGGGACAACACTATTTGAAACATATGTTCATTTCATTTGTGTCAGCTGGTTTTACATAAATATAATCAAATATCTGAGATAATAAATCTATGAAGAGCAAAATTTAATTCAGCACACAATATTGGAAGTTTCCTTTCTCCTTTCTTTTTTTATTAGTACACGTTTTTAACACGTCGTGATCACATTCCTTGTGGGGAGTTTGTATATGTGCATAACTGTCCTCCCCTCCCTTTCGCCTTCCTTCCGAATGTTTGTTTTTGGACGGATTTGGATCTTTGTGGATTTGTTCTGAAGCCCAAGAGTACAGTGGAGCAGCACCGCTCACGTGTTGCTGAGAAGGAAATGGAAAGGGCTGCACAGACTCCTTCTGCAGCTAACCTCAGTACCTGAGGACACCCAGCAAGCCACCGCTCAGAGTTCTCACTGTCTCGCAGCAATACCCTAAGGACCAAGTCTTCAACACGGGAGCCACCAGAGGACACTTGAGATCCACTGGCAATGACTTATCAGCATGATGTTCTTAGAGGTGTGCTTGTCATGTTGAATTGATGGTTAGGGTACAAAAATCATAGAATTAATAGAGAAAATGATTGGATGTCAAATTCAGAAAGTCTAGGACTTTGCCTCCCTAATCCTGGTTATCACCAGAAGCTATTAAAAATGTAGAATCTCAGATCCCTGCCCCAAAGTGGGTAAAGCAGGGTTCACATTGTTAGGAGATTCATGTGCAGCTCATGAACCATTTCTGCATACCCACTTGGAGAATTATTATGTATAAATCATCAATGGGAGAAGACGTTTCCCTTTGAGGCTTCTCTAGTTCTTCATTTAATACCTCAGAAACTATTTTTTGGTTATACTTTTATGCAAGCTGCCCAGAACCTTCAAGAAACATTGACTGGGCTGGCTAGGATCAGAGGACTTGACCACAGCTCGGTGCCCTCCGGAGTCTGGGCTCTGAGCTCTGCCTGGCCCCTGCCTGGCCACCTGCCATCTGAAGCAATAGTTTCAAGGAGAGAAGAGTAGTCTTGTTACACAATGAAGGAATCGTTCAGGGCTGGCAAGATGAAAACATTAGCAGCCATCACTCAAGGTTTTGTACATTTGAAAAACAATTTGAATTGAAAATGGATGAAATTAATTTAGAAGCCTGGTCATTTTATATCAAAGAAAGTCATGTCAACAGAGTGACATGTAAACATGCAGTTTGGTGTGCTCACTTTTTATCTTTGGGACATGCTTTAGAGAATGGTGACCAACTTGTGATGCAGAGACATGTTGGTTCAGCAGGAGCCTGTATTCTTGGTTTCCAACAGTTAAATTTTTCATTATAGCCTCATAGTGGTCCTAAGGGTGAATAATTATCTTCTGTGGGTTATATACTGCTGGAATATTGAAAACGCTCTTATTTTATAAATTATTTTTGGCTAACTATGACACATTTACAATACCAGATCTTTGTGTCTGAGAATGAGACATTATTTCTTCATTTAAGAAAACTAGTTTTGATTTAACATGGTGTTTTAAAATTTCTTTTTCAAGGAAGTCATGTTTTTATTAAGGTTTTTTTTTCCCGTAGGTTTGGTTTTTACTACTTTTTAAATTACATTTTATTGCTAGTTGCTGATTTTCTAAAGAAAAACACCCATATATGCCTATATGTTACTGTAAACCCAAATACTGTGTACAGTCATCTAAGTATTGTAATCCTCTTTTTAGTTTTCCTCACAATCCCATGTGTGACCCAAACACTGTAACAAGCACTTCTTTAAGGTGAGATGTTATTGGAATCTCTGCAAGTTAATTTTAATCTACTACCACCAATGCAACCCATGGCGAAAGTAAAGACACCAAGACATAGTCCAAGTTAAGGGCAGCCAAGGGGTCCTAAATCCAATCCCTGTGATGACATGAGGACAAAGGCCTTGATTCCAGGCCTCTCTCAGAATTTACTATCTTGTGAAGAAGTGGGGGTGGCTCAGGGATGAGTGACAGTGAGGATGGTGGGAATTGAGCTGGCTGGCCAGGTGGGAGAAAGGTATCTCGTGACACCCTGAGTTCTACTTGACTGCTTCAGGGCTTTGTATGCTCTGGGAAAGGTGTAGGTCAGAATGTCAGAGTACGTTTAGCTTACACTCAGAATTTCTACATATCCACCATTTAAAGCAAAAATAAAACAAAAAGCCATGTGGAAATCAGTAGGTCTCTCGGCTTATTTCTGATGTTCAGAAGTAAATTTTAGAGGAGCTGAGCATGGCAGTGCACATCTCATTGCAGCACTCTGGGAGGGTGAGGAAGGAGGATCATAAGTTCAAGTTCAGCCAGAGAAACTTAACAACTTAAACAGACTCTGTTTCAAAATAAAAATTTAAAAAAATGGATTTTAGATTTCCATCAATTCTATTAACTTCACTGTAAAGAATTTCGCAGAGATACAAAGGATGGTAGCGATGAAAGACCTTGAGGAGTAACAGCTACTAACCTTTCGTTTCCAGGCATGGATGCACCTCACTGTCCAGGGAGGGCTGCAGCTTTTGTGTTCCCTCTTTTTGCTCCCATTTTTAGGGAACATCTTCTCAAGGACAAAGATAAAGCGCTTTCCGCATTTTACCACCCTGGGGTCCAGTTGAACTCCTCAGCCTGCACATTTCTCACAGGAAAGCTGAGCTCTCTGGCAGGGCACTAGATGACAGCATGAGTGAGAAAGCACTTCCTCATGGCTTTGACTCCACGGAGCCATCAGAGGATCAAGGGAAATCAAGTGTGGGCGTCCGTCTGGGTCACCCCACAGAAAAGCAGAGGAAAAGGCTTCATGGAAGGCTATTTTCTCTTGAGCCTTCCTTGTGTGTCTAAGCCAGGTCCCAGGAGAGAATCTGAGCATTCTGGGTCAAGAGTGGACATCTCCATGGGCAGTGGACTCTGATGACACATTTTAACATATTCATGTTGAGACCTACAGAGAAATTCCTGGGGAAGCTGTTAGTAAGCTCTAATTTTTCCTATGCCCAGAGCTAGTCTTTTTCTGAAGACTGTAAAATTTATGATCTAGATGTTTTCATCATTTTTATAAGGGGATGTAAGATTTGGAGAAATTTGATGCCTTACTTCTATGTTACAGACTTAAAAGAATTTAGTTTCCCACTACCACCTCCCAACCAGACACATTTAGGGACTTTCTCCAACACAACTTATTTAAGAAACCATAAATATTTGAAAGAAAATATCATCTCCATTATAACATAAATCTTAAGACACTTTGTTTTCTATCTTCAGGTGCTCAGTGATGGACTATTTTGTGAGCTTGTTCTTAGATGTGTAACCTGATACACTGTTTGCAATTTACGCTTTAGCATCCAGCTCATTCTTTTATACTTCTGTTATTCTTATTTATAACAAGATTAACTTTCATATCATTTTGTTTTGTCTCTCAAAAAAATTCTGCTTCCTGGCTCTGGCTGAGGAGACAGGACTTGAAATGAGAAGCCTCCATCCATACTAAGCTGCAAGAAAAGGATGGGAAGACTGTTTCTAGTTCCCTACTCCATCCCGTGACAGGGTTGGTGACAACAGCAATGTGTGTGGATGGTGTCAGGAGGATGACAGGTTAGGGAACTGGCCGCCTAAGACCTCCACCTGCATGGAAGGACACAGCATCCACACTTCTACCACTGTAAGTGTACAAAGAGACAGGTAGCAGAGTATGGGGAAGGTTTCTACAGACCTGTGTAGCCACAGTGAGGCTTCTCCAGTGGCCAAGAGTGAATGGTGATTGGGCTGCTTCTTCTCTCAGCCTGTGTGTCTGCACTGGGGTCCCCTTATGGTGGTAGGTGAACAGGGGTGTGTTTGTGTAATGCTCCCATTGGGCAATGGTTTCCTGGAGAAAGCAAGGTTTTCCAATGGCAGCCTGTGGGTGCACTGGGCATATCTGACTGTGTGTCCTGCCTGAACTGGCTGCCTGCAAGAAGCAAGTCTGATGGCAGAAGTGGGTGCTCAGGGGCAGATATAGCTACATGTCCCTGCCCACCCTGGTTGCCCACAAGAAGCAAGCCTTCCAATGGCAGAAGAGGGCATGGAGGGGCATATCTGGCGTATCATTTTAAAATTAAGATTTTAGATGAGATCTGATTAAAGTTAATAGAAAGGCAAAGTCTTTTAAGGGACTCCAAGTGTGTATTACATGATCTTCTGGGTTAAATGAACTTCTAAAAAAATTAAGAAATTTTGCAGAAAGCTCTAGGTGAGGGGCCTATATCAAAGAGATTTATGGTTGGGTCTTCCTGTTGTATTGGCATAAAGCTCAATAAAATTAATGAAACAACTGACTTTTAATGGAATGATGCTGATGAAAGTTCCCCTCCCTTGAACTTAAAGGAACAGGGAAAATTTTAAATGGAAAAAGACCTTTACCTCTTAGCCAACTGTGTAAGGTCAAGAAGCAGCTTATAACAAAGAGAGCAGAACTGTTGTAGGGAATTCCGTGTCCTAATCAGTGGACTGGTGATTGACATGGAATAATGCTGACAAGGGAAATGTCCACATCCACCCTCCCAGAAATAACAATTAGATAAATAGATTCAAAATGGAAACATTTAAAACAGAGGAAACAGTGCTATTTTCAGACTCAAAAGTGCTAATGGAAGAAGTCAGATTCTTAAATGTCACAGGTCAAAGGTACTATGCTTTCTGCAGCAGAAAACTGCAATCCAAATAAAGCAGGTAAAATTCTCAAAAAGAAATGGCACCTGGGCAGAAACTGCCTAAGTCATGGAACTTCAATTGTGAGTGACTCCTTAGTGATATGCCCAACTGAGAGCTCAGTCTGCAGGTGGAAAGGAATTATCATTAGGCCCACAAAAAGAGCAAGGAAACAGAGAAATATATCTTAAAAGACAGACAGGTCTGTGATTTTCCTGTTCTTATAAAGTCAGCTTTACCAAAGTATAATTTGAAACAGTAATATATCCTACTTTAAATGTAACTCAATTAACTTTAGCAAAAATGTGCAGTCATGAAATCACCACCACACTGTGATATACGTTTTCATACCTTTGTCCTCTCTTGCTTTCCCCACCATTGGTTCTGACAGTGATCTGCTTTGTGTCATTAATATTTTGCTTTTTCTAAAATTTCACAAACAATTAAAACAATATATTTTATATGCATTCAATAATTTAGCATAGCAATTTTGGAATTCATTATTGTTGCTCTTTCAGTGGTTCTTTCTGTTTTTGTGCCTGAGTAGTGGTCAACTATGTGTGGTGAAATTTATATACCTGGCGTCAACTGATGTGACTCATGTTTTGTTTTGTTTTAAATAGATTTGTTATAAAAATTTGATACAAGTCACAGCATAGACAGGCTTCTGTAGCCTTTAAGTAGATCCCCTTGAGTGCAAAGACTGAGTTGTATGACATGCAAGGATTTAACTTTATAAAAAGGAAACAAAATAATGAAAAAAAAAAACATTGACCTGCTTTCAAAAGTTTAACCATGTAACATGCTTACAAAAACATACTGATGTTCTAGTTGTTCCATGTTCTTGTCAACACTTGGCATTTTCAGTCATTTTATTTTGGCCATTGTCATATATATCCAATGGAGCATAGTTGTGGTTCTTCATTGTTTTACTATTTTAAGTACATTTTTATTTATTATCTTTATTATCCTTTCTTATTCCTTCTTTTCCTTGTATTTTTACTGTGGAATCATATGGTTTAGGTCTTTTCTTTTTTTCTTGTATAATTGTCTAAACTATGTACCTTATCATTTATTTTTTATAACAAGGTTAATTAGAAGTATGTGGTTTACTATTGAGGCATTTTTCTTTTACTACTAGTTTACACTTTTCATAGTGTTCAGAAAACTTTTTTTTACCTAGTTATTTTTACCTTGTATTGTATAAATATGAAATGTGTTGAAATTCTATCTTGGGAAATGTACTTTATGTCTCTAAATACAAAGTATATTTTTGTTGGGGTATTTTTAAAATGTCAATCATATCGTTAAGTTTATTATACTGCTCAATTCTTCCATATCTTCAATGAATATGACCAGATAATCAATTAACAAGAGAAGACTACATATTAGATTTTTCATTTAATTTTTCTTTGTTCTGTCAGTTTTTGCCTCATCCTAGACAATGTATATTTGTCTTTGTTTGAAAACCTCCTTGCCAATCTCTGAATTTTATATTTATTGTAATTATCAGTATGATTTGATGAAGTTCCATGCCTGTTTGATTTTTGCTTAAATTGTTCTGTTTCCTTTTACTCTTTTCTACTTTCACTTGCACTACTTTTCTCATTAGTTTTATACTCACTGTTGACCAGTTACCTCTATCGTGTTTTAAGATCTTTGTATCAGGGATTTCAGAATTTACATATGTAGATTCCTTTTACAACTTTTTATAACTGTTTCATTTTTTGGCATTTTTTTCTCTTTCCTTCTCAAATGGTTATTTATAATAACCATTGCAATGTCTTTGTATCATTTTATAACATATCCTTCTGGCTTGTTTCCACTGAATTGAGTTCCCTCCATATTATAGACTTTATTTTCCTTCTTCTTGACACGACTGGTAATGTTTAATTTCATAATTCTGAGGAATCTGCACTGTCTAACGCATTGCAAGGTCTTTCTGTTAACACTGGCAGATACAATACAGGAGTGAGAACTATTTCTAGGCCAGAAAAGTCAAATATGCTTTCTCTCATCATTTCTATGCAACATTTGCTCATGCAATAAGTCAAGATCACAGACTTATATGAAAATGAGCCTCTAAACAGTTCAATATAGAGCCAGGTGTGGTGGTGCACTCTTGTAATCTCAGCACTCTGGGATACTGAGGCAGGATGATCACAACTTCGAGCTGGGCAATTTAACAATTCAGTGAGATCTTGTCTCAAAATAATAAAGAACAAAAGAGATCTGGGGATGTAAGTGAGATGACCCTGAGTAAAATCCCCAATATTACATGCACACTCAAAGAAAGGAGAGAGAGAAAAAGAGAGAGAGACAGAGAGAGAAGAAAGAAAGAGAAAGAAAGAAAGAAAGAAAGAAAGAAAGAAAGAAAGAAAGAAAGAAAAAAAGAAAGAGTTTGATATGGCCAAGTATTTCCAGTTGGAGGTCTCCCCCCCAAAATAAAATGGTACACTCAAATATACATGAACACTCACACTTTCATGGGTGTTTTGTTCACAGTAGCATCAAACTTCAAATAACTGAGCTGTCAATGGCTTTTGAATGGATAAAATCAATGTAGTATATCCACACAAAAGAACACTACTAAGTAATATAATGAAATAAATTCCAGATTTGAACAATAAACAGAATAAACTAAAAGTAATTCATAGAAAGTAATGATTCATAAATCTTTATAATTTATTATTTAATTTAAATAATAATAGCAATGTGAACTCTCCATTGCCCAGTGTTGATCTTTCACCCAGTTTCAGCAGAAAACTCAAGAAAAACCTACTCAGTGTAGCTCTAGAGCTGGGAGTGGCAGTTATACTGTGATTTTTGTTGTTTGAAACACTAAATATTTTTGGGTATTTTGACACCAACAAGTATCTGGATCACACTCTTGCATATATATATATATATACATATATATACTTTTCTTATGGGAGTTTCTTGAAAGAGTCATTTCTGTATTCTATATCCATTTCCTCCCACTTTTAGCCTCAGCTTTTTCTGCATGCATTCTTCTACCATCACTCCACTGACATCTTTTTAGTGTAGATCAACAGTCATCCTTATGTTGTCCATCACAATGAATTTTTAATTATAAGTACTTTCTCTTTCAGTATTATTGTCAATGTTGGTCTTTTATTCTTTCTTAATAAACAATGTTTTGGCTTCATGTCAATATCTCCTCATGGTTTTAAAACTTTCTGTAACTGCTAATGTTACACTAGTTTTCTTATGATGATGTTATCTTGTTTTCTACAAGATATTTAAATATCACATTATCCAACTTTCAAATTCAGAGCCTTTTTATTTTTCTCACTCTGTCTCCATATTCAATATTACACAAAACTAAAGATACAACTAAAAAATGTAAGTCACGTTCCAGTATGAAAACAAGGCCACTTCACCGAGATCCAAAAAATTTTAGCTGCTGTTTTACAAAGATCTATGTTTGGATGACTAAAACACATTTATAATCAACACAATTAAGAGTAAAAAGCTTTCACTCTAAAATCAGGAACAAGACAAAGGTGTCCATATCACCACTCCTATTCAATATAGTTTTGGAAGCATCAGCCAGAGCAATTAGAAAAAAGAGAAACAAAAGGAATACAGATAGCCAAGAAAGAAGTTCAATTATTACTGTTTGTACAAGACATGATACTCTGCATAGAAGATCCCAAAAACTCCACCAAAAGGCTTCTAGATTTAATAATCAAAGTCAGTAGCATACTTGAACACAAAGTCAACACTCAAAAATCAAGAGTATTCCTGTATGTGAACAACAGACTCACTAAAATGAAATCAGGAAAAGCACACCTTTCACAATAGCATCCAAGGCCGGGCATGGTGGCTCACCTCTGTAATCCCAGCACTCAGGAGGCTGAGGCAGGAGGATCACTGCAAATTCGAGGCCAGCCTGGGCTACAAAGTGAGCTCAAGGGCAGCCTGAACTGCATAGTGAGACTCTGTCTCAAAAAGTAAAAAAAAAAAAAAAAGCATCCAAAAAAAAAAAAAAAGAGAAAAGGAAACAAAAAAAAGAAATACTTAGGAGCCATTCTAATAAGGGAAGTAAAAGAGCTATATATTGAAAATTATAGTATTCTGAAAATGGAGATCAAAGAAGGTATCAGAAAAATGGAAAGATATCCTTTGTTCATGAGTAGGAAGAACATTCTCACATACTGAAAATGGCTATATCCTAAAAATTGTTATACAGATTTAATGCATTGTTAATCAAAGGACCATTAGCATAGCTCACAGAACTAGAAAAAATATTCTTTAAAATTCATTTGGAAATAGAAGAGACCTAGACTAGCAAAGACAATCCTGGATAGCAAAGGCAAGGAGGGAGGCATTACAATCACTGGCTCTAAATTATCTAACATAGCTACTGTGAAAAATCAGCATCCTAGTGGCAACGAACGAATGAACAAACAAACAAACAAACAAACCTAAGGATTAGTGGAACGGATTAGAAGATGAAGACACAAAGACACAACTACAAACATACTCAGCCACCTTATCTTTGACAAAGGGCCCAAATGTTCACTGGAAGAAGATAGCCTCTTTAATAAGTGGTGCTGGAGATATTGGATAAGCCCACTGCAGGCCTAAACTGCCTGGGATTGCCACCTCTGGGCCCGCCCTTCCACCAGGAACCTTGGACTACTGTGGATTACTGTGCTGCCTGGATGAGAGACTCAGAAACCCCTCACCCAAACAGAAGACCTCAGCAGGCTCCAGTCAGTGTGGTGAGTTTGCCCCTAACATATAGGTCTGCAGTGAGTAAACAGGAGTGGAAGTGAAACTGCCTCCAACTGTAAGACCTTGGGAAACCTGGCAAGAGAGTGGGCAATCCCCTCCCCGACACAGAGAACATCAGACAGGTTGAGGAGTGCACCAATAATGCCCCCAACTTAGAGAAAATTAAAAGTGCTTATGAGACCCCCAGTGACATAGTAGGGCCTCAGCTGACACAAACACTATAGCCAGGGTGATCTGGTGACCTGGAACAACCTGACGATACAACAACAGCAGGAACTAAGAGTTGCCCTACATCAATACTTCTAGGCTAGTTAGCCCAGAAAGAATATAGGACTCACCCAACAGGCCCTGTAGGAGGAAGTCAGGTGATTGGCTCTCCTCTTTATTGTGGTACCCAGCAAGTTGACAAAAATCAACCACAGAGTAGGACCCTAAAACTCACACTACAGACAGCTGTGACTGTTGGAATAGAAAGAACAGATATTTACCCAAAATGTCAAAATGACTAAACAAAAAGGCAAAATGCAATCTCAAACATCTAGTCCATCAGAGCAAGTACAGGCGACAATGAAATAGAGGCCTTTCAAAGTCATGCACCACAAATCTCTGAAAAGATAACAAATGAAGTAAAGAAACAAATCCATGAGGCTATAGCAGAACTCAAATTAGGAATAATGTCTTATGTAAAGACAGAAATAACAACCTTAGTAAATGAGTTGCTCAACATAGCTAGAGAAGAAATAGATAAAAAAAATACAGGAACATGTGAAATTGATTGAAACTCTGAATGAACAATGTAGAAAATAAGCAGAATCCATCAAAAAAATCTGAAAATATCCAAGAAACAAAAATTATATTGAAAGCTGGCAAAACTGTTTAAATGGAGCTGAGGATATAATTTCGGACCTTGAGGACAGGATTGCAGATAGCGGTCGTGAAAGGGTAGAACTTATAAAAACAACAAAGCAGCATGAAATGACAATCCAGCAGCTTCAAGATGATGACAGGAGAAACAATGTAAGATTAATAGGCATCAGTGAGGAGGCAGGAGACAACACAAAGGACATAACTAAGCTGTTCACAGAAGCAATGGCAGAAAATTTCCCAAACATTGGGAAAAAGATCTAATATACAAGTAAGTGAGGCATATAGAATGCCAAACAGTCATAAGCAACATAAATCTACATCCAGACATATAATAATTAAGATCTCAGACATACAGCATAAAAACAGAATACGAAAATCTGTTAAAGAAAAAACACAACTCACCTGTCAAGGAAAGCCTATTAGAATCATGGCAGACTTCACAGCAAAAACCTTCAGGCTAAGATGACCTTGGAGTGAAGTATTTTAAGCCCTAAAAGAAAACAACTTTCAACCCAGACTGATGTACCCAGCAAAACTGTCTTTCAAATTTAATGGAGAAACAAGATACTTCCATGACAAAGAACAACTGAAGAAATTCATGTCCACAAAACTAACCAAAGAAAGAGTGCTGAAAGACATGCTAGATAGAGATAAAAATGACCACAATCTTCAGAACAACAACAAAAAGAAACCACCAGGCTGGACAAGAAATTAAACAAGGGAAAAAAGCAGGAAACCAACAATAGGAAAACAATATGGCAAAGTCAAGCCAGTACATATCAGTGATATCCATAAATGTAAATGGGCTCAATTCACCTGTCAAAAGAAACAGGTTAATGGAATGGATCAAGAAACAGGATCTCACAATATGCTGTATACAAGAAAAACATCTGACTCAAAAAGAAATGCATAAATTAAAAGGCAAAAGATGGAAAACAGTATTCCATGCAATAGGAGCCCAGGAAAAAGCAGAGGTAGCTATTCTATTTGCAGACAAAGTGAACTTCAAACTTAAAAGGATTAAAAGGGATAAAGAAGACCACTACATACTTATTAGTAGAAAACTACAAGAGGAAGAGCTAACAATTATAAATATATATGCACCAAAAACAGGAGCACCCAACTATACAAGACAAATACTAATGGACATGAAAAACCAAATACACAAGAACACAATTGTAATAAGAGATTTTAGCACCCCACTGTCACAAAGAGATAGGTCAATTGGACAAAAAGTCAGCAAAGAAATAACAGAACTTCTTCATACCTGTGAGCGAGTAGACTTAGTGGATGTTTACAGAGTGTTCCACCCAACCACATCACAATATATGTTCTTCTCAGCTGCACATGGGTCATTCTCCAAAATAGATCATATATTAACTCATAAAGCATTCTTAACTAAATGCGAAGGGAGTGAAATTTTTCCATGCATAATATCTAATCATAGCACACTAAAATTGGAAATCAATAGCAAAAACCCCTGCAAAACCTCCATAAATACATGGAAAGTAAACAACAACCTTCTGAATAACCAGTGGGTTACAGATGAAATTAAAGAGGAAATAAAACAATACCTACAAGACAATGAAAATACAGACACAACATACCATAACCTATGGGATGCAATGAAAGCAGTACTAAGTGGAAATATATAGCAATAAATAGTCACATCAAGAAAATGGAATGAACACAAATAAATAACCTAATGCTACATCTCAAACTTCTAGAAAAAGAAGAGCAAGTCAAACCCAAAGCTCATAGAAAGCTCAAGAAATTGAAAAGATTAGAGCAAAAATTAATGCAGTTGAAACTAAAAAAAAAAAAAATACAAAGATTTAATTAATCAAAAAGCTGGCTTTTTGAGAGAATTAACAAAATTGATAAACCCCTAGCCAACCTTATCAAGAAAAAGAAAGAAAAAACTCAAATCCACACAATAAGGACTGAAAAGAAGGAAATTACTACAGATCCCATGGAAATTCAAAATATCGTGAACACCTATTTTGAAAATCTCTACTCACAAAGGGTGGATATCACAGAGGAAAAAGACAGATTTCTAGGAATATATGAATTACCAAAGCTCAACCAAGAAAATATAGCAATTTTGAATAACCCAATATCAGCTACTGAAATCAAAAATGTAATTAAATCTTACCAACAAAGAAAAGCCAAGGTCCTCATGGATTCACAGCTGAATTCTATAAAAAACTTAGAGAAGATTTAATGCCAATACTCCTTAAACTCATCAATGAAATTGAAAGAGAATCAGTCCTCCCTAACTCATTCCTGGAGGCAAGTATTACTCTGATACCAAAACCAGAGAAAGACCCAACCAAAAAGGAGAACTATACACCAATCTCACCAAAGAACAATGATGAAGTTTCTCAATAAAATATCAGCAAATAGATTGCAGCAAATCATTAAGAAGATTATACACCATGGCCAAATGGGATTTAGTTCAGGAATGCAGGGATGGTTCAGCACACACAAATCAATCAATGTAATACACCACATCAACAGAACCAAAAATAAAAATCACAAGAACATCTCAATAGATGCAAAAAAAGCTTTCGATAAAGTCCAACACATTTTCATGGTAAAAACCCTACAGAAACTCAGAATAGAACGCATGTACCTCAGTCTCATAAAGGTCATCTATGACAAACCAACTGCCAACACTGTACTAAATGAACAAAAACTGAAAGCCTTCACCCTAAAATCAGAAACAAGACAAGGATGTCTGTTATCACCGCTCCTATTTAATATAGTTCTGGAAATATTAAACAAAGCAATAAGACTAGAGGAGGAAATAAAAGGCATAAAAACAGGAAAAGAAGAAGTTAAATTATCACTATTTGCAGATGACATGATAGTCATGATAGAAGACCCCAAAAACTATTAAAACACTACTAGAGGTAATAAACAAATTCAGCAGCATAGCTGGATACAAAGTCAACACTCAAAAATTAATAGCATTCCTGTACACAAACAAAAAAACTCAACGAGAGAGAAATTATGGAAATATCACCTAGCACAATAGCATCTAAAAAAATGAAATACCTAGGAATCAATCTAACCAAGAATATAAAAGACCTATATGCTGAAAATTATACTACTATAAAAAAGGAGATAGAAGAGAATGTTAAAAAATGGAAGAATATTCCTTGCTCTTTTTAGGAAGAACGAACATTGTGAAAATGGCCATACTCCCAAAACTGTTATACAGATTTAATGCAATCCCAATCAAAATACCATCAACATACGTTACAGATCTAGAGAAAACATTCCTAAAATTCATTTGGAAACAGAAAAAAACTAGAATGGCAAAAGCGATTCTGGGCAAGAAAGGCAAGACAGGAGGCATCTCAATTCCTGACTTGAAGCTACATACTGAAGACTAAAAATAGACTCATGCCTATCACATACACTAAACTAAAGTCAAAATGGATCAAAGATCTAAATATTAAAACAGAAATGCTGAATCTAGTGGAAGACAAAGTAGGTAAAAATCTTGGAGATATAGGAGTAGGGAGAGAATTCATGAATAAAACACAAACTGTATGGGAAATACTTCAAAGAATCAACAACTGGGATCTCATATTACTAAAAAGTTTTTGTACTTCAAAAGAAATCACCAACAAAGTGAAAAGAAAATCCACAGAATGGGAAAGAATTTTAGCCAACAATCCCTCAGACAAAGGACTTATATCCAGAACATATAAAGAACTGAAAAACATCAAGCCCCCCAAATTTAAAGACACTCTCCAAAAATGGGCATTGGAGATGAACACACAGTTCTCAGATGAAGATATACAAATGGCAAGTAAATATATGAAGAAATGTTCACCATCACTCATCATTTGAGAAATGCAAATTAAAACAACATTGAGATTTCATCTCACACAAGAAAGAATGGCTACCATCAAGAAAACAACTGATAACAAATGTTGGTGAGGATGCAGGGAAAAAGGAACACTGCTCCACTGTTGATGGGCATGTAGATTGGTGCAGCCACTGTGGAGGTCAGTATGGAGATTCCTCAGAAAACTAGGATTGGAAGTTCCATTCAATCCAGCTATTCCTCTCCTGGGTATTTTCCCAGAAAAATTGAAAAGGTCATGTCACAGTGATATATGTGCACCCATGTTCATAGCAGCACAATTTGTCATAGCTAAATCTTGGAAACAACCAAAATGCCCATCAACTGCAGAGTGGATGAAAAAAATGTGGTATTTTTATACAACAGAATACTACTCAGCTGTAAAAAGGATGATCTTGAGGCCTTTATTGGTAAATGGAAGCAACTTGAGAATATCCTCATTAGTGAAATAAATAAGACTCACATTAGTAAATATCACATCGTCTTTCTAGTGTAAAAAATAATAAGAATAGAGAGAATAATGGTATCCAGAAAGTGTAATAGATATAAAAGTATAACAGATATAATAGATATTGTAAAAGTAAAAGGGAAGGAAAGTGCTCTGAAGGATATAACACTATGTATAGTGTGTAAATAGATGATCATGTTACTGAGATTTTGTTAGATAATTGAACAGAAGAATTTGTACTGTGAATGTTTGAGTGTCTAGCCACTTTTTATGCTTTGATTTTCTAACTTTAACAGCTATTGTTAAGCTAACAATATGTAATGTATCATCTAGCAATTTTATGATGTTAATTTTTTTTGAACTCTATATTCTACTTTTATTATTGTTTTTTCTATTTTGCCTTTTTCAAACTTTCTTTTCTTTCTCTCTGAAAATAAAATAATAAAAAAAGTGGTGTTGGAGAAACTGGCTCTCTACATGCCAAAGACTAAAACTAGATCCATGTCTATCACCATACACTATGTTAAACTAGAAAAAGTTTTAGCTAGTTGTCCCTTAAACAAAGGACTTCTTTCTAGAACACATATAGAACTGATAAAACTTCCCTCCAAATTCAAGGACCCAATATGAAAATGGGCATCTGGAATGAAGACACAAGTCTCAGATGAAGAAATACAAATGGTATATAAATACATGAAAAATTGTTCAACATCATTGGCCATTTGAGAGATGCAAATTAAAATAACACTGATATTCTATTTCCAAAAGAATGGCTGTCATCCAGAAATCAATCAAGAGCAAATGTGGGAGAGGCCTTGGGGAAAAAGCATTGTCTGAAGAAGTCAAGATGGCTGATCAGTGAGCAACAAAATACAAAGCCTTCTGGGAGAAACAACTCATAGGCCAGAATAAAACATCCCTGAGAGATCCAGACAGAGAGAGATGGATCCTCTTGAAACAGGAAGAAATTAAAGCGTAAAAAAGCTCATCAAACACATTGAGACTACAACTGGAACAGCTGAAAATTACAGGACACAGCATTTTCACTGTGACCTGCCAAGTTTGTGCTGGCCTGAATTTGCACCAGATTGAATCTGCACTGGCCAGCAGAGCCGCCCAAACTCGTTCCTGCCACCACTCACAGGAACCACAGCAGTGCTGAAGTTGGGGGTTGGTAAGCCCAATGGAGAGCGGAACCAGCAAAGGGACCTTCATTAATCCATGGTCAGTGCTGGGAATTAGACCCCTCCACATGGGAAGGGCACCACCAAATAGGTGACTTGTTGGAATCAGGCAGGAGGAGCCTGAACTGGAAGTGACAGTGACTTCAGTTGGTTGCTCCCTCCCCAGATCAGATTCATGGGATTTGCTTGGACTGGGCCGTGTCCCTGGCTGGGACCCAATGAGCCATCCCAAATCAATTCCCTGTGCCTAGCACACACTAACTAGGTGAAGGCCCCTGAAATTTGCCTGGCCTAGTGGGGAGGGGCAGGCAGGAGAGGGCAGAGGTCCCTTGCTAGTGTGCTTTGGAGGAAACGTGGCCAACAGGGAAGGGGGCTGGGACCTGCACTGTACACCTGTGTGGAGGAAGCTGGGACCATGACAGGAGAGAGAGGCAAGAGGAGGCCCCCAGCCCAGAACCCTGAGAGCACTGATCCTGGTGAGGGAAAAACGTGAGACTGAGGGCAGCAAACACGCAACATCAGACATGGCTTCAATGGACATTAAGAAGTATCTTCGGGACCTTGTAGATGAGCTCAAAACTGAAATATTAAATCAGGTAAAGCAAGATATGAGTAGAGTAATAAAAGAAATGCTCTCAGGAAGCATCTCTCAGGATGATACAGACGGAAGAAGAGAGGAACACAAAAAAAGAAGAGAAACATTCGGTAAAGAATATAAAGAAAATATAGAATACATGAAGCCAATTCAAAGAGACTACCAGGAAATTAAAACCTCCATTGAAAGCTGGAAAAACTACTTAAAAGAAACTAAGGATAGACTATCAAAACTTGAAGACAAGTTTGCAATGTGTTATCATGAAAGGAAAGATCTCTTAAAAATAACAAGGAAACAGGCAGTAATAATACAAAGGTTAGAAGATGATAAGAGAATCTACAATTTAAGAATAAGAAATGTGAATGAAGAAGCAGGAATATAAACAGGCGAATTACAAAGGCTATTCATGGAAATAATTAAGGAAAGCTTCCCAAGCATGGGAAAAGAAAATGACATTCGGTTATGTGAAGGCATATAGAACTCCAGCCACTTACAACCAAAACAGAGCTACACCCAGACATATAATAACAAGATACCAGAAATTCAATATAAAAATAGAATATTAAAAGCCATCAGAGAAAAGAAACAGATTACCTATAAAGGTAAGCCCATCAGAATCATGGCTGACTTCTCAACACAGACCATCAGACCAAGAAGAGCTTGGAGCAAAGTATTCCAAGCCCTGAAAAAAAAATAACCTCCAGCCCAGATTGATGTATCCTGCAAAACTGTCACTAGAAATTAATGGAGAAACAAGATGCTTCCTTGGCAAAGAGGAACTGGGGGAATTTGTGACCACCAATCCAACCCTACAGAGAATACTAAAGGACATTCTAGAGAGAGAGAAAAAAAATACCAGGATTTTAGGAACAGTGGCAGAAAGGCCTCAATGAGTGGGGCAGGCAGTAGAATGAAGGAGAAAAGTAGACAAATAAAGGCAGAAAAATAGCATAGCAGAAATGAGGCAGAGAAGGATAACTAGAATCACTAACATAGATGGACTTGATACACTATATTGTTAATAGTGAACCAGGATTTAAAACCCACATTACTCACACCACTCTGCTTAGATGTATTATATTCTGTTCCAGTCATTCTACCTGTACTAGATTTGAGGGCACAGACAGTAATCCTGAAAATAACAGGATATGGCATGGTAATCATCCTTAATTTCCTGTTAACTTAATATAAAGCTCTGTAAAACCTATACTGTTTTACCATGACTGATTGTAATCGAATCTGGTTTGTTGGATTGCTGTTTTGTACTGATAGATTTTATTTAAAGCTGTTATGATTGATAGTATCAAGTCTGAGAGTATAAGCAACTACACTTAAGATGACAAGATTCACTAGAATATCCACTGTGATTTGATTATTACCTGCCTTTGAAGTTTTATACTGTCTACAATGTTTTATTTTTACTAATATTGTTATGTACTGCTATATTCAATTATGCCTGATGATGTAGACAATTCTATTGAAGACAATAAGAAACAACACAGTAATCATTGTAGATCAGCTTGTACCGTGGTTTTGTATGACTTTTTGGTTTCATGTTTTTATAGGAATTTGTTTTGTTTTGTCTTGCTAAGTTTTGTTTTTCCCTCTAATACAGAAAGGATAGAAATACATGTAGAGATTCATGCATGCACAGCTGTTTACACTCTCACTCTTTGAATATCTACTTTGTATGCTTTAATCTTGTAACTTGAACAACTATTTCTAAGAGGACAATATGTAATTTATTAAGTAGTGATTTCTTATTGTTTATCTTTTTTTGAAATTCTGTATTATCTCTACTCTTTACATGCTTTTGTTTCTCTTTAAATTAAAAAAAACAAATTAGTTGCTAAAAAAAGTTTAAAAAAATCTTAAAAAAAAGCATTGTCTCCCTGTTGTGACAAACTGACAGAGCAATAAGGTCTAAAATGTACAATAGATATTGTGAAACAGCAATAAGTTGTTTAAAAGGAAAAAGGAGCCAGGATGGGGGAAAGGGGAAAGGAAGGAAAAGGAAAAGGGAGAAAAATCAAGTTAGCTATACTATTAGTGTCTCTTAGTTCACTGAAAAGGAAGGTTTGTACTAATATGCACTGGAGAATTTTTATGCCTGTATCTTGCATGCTGAGTAACTGCTTTGAAGATGACTACGCTATGTATTATGTTATTTTCCTATTTTGTTATGAAATTCTCTTTTAACTTTTTTAAATAAAAAAGTAAAACCATGTTTTATTCCTCAAATAGTCATTATTTCTTCTGATCCTCAATTAACTCATTGTATATATTCAGTTTTACCAGCCAGAAACTTGAAAGTTATTTTAAGTGTTATTTCTGTTTCATTTTTCACATCTCTGCAGTGCCAAGTTCCTGTCCATATCAGTACTCCAACAGTTCTGATTGGAGCACTATTATCATTCAGGAAACAACTCTCACTGCTTGTGTGGGGCTATACTATATGCATTAAATATCCCTAACCTTCACCTAGTAAACGCCTTTAGGTTTACCCATCGATTCTGACATTTATGATGCATACATGCTTGTGAACACCCCTGGAGGAGTGGACAGTCCAATTTCTGGTTGGACTGTTGTCCATAGTGAAGCACCATTATTTCTCACCTGGGCTTCACCAACCTCCTATGACTTCTAACCATCTCTCCAATGCTATGTTTGTCTCCTCTCTGCAATGTAGTATTTTAATCTTTTCAAAGCTTAGAAGTGGTGCCATCACCAGTAAAATCTTACCTGCTTAAAAATTCTTCCCTTGTTGCCTGCTGTTACTAAGCCTGGATGAGGGGTTCTAACCCCGAGGTTTAGCATGCTCAGACCTCTCTGCTGCTCCTCTCAGTGTCTGCGCTGGAATGAGCTTCATTCTGACCATGCTACTGTCCATCTTAGTAGGAACTTTCACAAGAAGGCATTTTATTTCCAAGAACATTTTTTCCTCCTCTTTTTGCTTAGGTAACTTTCATATCTCAACTTACTTTCCTGAGGAAGAATTTTGAACCTAGCAGTTCCCTTACTTTCATAAAGCCATGGTTTTCTCTATCCTCAAAGCAATTAAACCCTAATTTTATGCTTATTGTAATTAAGTATTAGTTTGTGGTCTTCATAGGAGCAGGAGTTATGCCTGTTTTCCTTCATACCAATTAGATGACTAATTTCTATGTCATTGTTCAATGCATTGTAGATAGCAACCAAATATTAATGGAAGCATTTAGTATTTTTAAAAAGATGGGCAATCTACTGCAGATTATTTTTTATGATTGTTATTGTACAAAGTAAACAATTAAGGAGTAAAATATTGGTTTAACTATCTTTTGGAGCGATTCTAGCGTATAAACATCATGCTTATTAGACTGTAAACAAGTAGAAAAAGAAGAACTGTTGAGTATACCTATAGTAGTTCTGCCTTTGGATTTTATACCAATTTAAATTTGATTGTTGACTGTCAGTTAAAAATAGGTATTTCACACTCAGTTGGAGAAAACAATAGCTCATGCTCCACAAATTTAAGCTAAACTAAATGGGCGTTTGCTTCTCTGTATATTTCTATGAAAAGTAGCTGTAAATATTATCGTACACTGAAATAAGAGGGCATTAGGAATATTTTGACTTGGTTATTATCTGCTGATTCCTCTGTGAAATGTTTTGTAAGATTCTCAGTAATACAGTGAGTGACCTGCAGTGCAAAGAAAGAACTTTGTTTTACATTTCATGCCTGAGGCTGAATATAAAGATTCGGCTTCACTCTCTAAGTATTATTAGCAAGTTATTAGTGCAAGCAAACACAGCTACAGAGCCATATGGCAGATTATGCAAAATAAATATAAAGCTTTAAAAGTATATGCACAAAACAATTACCAGCTCAGAGGAGTGTTACAATGCAGTGTAAGTCCCTGAGTTTATGGATTGCAATCCTGGTTATTTTGCAATCCTGGTTATCAGTAGCTTCCCTAGGGATCACCAGGTCTAGGGGGAGGCAGAGGATGGCATGGGAGGAAGATAAAAGAGAAATATTGAAGTGAAAGATTTCAATTCAATATGAGCAATACTTAGACTTAAAATCAGTACGCACTAGTAAAGACATTTTAAACCTGGTCCTGGGGTATTGCTAATATCTCTTCAAGGTTTGAATAAATCCATAGATATGCATCCTGATATCTGAAAATCAAAAAGGAGGATCATTTAGTCTTTTTTTGGACTCAACCCATGAGATTTTATTTCCCTGCTTGCTCTGGGGGTGTTGTATTAGTGTTAATGTGATTATATATATTGGATTAACTGAAATACATTTAATTGCTGCTAATTCTTAGATTATTAATTGATTGCACAATTTTAGTAGGGCAAAAATTGAAAAATGAATAGTCAACGAACAACACACTTGACTAAGTAGTCATGAGTAAATTAATGGTGAAGGTATAGCCTGAGAAAAACAATGCTAAGTAATTTCATAGTTGTGTAAACATCTTAGGAGCTTTTAAACTTAGGTGTTGTCACCTATGAGGTGACTAGGTCATAGGGCACAGTTGCTCCAAACCTGTGCACTGTGTTACTGTGTCAGATGGTATAAGCAACTGTAACCCAATGGGGAGTCTTCATATATATTTAAACATGAAAATGCACAGTAAAATATGGCTTGAGAGATAAAAGTGGTGCACCTGTTGAGAGCTCATACTACGAATGCAGCTTGCTCTGAAATGAGCTTTGGTGAGCTGCTCAGTGAAAGGTGAGTGATTATGAAGGCCTAGGGCGTTACATTACTGTAGATTTTATACACACTGTGCACTTAGGCCACACTGAATTTATAAACAAATATTATTTATTCAATAATATGTTAACGGCTTGGTGTGGTGACATATACCTGTAATCCCAGGCTGGGGCTGGAGGATCACTGGGAATTTGAGTCTAGCCTGGGCTACAAAGTGAGTTCAAGGCCAGCCTGAACTGTATAATAGGATCCTGTCTCAAAATGACAAAAATGATAATAAGAGTAAGTTAAATTTAGTTTGCTGTAACAACTTTTCTTTCTGGATTTTTAATTTTTTCAACTTTTTGACTTGCAACAAAGCAGGTTAAAATACCAATATACTGTACAAAAATACTCTCTTTGTTATACCCTTATTTTTAGCTTTTCTCTATTTTTAGCCTTCTTTTGCTTTGAGGCATTTTTGTTAAAAAACAAAACACTTAGTCACAGGCACACAGATGGGTCTAGGCCTCCACAATCAGGATTATCAGCATCACTGTCCTCCACCTGCACAACTTGTCCCACTGGAAGATTTCCAGGGCACTGACACACATCAAACTGTCAAGTCCTGTGATGACAAGTCTTTCTGCAATTCTCCTGAGAGATATGGATAGGGCTTCTCTTGAGAAGATGTCACTGTGAAATTATGTTCACGAGGGCTTGCTTGGTTTATGATATTTTTCATAATAGATTTGCCTGTAAGCAGATAATGTTCCATGAATGTTGCTCTCCAGTAAGGAGAAATGGTCTGCATTTTGAAAATGTTTAAGGAACATTTCAGCATCTATTTTGGGAGCAGGCTCTTCTTTGCCTTTTCTTGCAGTTTCTTCTTCACTTGTATTTTCAGCTGTGTGTTCCTGTTCCAATTCCAGCCACCCTCAGTAATCAGTTCCTCAGAAGCCCCTTTCTGGAGCTGCCCAAAGGCATCTCATCCACATGAAGGGTACAGTTGTCCATCTCACCACAATCTTGTTGATTTGATCATCTTTCTTCCTTGACAAACTCTTTGATGTCATGAAGTAACTCTTGAGTGTCATACTCTAGATCTCATTTCATACCCTACTTAGTGACAATTCCCAATGCTGAAATATGCTAATGGATTTCTGTTGCTGTGATGAAATGTTTGAGAATGAAAACATACAGGAAGAGAGATTTGCTTACTTTAGTTATCAGAGGTTTCAATGCAAGTTTGAATGTTGCCATTGCTGAGATCTTAGGTGAGGCTGAACCTCATGGTTTAGGAATGGTGCAGCAAAGATACTCAGGCCAGGCAACCAGAAACAGAGAGCAAGAAAAAAGCCACAGAGAAAGGAGCTGGGGACCAGACTTAGTTCCAAGGCTATACTCCCATATCCGCCCCAGGTTTCCATAACTTCCCCACAATGACATCAGTTTTTGATCACATCACTCAGAAGCCAGAGCCCTTATTACTTCCCAAGGTTCATCAGTAACCAAACCTTCAACAGAATGAATCCCATTTAGAGGGCACTTTGTATCTGAATTCTACCACCAAGTAAAGTACTTGATATGATCATAGATGTTTTACTCAGTCCAGAATTGCACCACTATCTTTTCAATGTTGGTTTTACCAATAGCCTGGACAAATGTCCTACTTATGTAGCTGTAAAATCTGCTATAAACCCTTGATTTACTGGTAAGATGTTTACTATTGGAATAAAAATCAGCAGTAAAAGGAACATATGTGAGAACATTATTGAAAACTAGTGTAATTTTTCAGAAGTTTGTTATTCACAAAATAGTGCATTTTTATCTTGCTGCATAGCAATTCAGGTGAGCATTATGTAAGACAAGCTGGGTCATCCATGACTTTTTATTGCTCAGTAGTATGGTGGGTGTGTGGATTTACTGACAGGTTTCAAAACTCTGGGTTTCTCACTGCCAGATTCCAAAGGGTCTCAATTTGTAGCCTGCAACACTGGTTTGAAGTAAGATTATTTCCTTCCTTTAAAGCTTTGAAAGTTGACTTTGAGTTGACCTTCTTATGCACAGAAGTAAATTCAATCCAGGTCTTCAATCCAGGTGTGGTCTTCAATCCAGGTCATTACAAGTTCTTCTATTTCGAATATAGACACTTCTAAAATTTTGGTAATATTGTCTTCAGTGGAGCAGATCCTTAAATATATGCCTGACTGGTAAGCAAAATCCAGTGATGCTTTCCTACCATTGTGGTCTTTAATCACTTTTAATTTTATTTCCAAGTCAATGTGTCAGTTAGGGTTCACTGATGAACCCCATATAAAGGATTTGAAGAGTCAGGTATGGGAGAATACAAACAGGTCATCTGAGCACTAGAGAACCATGCAGTCAAAGTCAAAGAAAGGCCTGAAGCACACCTCAGAGCCCCGTGTGAATCTGCACGGGAGAGCCAAAGAGGGCCTCGGGAGGCTGAAGGGTCAGCGCTGGCAGCCCAGAGAAAGACGTGCGAAAGCTAACGTGAAGACTAGAGTTTCTCCTCGGAAGAACAATCTAGAATCCTTCTTTTCCTTTTTCTTTCTTCCAGGTTACAAAGCCTATTGGTCAGTGTCACCCACACCCAGGATGGGTTTTCTATCTTCAATAAGTCCGTCATTCAGACACGCCTGTCATTCTGATAAACTAACCTACCAGGCATTTATTATCATTGAAGTTGACACCACAATTACCTAGCACTTTCCATCATCAATAGGGCATCTTACACATCTTAAATCAAGCACAAGAGGGAGCACTGCAATCAAGAGATGTGAACGTGGATGTATCTGATTGCCGCCAGCTGGCACAATATGCTGTTTATAGTAACCTCTCTTTACAAAGTAAATATAAAATACATTCCAAAATAAAGGTAACAATGCTGTAAATGCATATGAGTAACATAGCCATTTGTTATCATTATTAAATATTATATAACTATAATTTTACATAACTGTCTGTGCAGTAGATTTTTTTACACCAGCAGTGCCACCAATATGTGAATAATGTGTCATCCTATGGCATCAGAATGGCAACAGTGTTATTAGGCCATACAAATGTTTCAGCTCCATTATAATCTTAGGCGAATGCCATTGTATACGGTTGCCACTACTGATTAAAGTGTCTTTACACAATGCATGATTATATTTGAGGTAGCATTATATACTTACACTTAATTACATAAAGTTTGAATAGATGTGTTGGCTGAGAATACAATTTTAAATAGCTGCTCAAAATTAATGAGAGAATTCAAACTCATAGTCTATATGTGACATACTTTGTGTGGCCCTGTGATTAGTTATTGTCAGTCTAGCTCAAGTGCCTGATTAAACCCTGAAATACTGAATGGTATGTACTTCAGCATGTGTCTTCTTTCCTGAAAATCTTCCTTTCCAATTTCTGACAGCTGCTCCACTAATAGGGAACCCCGGTTTCTGCTTCAGTGACTACAATATTAGGCTCCTGCTTTCCCTCTTCCTTTCCCTCTTCCTTCCCTTCCCAGCATGGCTATGCTTCCCATGCTCTGCTGACTTTTGTTCCTATTTCTTGTGCCATCATTTATTTCATGTTGGGTAATAAATCATGTTAGGCAAAGGGGAGAACTTAATGCCACTTTTGCTTTGATTCTTAGGAGGAGTTGAAATTTGTTCTTGCTCATAGAAAAAGCATGGAATAGCTCAGCAGCCAAGGTGACAGGAGACCCACGGTGTCCCCTTGCCACATTCGTGCCAGACTACCTTATGACGGCTTCACATTTCCTTTCCTTGCTTTCCTCCCTTCTTTTCCTCCCTCCGTTTTCCCTTCCTTCCCACTGCGCTTTCCTTCCCTTCCTAACGTTTTTGGTTTAATTTAACTAGAATATTTCTGCATCTTGAAATTGTATTAATTTATGATTTATTAATTTAATTGATAAATTGTTAACTCATACATTTAATCGATTAATAAATTATGATAATATAATTTATTAATTTTTTAAAAAAGTAAACTGTGCTTTAGAACAGTTTCAGGTTCACAGCAGAGCTCAGTAGTTGTAGAGAGAGCTCCTCTTGTGCCTCCACGCCTGCACAAGTCCCCCACCATCTACACTGCCAAATGTGGTACATTTCTGCCTCTGATGGACCGTCCTGACGCACTGTGTTCCCGAGCCTGGGCTTTATGTCAGGATTCACTTTTTGTATTGCACGTTCCATGGTGTGCAGCAATGAACAACTTATGTCTAGCACTGCAGAATGTGAGAGTAGTTTCGCTGCTCTAAAAATCATCCGTGCTTGCTCTCCTGTCTAAGCTGAAGCCCTAAATTAGAGGCAAATCTGAGGTCTTTCATGGCCCAGCTCTGCTGGCCTCTGTTGGTCACATTCCTCCTGTATTGCAGGCTCCAGAGATTCTGAGTGACTTTCAGCAATGTGAAAATGTCTTCATTTAAAGCACCCTCTGGAGACTGAAGATGCGGATTGCAAACTTCTAACAGGAGTCTTGTCTGACTTAAGCAATGAGTGTGATAGGATAAGTGGTTACATAAACATGTGCTGGATGTGAGGAAACAGCAGTTGAGCCAGGGAAGAAAAGCATAGCAGATCATGGTCTAAGCTTCTGGAGCTTGCAGTCCTGCAGTGTTTCCTAAATGTTTTCTTGATCACCTCACAAGTGTTTTTTTTTTTTTTTTTTAACTTACATCTACTGTTCTGTAACAGTCCCCATGTGACAATGGAACTTCCTGTTGATTGTAATAAACCCTGTTGTATTCAGCCCTCATTCACCTCTCTCTCAAGTATGCTTTCTCTTGTTTTATAAACTGTAGACCCAAATTCTCTAGGCAGACAGTCCTCCACTGCCTTGCCTGCTTGGACCTCCTCCCATGTGAACTCTGCTCGTAACAGGCAGTAGACCTTCCACCCAACTACCTGTTCTCCTGTTTGGGAGAATACGCTCCTCATTCAAAGTAACTGTGCTTCAGCGTGTACCTTGATTTTATCTAATAAAGTGGTGGCTAACCTTCTACCTTTGACTCTGAGTGCCCTTTTGTACACTGCCTTAAAATCTTCTTGGAAAGGCTCAAGAACCCAGACATCACAACATAATTCAGATACAACCCCATTCACTAGCCCATCCCAGGGAAATTCCCAAATTCTGTAACAAAAGAGCTGTTTCCTTCTTCTTAAGAGTCAAAGATCCATGAGAGTGTGGCGGTGCACATGGTACTCTCAACAAGGAAGGGAGGCAGAGGCAAGAAAATCACTGCAAGTTCCAGACCAGCCTCGGTGACATAAAGAGTTTAAGAGGAACTTGAGCTGCGTGGTGAGATACTGTCCCTGAAAAAAAATAGGAGTCAACAATTATGAAAATGAAACTTTACATAAAACTAACTGATTTGGGAAAATTAGATGATTTTTAAATATTATTTTTACTCTCAAATTGTATCATGAAAGTAAAAAAAAATCTTTTTTGTATTAGTGTAACAATAGGGCAAGGCAAAAATGTATCAGAACTAGTGCAGAAGTTATAAATATGATAAAAATTTTGGCCTGACCATAGCTCTTCTGAGGTTAAATTTGCAGTGTTTCTCATTTGCCATCTTGATACTGATTCAACACCAGCTGAGTAAGAATGTGGTGCCCTTGGGCCATAAAACTGTAACTTGCTTGATCCCCACAGAATTGTTGCTACACAAGTTATTTTTCAAGACACAGACACAGAACTCTAGGACCCAACCTAAAACGACCTTGGGAGTCAGGTGGACACAAGTGTCCCATGAGTGGAATGAACTTGAACTCAGGGACAAGAACTTGCTGACCTAGATTAAAAGCAAAAGTGCTATCAGTACTTGCAGTGTGGAATGAAAGAGCGGAGAGACGAGAAACTCCCCAGTTACACAGTAATCACAAGCTCCACCTAGTCTAGGGATTATGCCACATTTAAGCCTTGGGTGTAACCAATTGGCCCCGTCTGTCTATTTCCTCTTTCCTTGGGCACTTTATCTTTGCAGCTGGTCAGTGGTGAGAGACTTCAGCATCCATCCCGTTTCCTTTTCTGCAATAAAGCTTCCCCCCACCCCAAACTCTGTGCCGTGGCTCATTTGTACATATGGTCAGTGAGTATCCTTGGCCTTTATCTGGTCAGTTAATACTGGAAAAGGGCTTGAGTTGATTAACCTGGAATTAAAATAAAAAGCAGCTTGTTGCCACATTTTTATCATCTTTGTGTAATGCGGACAGAATTGACTTACTAGTACTTAATTACGTTTCACTGGTTTCCATTTTTTATATTCATTGAAAATTTCGTTGTTTTAAGCAGCTCCAATATACTTACAGTATTCTTCTTAGCTCCTAAATTTCCCACTGAACTTTAAGTGAATTTATCCGAATCTGGATGGGCATCCTTTGACGTACTCTGAAGTGCTTCCTCCTGGCTAAAGCTAGGTGGTTATCATTTCTCTTCTGTATCTACCCCCCAGTAAATTCATGACCATCCACACATCTGCCTATGCCAGCACTTTTGGTGTCTTAGGGGCTTCTCTTTCATTGCAAATATCTAATATGTCTTAAAGCTTTGCCAGTTTCACCTTTAAGTGTTCGGCCTCTTACCCTCAACCTTTATCTGTTTTCCCTTCTGTGTCTTTTATCTCCCTCACTATTCTTTTCTCCCTCCTCAAATTTTCAACCCTAACAGTTGTGAGACCTTGGATGTGTTCCAGTCTTTCTCTACCTTATCATCTTTAATCTATCAAAAATGGACAGGGTTATTGTGCTAATCAGATTTCTCCTAGTTGGCTCACATGCCCCACACCCACCATTTAAACGACTTAGTTTATCCATGGTTTCACTCCATGATTGGGTGGATTCAGTGCAGAGACTTCCTGGTGGAAGGGTACTGAGGAGCAGAGTTGCTTAGTTCCGGGGGCCCCAAAGCTGAGGAAGAAACAGTGCCGGAATGGAAAAGACAAAGACCAGCTATGGACCCCAGGGTCGTGGCTCCATGAGCCTCCCGATCACATCTAAAAGTGTGACCTTCAATATTCATGCAACATTCCCAAATCAGTCAGATTGAAATCCACTCTAACCACCGCCATGGCCATCCATTCACTCCTCCTTGAAAGTCATGATTTGAACCACTTCTCTAACATAATTATTAAATAGTGCTTTGCTTCCTTCCAAAGCGAATGACAGCTTTTGTTATGCTAAGCATGGGACGATAATAAGTACATAATATAATTAATCTGCTTACAAGTAAATTCAAGTAGAAGCTTAGGACTGTGTCTGATATCAAGTAAGAGCTTGGTAAGTATTATGCATCATGGTCATAAGAAATGATTACTATTTTATGACCTCATGTTGCAGTCTTTTTTTTTTCTCTAATATTCTGTTCCTATTCCCTTGTAGACAAATGGTTCCCTTTGCCTGAGATTTCCCTTTGCCTCACATCCTCACATTCTCCTCCCTTGCTGACCACACTCTCTACTCCCTTACCCTACTCTCTGGCCAAAACACAGTCTTCACTATAGCACAAGTTACTCACTGTAGGCTCCAGGCACACTTGTTATGTGCACCCATTGTACGCATGACTTTTTATTGAATTTGTTTTACTTACGCTATCTGTACAAGTTGATATTAGCTTCTCAAGGAGAGAAATTTCATTTTGTTTATTGCTGAAGACCTTTTCACCTGACATAATCCTTATTTGGAAGATGTTTTATACATATCTGTTGAAACAAGTTCTCTGTAATTTGCCTCCAGTGCTAAAAGAAAAAAAAAAAGCAATTATCACCCTCCAAAGTGAATATGGGCAGAGTGTGTCCGCTTCAGGCTTCTCTTGTGTGCCCCAGATCAGGGATATGCTTGGAAAACCATTTTTTGAATTTTCCTCTCATATCCCTTTACTGTCTCAAAATGTCTGATGCATGTGAAAAGTCGGCATTTTTTTGTTAAACATTGCCAGCATCCACCAACTTGCGACTCTCATATTTGCAGGAGTGATCTAAAAAGCGTAGATTGTTTCTTTTTTATAGTTTTAGCCCATTAACACAATTCACACAAGAAATGTAGACTAGTTTCTTGAAAAGGTTTTGTGCCTCTTAATGGTATGAATTTTGTTCTTTTTATTGAGATTACATGAGCTCATGAGATACCTTAAGTGTAGGACTGGGAAGTAAGTAGAAATAATTATACCAGCTTGTATGAGTTTTGTTTCACATTGTAAGAGAAGAAAGTATCTTGTCTTTTTTTCCACATATAATATGATAACTGAGTTTCCTTCCTATTGATCTGATAGAAATTATTTTGTAAGTTAACTTATAACACTGTCTTTCCCCTTCTTGAATCTCTATGGTTATTTGAAGATGCAAGAGACTCTGTTTGCACCATAATTTCCAGGAGCTTTAGTCATTAGATGATCAACTCACATTAAAATCTTAAAATTAGTAGCCCTGCTACTCCTCAACCAATTTTGATCAAAAAGTTGTTTTTCCAGGTTTCAGTGTAGTGCTTAGAATTGGGCATTCTGAAGTTAACTTCATATAAGTTTATTTATGAGTCCTCAAATCTCCTAATACATTCCAAAAATGTGGGACAATTTGACTCTATCCTGAAAAAAATTTAGCCTCTGTTACCTCGGCAACACCAGAAGAAATTTTCTCAGATTAGCTACCTGCCTTCCTTTAGTCTTCAGTAATCCACTTGTACATTTCTTACCTCTGGAGTAATTGAGCTTATTTTGAAAACAAAAATATTTATTCTGATGGGGTGGGTTATGGAAAGGAAGATCTACAGGCCAGCATCTCAAACACCTGCTGCCCTGAACCCTCTTCACACTGCAGTTTCAGGACCAAGAAGAGTATGGGGGAGAGGGGAGGTTCATGAGGACGAACTAGTCATCCTTTCTGGGATTTCTGTATTAGTAGGAATCAGTATCTTGCTGACACACTAACTCTCCTGCCACATGACTCTTTGTCAAACACTTCTGTGCTAAGAGTTTGAAAGCATTTTCCATCTACCTCATGGAAGCCATAACAAATTATGATGCTAATTTTGCCAGGGGATAAATTGAGATTTCAAAAGGTGAAATAGTGAGTGGTCAATCCAGGATTTAAATCATGGTTTTTCAATTTGACTCTCTAAAACTTAACACTGTTCCACCTACAACATATTTTTGTGTAGATTGGATTGTAATTGGATAACTTCCATAAATACATTCCTAGGCAAAAGCTCTTTTTCTTTTTGTGTAGAACGAGAATGGATTTTGAAAAAAAGAACTTACACTTATTGTTCAGAGTTTCTCAGCATTTTTCCCAGAAGCTGTGGTGTGGTAATTATTCAGTGCTTACACAGATGCATAAATAAGTTTTCATTGAAGACTCTTATCTTTCGAGGTGGAAAAATTATGAACTTTCCATTATTTGGATCTCAATGTGAGAAAGATTTAGCAGAAAGAGTGTTCAGTTTTGAATCACTTCTCTTGAATCCCGGCTCGTCTTGTAGGAAGTTGTGTTCAATTCACTTAGCAGTTCTAAATTAGATTTCCAGTCTCTAAAATGGAATGAATAATTGTTGTCCTTTAAGGGTGTGATGAGAATTAAATAATCAGCCTCGTCCTTTTCTTCCCACCTCATTTCTCTTTAGTGCTAGCATTCATATATGGCTATTTATAATCAAGTAGTTTTATAAAATAACTTATTCCTTTTCATAGCTTTTAAAATGACCTGCACCTTTGGGTACCAGTGTTCAAATTCTACATAAACCTAACTGACACCTATTTATTTATTTAGGGACAGGGTCTCAATATGCAGTTCAGATTGGTCTTGAACTCATTACATAACCCCGCCTGTGCTCAAACTCACAGTGATCCTCCTGCCTCTGCCTCCTGAGTTCTGCGATTCAGTCTTGTGCCACCAACCATTTATGATGGAAGGTGATTTAACCAGACTCTGGGAGAAATTCTAAAAAAAACAAACAAAAAAACCCCAAAAAACTAGACAGAGATGCTGCTATCCAGTGACATACAGTCTGATACACACAAGGAGGTCATTTCTATCTGTATCTAGAGCACATGAGGGAGTTAAAATTAGTTGCATAGAAAGTACGAGAACAGCTCATTGCAGACAAATCCCCTTCTTTCACTAAGAGTTCACTATTAATTTTGTGGTGAATATAATTTTCAGGTTTGATTTTGATGGGTGAGTATGGTTGGGGAGAAGACAGAGAGTGATAAATTGTACAAGTTTAAAATATTAACAGGTAAATGTATCTGTTGCTGCCGATCTAAGATAGTCTCCTAAACAACCTGCTTTGAAAGACCAAATACTTAGCAGTAGTTACGTTTCCTAGTCACAAATTTCACATCAAACTGTTCCATCAGTCACTCTAAAGTGACATTTTGGTCAACATGGATTGTACAGATTTCCACCCAAAACTATAAATGAGGTGAATTTCCAATTTCCTAGTGATGTAACTCTTATTGTGTGGTGAGGCCATAATCATGGTAATGTCCCGCAGCAGTGTACACTCGTGATGTAGTCGTAAACTGCACTACCAGTTGGGTAAAAGGGTCACACACACAAATATGTGCAACACATAATACTTGGATGACAATTAACAATTGTGAGGCTGGTTTCCACGATTATTATACAAAACGTTAATCACTATTTGAGTGAGGACTCCCGCAATGAAGGAGAAAATTCATTCCCTGGAGTGGTGACGCATGCCTCTGATTGGAGGAGGATGAAGCAAGTTGGAGCCCAAGCTGGGCAACCGAACAGCTTAGTGTTACCCTGTTCCAAATGAGAAACTCTTAAAAAAAAAGGCAAGAGACATAGCTCAGTGTGAAGACCCTGAGTTCAGTCCTCAGCTGTGCAAGTAAAAATGTGTTTACCAAAAAATACTGTACTGTGCTTTGCAGGCAGCGATCTCCTGCATCTTGTTTGCCTCAACTCTTGGTACGGAGTGACTGACGTGCACTAGATTTGAGTACGTGGCCTCTCTGTAATGTCCCCATGATGACAAGCTTGCTTAGCTATGTAGCTCTCAAAGTGTTTCCCATTACTAAGCAACAAGAGACCATACTTTTCCAGTATTGGGAATGAACTTTAGTTTCCTCTTCCTTCCCAAACTAGACTGTGCTTCTGAAAAACCAACATAGGTGACCAGTAAATATCTCTTATGTGACACCTCCTTGGAAATAAAATTAAACTCAGGGTTCCTTGAAAGCCGATTTCTTAGTCAAGCTCTCTAAGAGTAGGACCTTTTAGAGTGAGTGGGGTGGGGTGAAGAGAGCAAGATGGAAGAGAACTCTGGCAGAAGCAGGGGGGTGGTGTTGGCAAAGCCTACCTTGGTTGAATCCAAGTCTTGAGACACTGGGAGGGGGTTTGTTGGGAGCACATATGCAAGAAACTACATGAGGAAAGTTGGTCATAGTTTGTACTGTAGTATTAGTCATTCATGGACACCCCAGGATGTGTAATGAATGGTGGGAATCTGAGGCTAAGGTAAAGCTCAAAGCACACCACAGCAAGGCGACTCCTCCCAGGAAAAGGAAATCTCCATAGAAAGCTCTGCAGGGATAAACCATTATCTCCAGAGTCTGGTGCAGCTGGGAACTGCACTGAGGAGTAGAGAAAATCTGAATAGAACACTAACGATACTACTCTATTTACTTTCAGACTCCTCAAGTCCATTTGATGTTCACATAAGTTCACTCAGTCCAACTGTAGCAGTTCCAGGATTCCATGAGCAAAAAACCTCTGAGAATTCTGTTTCCTGAGAAAACTGATGTCTCCAGGCCCACAGTTTGTCTGAAAAGCTATATCTGAGAGTCCCACCTCCATTCAACACCCATTATAGATTCAGTTTTATCTCGGCAAACACTTCTGTAAGTGCAACAGTCAGGCTTCCTTATCTCTGGGTTTCAAATCTGCAGATTTAATCAACTGTGGATCAAAAGTATTTTGAAAATATTGCATATATACTGATAGTGTCACTATTCCCTAAGCAATACAGTATGACAACTATTTACATAGAATTTGTATGATAGTAGGTACTATGAGTATTCTAAAGATGATTTAAATATGCAAAATGATGTGCATAAGGTATAAGTCAATACTACCTATAGCAAGTGCATGTGGGATCTTGAACATCACCAATTTTGGAATCCACAATAACTCCTGAAACCAATCCTTCCTGGACATGAGAGATGTCTCACTTCCCTCCAACACTCTGTAAATTTGAGTTTTCTCAGCCAGCGTTTCTCTTTTCCAAAATCATTTTGCTTCTGTGGTGACCTAGTTCTTGTCACTGAGTGATGGGAACCTCTGATTTGAAAGCAGTTACTGTGCTGTGTGCTTACGACACATGACCAGGCTGACGTCTAGCTGGGGCCGGGAATACATTGAGATGCCATTTGAACCCTACCGTGTGAAGTATAATTCTCTTCTGTCTTCCTTGTGACTCCTCACCATTCTCAGAGCGCAAGGAGGTAGATGAAACGAACCTATCTCCAGAGGGCCAGTTGGTTTTCTAGAAGAATGCTATTACTTGTGGAGCTGACAACCTTCCTTTCTTGTTGTCTTGTGAGACCTCAGCAGTGGCCATGGCCACGTGAACCTGACGGAGTGAAGCCATGCTCCTGGGCTTAACGTTGCCCGCACTTCTGCCCCCAGAGCAGCTGTGCTCATGGCCATCAGAGAGCATGAGGGTGACAAAGAATGAAAGCCAGTTGTTATCAAAATTCTCTTTGCCTGCTTGTTGGTTAGGGTCTGTTTTGCAGTAGATAGTCTCTGGCAGAAAATAACATTAAATAAAAATTAAGTTCATATTTTAAATCAGGCCTGTCTGCACACCAAACAGGTCCAGAGTCACTTACTACTAACCATGAGGCATATACATGTGTACCTGGGATTATTTCTACCTCCACACAAAATGCAAGACCGGCTGCACTGTCCAATCTCCGCATTCAGAAGACAACACTGTCTCATGACCTCTTAAACTACTACCAAGCAGGGCCAGGGAAAAGCAGCAGCCCCGTCTTTAGCTTGCACATACATCCTGAGATGACTTATCTTCTAACCCTGACTTTGCTGCTTAGTTGGCCGGAAGTGTGCTGAGTGAGAGCCACTGGGACCGAAGTGGTCAGGGACTTGGAGACCTGGGAAGCCTCAGTCTTGCCTTTGAATGGCTTGCGTCATTCTTGTTGGCATCTGTCTCACAGCCAGTGGATACTCTGGCAACATGAGCAAGTGTGTTCAACAGGTTGAGGGCACACTATGTAGTGCCAGCCTTGTGGGCAGCCACCGTCCTATGCTCAGGTAATCTGAGTTGCTCAGAGATCTAAGCATTGTGGCAGGATCTGCCCTTCATAGCATGGTCTTATTTTGGGAGCTGAGGTCTACACAGCACTTCTCTTGAGTCTTGCCAGAGGATTTACATTGTGTCTCTGCCAAGCTCAGGAACATTTGGTACCAGCATATCTGCCAGACTCATGGCCCAAATTGCAGAGATGACTGCAGAACGCCTGCTGCAGAGCTTTTACTTATTTCAGGATTCCCTCAAAACTATCAACTTCTCCATCAACCAATGAATAGGTCAGAGAAGGATTCCAAAGTACAGAAGATGCATGTAGGGCTTAAGTCATGTAGGGCTTCCATAGGTTTTGATTCTTAATTGAGATACAAGTTGCTGTATCTTGAAGGGCTTGATGGTTTTAAAAATGCATTCACAAAATTTTTGAAACTCTTTTCAAAATATGAAATTTAATCCTGATAATCTTGTGTGAAGGAACTAAGATCTTCAAACAGTAGGCATGAGATGGTACTTGAAGTAAATCTTCACCTTCAGGTCTTCAGAGGGTAGAAGCCCCAGGTAACAATGTACCTGTAACCTCTAAGGACACCTTTAACCCAAAAGAACTGGGTAGGCTATGCTTCGATCCCTGAATCCTTCATATTGTGGGATAAAATCTGTTGCTTTGTGCCCATGAGCACTTTGTTAAACAGCCGTCAAAAACTGATAAGAGATTCTCAGGAAGCCCCTGATCATAGAAACCCTAAAATTTTATTGACGTATCTCCTAAGTCTTTATATTGTTTATTTCTCAGAATCTAGAAAACATGAGTCCAATCAAGACATCTCAAATACTTGTTATATTGCAAGGGACATGTTACCATTTATACAGTGATGTAGCCTTTAGTTTCAGGTAATCGTCATCTGTTACGGGGCAGTGCTGGAATTCATATAAATGTTAGTACAAATTGCTTCTAATTTGCTAGATAAAAATCATATGAAAGGGTCTGTGAGGTTATTTTAATCTTTTCTAGCAAATTAGAATAAAAGTACCGACTGGTTGTTGCTCTTTGCCATCCTCAGCTCTGTTCCATTTGGCAGTGTAAATCATCCCGTAGTTTTCTATGTTTTCTGATGAAAAATGAAAAACGCTTCATTAGAATTTGTTGTGAGACATTAAAGATACCAGGCAAATGTTTTAACTGAGCAGATAAATTAGATAAATGGGGAAAAATAAATGAAAAGATAACATTATTGATGACGATTTTTTGATGGTATGTATTTTACATGTTACTAATATACATTGTATTATGCATTTCATAGGTTATAAAAGCAAAATTTAGTTGTGTAACATACTTTGAAAATCTGCGCATTTTGTTAGGGCTTCTTAACATATTTATTCCATGATTAAAAAAAGTCTGTGTTGTTTAGATCTCTTGAGAGAAGTCCAAATCTGAGAGCTCATCCCATTCTCTCTGCATTTGTGAGGTCAACACACCAAGAGATTCTTAAATCAATGGCATTTTTTTTTGTTTTGTTTTTTTATACCGGGGATCGAACTCACGACCTCGCGCTTGCCAGGCAGGCGCTTATGCCACTGAGCTGAATCCCCAGCCAATCAGTGGCATTTTAAAGACATAGTTGAGCAGTGGTGGGAAAAATAACGTGCTGTCAGACCACAATGTGTGATGAGCAACAGCAGCTGTTATGTAATATACACGTATTATATGGTAGAATAAATAATGAAAATATTTGGCCCTGATGAGACTCTGAAGATAATAAAGAAATGCAGATATTATTTTCACTAAAAATGAAGTTTTCACTAATAAAACTGATGAATGTTGGGTATCATGCCAACCACAGAATTGTACCATCACTGCTTTATATTTTAGATTAAAAGGTGCATCAGAATGGTTTGCAGTAATGGTTTGTCACAGTAACCGGGGGTAACAACGGAAGCACCTGGTTTCCCGGTGCTGTACTGCTCCCTGTATTTGGTTATCAGCAGATCATCGGCTACAGAAGTCAAGGGCGGCCATGCATGAAACTTCTCTGGGAAAAGTTATCTTAGTAGCTTTCCAAAGGGTTAGTTCTGATTTGTTCATTGAACAAAAATGGGCCCCAGCTCTTTTCTAGATATAATTTTACATATTTTTATTAGGATTAATTCACATATATTAAACTGTAGGTCTCAGATGCACAATTGGGTAGTTTTGATATATCTGTGAAACCACTACTCTATTCAAGATAATGAATATCATAATTACTATTTCCAAAAGTGTCTTTCTTGCCTTACTGTTTTTCTTTCCACCTCTCCTATTCCCAGGAAATTATGTGTGTCACTTTAGATAATCTTAGGTTTTTCCAGAATTTTATACATAGAGTATGCTGTGTTCTCTTTCTTTCTCTTCCTCTTTCTCTCTCTCCCTCTCCTCTAGCTTCTTTATCTTATTTTCAGATTTACATATGTGGCTGTTCATTCAATGAATTATGCATTCTTGATGCTGAGTACTATAATATTTCATGTATATACAGTCTTTTTTTAATCCACTTACCTGTTGATGGATGTTTAGGTTTTTTCCAGTTTTGGGTAGTTACAAAGTAACTGACCTGACTGTAAACATTTGCCCACAGGTTTCTGTATGGCTGCACACTAATTTCTCTTGAGTAAGTCTCAAGGGATAGGCTGTCAGAGCTACAGAGTATGCATATATTTGAGAAACATTTTAAGAAATTATGTATTTTCAAAGCAGTTATATCACCTTCCATCTCCATCACCAGTGCTGATGTCTCTCCATGTCCTTGCACGTACTTTGCAATACATTTATGAATTCAAACATTTTAGATGGTGTTCACAGTGACATTTTGTGCATGGCTAATGATTTTGAGCACACTATCATGTGTATTTTTGCCATGTGTTTATTTTTTATGAAGGATACATTCTCGTAATTTATCCATTCGAATAGTGTGTTTATTGTTTTCTTATTTTGAGCATGGAGAGTTCTTTATAGAATCTGAATGATGGATCTTTATAATACATATGACTTGCTTATGCCTTTTCAACTTTGTGTCTTGTCTTTCACTATCTTAACATTCATGTTGAAGCCAAGAAATTAATAACTATAATGAATCTGAATTTATTATTTTTTAAATCTACTTATGCTTTTGGTGTTGTATTTAAAATGCCTTTATATACATACATCTTTAGATACACACACACACACACACACACACATAGAGAGAGAGAGAGAAAGAGACAGAGAGACAGAGAGACCATGTGTATGACCTATACATGTGCATATGTACACTAATTGCATATATATATATATATATATATATATATATACACACACACACACTTGTATGTATCTGTGCACATACTTATATATCTTTCTGGTTTACCACTGTCTATTTTAATGTTAGTACCACAATTTGATTAATATGTCTGCAACAGTCAAATGCTAATCTTTCATCTACTGATATAGCCATATTTTTTTTTCTGTTCTTTTAACATGGTACACTGTGTTAATTTATCACCAGCTCCCTCTATTATCTTTTCTCTATATTGTTGGACTAGATGTATTAAAAGCTGGAGAATTTTTAAAACTCATTTTAATTAGGGTCATTGGTCTGAAATTTTCAGCGAGTTGAGAACAATTTTCTTCCTCATTTTTCTCTAAAATTTTCATAGAAATGGTACTGCTTTTGCCTTAAATAATTGGTAGGATGCCTCGTGTAATCATTTGAGCATTTAGGCTTATTTGTGGGAAGTTTAAGCCGCATGTTCAATTTCCCTAATTTATTTAGAACTAATCAGATTTGTTGTCTTTAGTGAGTTTTACAGATTATGTCTTTGGCAGGATTTGTTGCTTGAGTTGCCCAGTTTATTGATTTAAAGCTGCTCATAATATTTTTTTCTCTTTTAATATCTCTAGAATATGCAGTGACAGCAGCTTTATCTTTCATAATAGTGATAATCGGCAATTTTTGTTCTTGCTCAACCTGGTACTCATTGTTTCATTGTATCTTTTTCTATTTGGATTGATTTTTACTCCTACTACTCTTAGCTTTTAGAATCTACTTTCTCTTCACATTTTGTTAGGTTGGTGCTTAAGGTAGAAATTTAAATATTGTCTTTATGATAATTCTGTAGTTTCTCCAAGGACTGCTTTTGTTACATCTCTTAAATATAAATATGTTAATTTTATACTTTTATTTTTATTTTACACAACTTACTTTTGAATTTCCATTTTTAATTTCTTCTTTGTCCCACTGGTTATTTTAGAAATGTATTATTTGGATTCTAACCATTTGAGATTATTGAGACATCTTTGTAGTTAATGCTTTCTAATTTAATTTTTCTGTGGTGACTAATATATTTCCTACCATTTTAATAGGTTAGAATGAATTGAAACTTGCTTATGTTCTTTAACCTTTTTAGTTGTATAAGAGACTCATATATAGCCTATATGGTATTTTGTCTTGATAAATGTCCTGTGAATCTTTGGAAAAACTATTCTGTAAATGTCAAGTAGTGCATTTTGGTTAAAAGTGCCTCTTGAATATTCTATATTGAGTGAAAAGAGTTAACACAGCAAAGGAAATGCTTTTTCTTAGGATATCTTGAGAAGTTAGCTTCTGATTGGTATCTGGGAACTTGATGGAATTTCTCACTAACGAAAGATTTTCTCTGAATAATAAGGCACCTCAAGGTTCATACATTCTTTAAGCAATTAATATGGTTTATGAGAAGCACACCATTTTTCTCTGGTAGTCTGGCATTTGTACATTCCTGCAAAAGTTGCCTATATGACCAATACCACCCCCCCCAAATTTCTAATGGGACTCTCAGGGCAGAAATACTGCACTATGTCACTGTGTTTTCATAGATGGAATACAGTACATTCTGTGTGGGCACTCACAGGAAGAAGAAAGCACCAAGCAGCTTATTTCTTTTATTTCTGCCTTGTTTAGCCTTTCTTCTAGCTTCTTAACATATGAACCGTAGTTATAATAACTGCTATAATATATTTTTGGTTCAATTTTTAGTGGTCAACTTTTATTTACACTGTGTGTTATTTCCTGCTTCTTTAGAATATCTAGAAATGTTTGAATTTAATATGAATTTTAAAACCAGTCTATCAATTAAGCAAAAAATGGAGTGAATTTTTATAGCAATTGATTTGTTCCAGATTTATGGTATACAATGTGGTTTTGATACATGTATGCATGTATACTGCCATCTTAAAAACATTAAGTTTTCAAATACATGAGTATGAATATCTTTCCTTTTTGAAGGCTCTTTCCATAATGTTTTGTAGTTTTCAGTCTATAAACACTGAATTTTTCTTGGTTATAATTATTTGTAGTATTTTATTTTCTGATTTTACTAGAAAACAGAATAGTTTCTTTAATTTTGTTTTTGGATTGTTCAATGATATTTAATAAAAATATGATTGTATTTTACATATTGGTTTTTATATGAAATAGGTTTGATAATTACCAGCCCTGAGAAAAACTCTCTTTGCTCACCTTGGAAGTCTAAATTTTTCTGCCAAATGAATCATGGGTCTCAATTTTACTACTTTCCCAGATTTGATAGTGGCAAAACATACATACAAAACAAGGGAAAAAGACAGATTACCAGAAGCAAGGGAATCCCAGAGGATGTGGGAGTGTCTCTATTTCTCTCAGCTTTATAGAGGCTTGCTTGATACAGCATTGTTTGCTGACAGTTTATCAGCATTTTGAATGTGCCATCCTGTTGCTTCCTGACTTCCATGGTTTTTGGTGGTAAATTGGCTTTTAATTTCTTTGAGGATCATTTTTAAATGATAAACTGCTTTTTCCTTTGCAGTTTTCAAGACTTTCATCTTAAACTTTTAGCTATTTTGTTTCATGCTTGTTGGCTTGGATCTCTTTGAAATTAGAGAATTTGAACTTCTTGGAAATGGTGAAGATTAAGGTTATTGATCAGACTGGAATAGATTTCTGCCATTCTAAATATCATTTCTGTCCCCTTCTTTTTCTGTTATCTCTAAACTTTATGTTAGTACATATGTGGCCACACTTGATGGTGGCCTAAAAGTCTCTGAGATTTTTCTCACTTTTTTTGTTAAAGATTTAATTTCTGTTCCTCAGACTTAGTAATTTCTATTGACCTATCTTCTAATTTGTTGATTTTTCTATTTTTCTTCTAAGATCTAAGGTTGAGTACCACTAGTGATTTTAATTTCAACTCTTGCTCTTTTCAGTTTCAGGATTGTTTGGCTATTTTTAATAATTTTTATTTCTTTACTGATATTCTCTATTAATATATCACTTTCATACTTCTTAAAATTTATTTAGAATGGATACTTTCATTCTTTGAGTATAATTAAGAGAACTGATTTTTTCTATTTAGTCCAATGTTGGTCATCTCCCAGTGACATTTCTATTGACTGTTTTCTTCTTACACACAGGTCATGGCTTCATATTTCTTTTCATATCTCACTTTATTTTTTGGTAATTGGTCATTTAAAGTGACAGTGTGATAACTCTGGAAGAAAATTTCCTTTTCCTGACTCTATTATGTCACTGCCTGCTCAGATGTTGTTTTACAGAATTTTTAAATATAGTTATGTAATGTTGGCATTTTTGTTATGGATAGTTACTGTTTTCTGCACTTATGCAGCCTAATGTTTAGGCTGGTGACTGGGCTGGGATGTCCCTACTCTCTAGAACTATTAAATCTCCAAGTAATTGCCAAGGGCCTGTGCATATACCTTGGGATATGTCTTTATAAAACTCAGCCAGGCATCACATAGTTCTGGTTTAGCCTCTACCTTCTGCTTCTATAAACCTCAAGCTTAGCCATAATTTTAATCTTAGGGACTTCTCAGGTCTTTGTTGAGTGTAGCACGTGGCCTGGAAACTCACTCAATCATGGACATGTATGTGAATTTTTGGGTTCCCAAGATTTTTATCAGAGATTTTCAAAGTCCTTATGGATATCTCACTTACCAAAGTTTCCAAGCACTGAGTTACTCCATAATATCCAAACTGATATCTATTGCTTTGACCAGCCGTGAAGTTAAAACACTTGTCTGTAATTGATTTTAACAATTCATCCCTTTGAAGTGATTTTCATATTGGGGATAAGTCATGTTAAGTCAGATGGATATTCCTGAAATTGGGCCTTCTTGTGAACTAATTACCAACATGTCAAATTACATTTTTGTTTTTTTGAAATGAGGCTCTGATGAGCTCTGCTTTCATTCTGACTAACTGTGCACCCTTCAGGTTGGAACATTCCTCAGGAGTCTGTGCTGTTTCTTTTTATGGTTTCTGAGGAGCTGAAAGATGAAACTGTTGCTAGAACAAGTTAAGATGACACAAAATGTTATTCATTATTTAGGATTAGCTATTTTTGAAAAAGTCTCTTCTGTTTACTGTAAAAACTTGATCATTCTTCAGAGTCCTAGAAATTGATTCTGAATATTTTGAACAAGTTTTTTCACTGTATTTATGAAGAGAAGAATTTTCAGAGATTATTCAAACATTTTACCAATATCATCATATTCTTTGTACTATTTGGCTGGATGATAGACAGTTTAAGCTGTTAGGTGTTTCTGTGACATGTTGAGCTTTGGCTTTAATGCATTAAAGTTTTTGGAAGAATTTGCTTTCTTTTTTCTTTAGATGATCCTAGCTTTTATTTTAATAGAACAGATATGCTGTGTTTCAAACCTACTTTTCATATCTTATATACTCATTCCAAAGTTACAAATTAACTTAATAAGGTAAGTGTAATATTAAAAGTAGTATTAATTTTTTCCTTAATAATAAAACAAAATTTTCTTAGTATTCCACTCAACACCCTTTGAATCATAAGTTTTCTTCTCTCCATACTTTGGAGAGGGACGTCCTCTGGCTTGTTTGAGTCTCATGTGTCCTTCTCTTGCTCCTTTCGTGCCTTTGTTTAGCCTTAGACAGATTCATTGCCTGCATGTGCTTACCAGCACTCAGGTGAACGATTAGGGACACTCTGTGTATGTTTCCAGACTTTTCCACACATTTCTTTGCTCTCTAGTGCTCTATTCTGAGAGTTGATATTTTGGGAACTCTAGGTTCCCAGCTTCTTATTCATGGAAATTAATAGCCTCTGACTGGGTTTGCACTCCTGTCATACAGAGCTTCATAAGATCTGCAAACCACGTCTGTCTAAAATGAGAAAATTATAGTATTTGGCTTTTAGATCTCTCTCTGTCTCTTCCTCTCTCTTTGTGTCTCTCCGTCTCTGTCTCTCTCTCTTCAGTATCATTGACCTTAATTAACTATTTTCAATATTTTATTTCCCTGAAGTTGTATATTTTCATTATTAAGGTGAATCTCACTTTTGTTCTTCCTGTTTGGAAACAAAATTAAAGATGGTTTTAAAATTTGAATATGCTTGTCTGCTTTGTTATCCTTACACTGTTAAATTCTTTCTTCCTTAAAAGACAGCTATTAAAAATTTTGGTCTGAGGCTGAATTCTTCACCTATCCAATCAAACATCTTTAAGAACATGCAAACTTTTTACTTCCTTCTAAGACCATGCTTTTAGATGCAATTTATAATGCCACATTTAGCATTCAGTGATAATTTGCCATACTCCGTATCTCAAGCCATCAGTTAGTCTATTATGTTTCATGGCATATAAGTCTTCATATATCTTGGAAAGAATTTTTTTTTGTAACTCTGATTATACATCAAATGCTATAGGTCATATTTTTTTTCTCTTTTTTCTTTTGGACTTGCAAAAAAAAAAACCCAGCAAAAATGGTTCTGGTTTTACCCCAGCAGTTGCATAAATAGCATTGTCCTCCTCCACCAAAGGACGGCTTCCTCGGTCTAATGTCAGGGTTGTTGCCAGTAACCGTCTCCCACATGGCTAGAATTCAGATTTGAGTTCTCGAGGAAGACAAAGAGAAGACATCTTGAGTCATATTTTATGTCTGACAAAGTGACTAAGTTGGTTACATAATATGGAGTTATTAACGGTGGTCCAGGCCAATGAAAGACAAAAAACACAATGAAACCAGTATGGTTCAGGCAATATCAGAACTTTGGAAAGAACATGTAAGAAATGAAAAGTAGCTTTTAAACACAGCAGATCTATTCTATTAAAATAAAAGCTAGGATGACCTAACAGAAAAAGAAATGTGCTATTTTTAAGAAAAGAGAAAATTGCAAATATATAGAAGTTGTTCGTTTTATCTCATATTTAAACAGTTTTCTAAAACATGAACAATTGACTGCTAAATGTTAAAGCATTTTTAAGTGATACACCAAGGTCAAAATTAACATTAGAGACTGATGATGTGATTCTTAAAAAGATGATTACAAAATGTATCTGACATACCAACCACAAAGAGCACAACTGGTTTATCACATCATTCTCCAATAAAAAGAACCAGATTAATCTATCACTGGGACAGAAAATATGAGAGATTTTCCTGTGACATCTCATATTGCCAAGAGGTATGGAGATTGTCAACCTGCACACACCAAACACACGTCTGTGACGGCTTGGTGAAGGAGCACAGGTGTCCCTTCAGAGAGCTCCCAATGGTAAAAATAAAAATAAAAATGAGACAGGCAGCAGATCAGTGAAGTAGTATTGTATTATAGCCCAACACATAGATCAAATGTCCAACAGTATCTACAAGCATAAATATACAGATAAATACTATTAATAAATAATAGAGAAGGAATAATTCTCCCACTCAGAAGAACTTGAAATGATTTATATAGCCATTCTGTGCTCTATCGTCTTGGTGCACAAACATAATTTCCTATTTTCCATGAGTACAAAGAGCTGTGTATAATAACGTCTGCAAGAATGTGTGGTACGGAGAAGGGGAAAAGGCTAACTTTATTACGGAGAAATCTCACATGCACTGCTGATCAAGTTCAGCGACACGGATCACGCTCACTGCGTGTACACTGGATGAGACGTAATGAAAGGGCCCTTATTCTTATGGTCTTCCTGCCAAAACCTAGTGACCTTAGTGATTTTATGAGAATAATATGAACCAGATTGTAATAATTTGGACAAAAACTATTACAATTGACCAAATAGTTGACAAAATGTGACAAAACATTTGACCAGTGATACTTAAAACTATCAAGGTCATCAAAAACAAAGAGAGTTGAGCAACTGCTACAATCAAGAGGTGCCTAATGGGGTTTATAACAAATTATAATGTAACCTGGGTCGGGTCCTTCAACAGAGGACATTTGGTTAAACTAAGGACATCTGACAGTGTGTGGGTCAACTTATAGCAATACATCATCACTGGTTCATTAATTGTAAGAAATATACTAACATAATAGAGAAAAGTAAGTGTGGATATAAAGGAACTCTGCAAAGTTTTATATAAATTGATCTATAAATATAAAGCTGTTCTTCAAATTCTGCCATGATTTCAACTTGAGAGGAAAGTATATTTGTTATCCATATCATTACAGCAGTCACTAGATTTTGGAATTAAATCATAAAGCCAAAATTTTTAGTAGTTGTATTTTATTAACTCTAGTATTTCTTATTCTGTTAGTAATCACATTAAATAATTTGTCCACCAATCAATTTTTCCTCAAAGGAAAATATATCCATTCATGTCAGGCAATTGTGGCATTAGCTTCTGTGCTGACATCTGCAGAATTCTGTTCCCAAGGACTCAAAGTGCACAGGCTGTGATGATTCACCAGGAGTGAAATGCCCTTCAGTTTACATTTAATGGGACAATCAACTCTGAAAACAGTTGTTTGGAACACAAAGAGGATAGTTTAGATGAGTAACTATTTTAAGTATTTTAAAATACCTATTTTCTTAGAATAAATGTATTGAATAATCCTAAGATTTTATGTGTATGTCAGCTAAAACACATACTTTCACTTGTCTCAGGCACATTTATCTGAATTATTTATAATATCTTTTATGTTATAGATTTTCATAATACTGGTTGAATATATAGATATAATAAAGTACTTATAAACATGACTCACATATTAATTATATTTAAGAATTTTCTTTCACACAGTAATGTAGAGAATATAGCTTATTATTATAAATACCCATTTTTAATTTATTTAAAAAATCAAAAATAATGATATAAAATTTCAAAATAAGGTTGTAGGAGAGTAGCAATGGCTAGTACATGGTGAATTGCTATTTTCAAGGTAGTTTCTCCTGTTATAAGCTATAGACATGAAAAATTGATCAAACAATACAGGTGCAAACTTTTCTATTCAGTGAACTAATATCAATTAGTAGTATAATTATCTTAACTGTTTTGTGGATATATATGTATTTTTTAATATTTATTTTTCCTTTTCTCTTCTTCCTTTCTTCTTTCTCTTATCCCCATTTCTTTTTTCTTTTGAACACCTTCCTTCAACTTCACAATATCTATTGTAACTTCTGGACCCCATTTACTTTTTCAGCTTTTTACACTATGGAGACACTATGATGTTTATACACACGAGTTGAATTTATTTCACTTATGAGTATGGCTTCAAACTGCATCCATTTTCCTATACAAGTCTCAAGTTTATCTTTCATTATAGCAGAGTAGTACTCCATTGTATAAAAATACCACTTCTTTTTTATCCATTCCTTGGTTAATGGGTATTTGTGTTGTTTCCAAGATTTAGCTCTTACAAACTGTGCTGCTATAAACATAAGCACACGTATATTATTGTGATATGTTTTTAATTCTGAGGAAATACCCAGAAGTGGACTATCTGGGTCAAGTAAAACTGTAATCTTAGTTCTTTTTTTTTGAGGAATCTCCACATTGATTTCCATAGTGGTTTCACCAATATACATTTGAATCAAAGGTAGAAAAAGGTTCCTTTTTCCACACAGCCTCTCCAGCATTTGTTATTGGTTGATTTCTGGATGATAGCCATTCTTACTGGGGTGAGATGGAATATCAGTGTTGTTTTAATTTGTTATTTCTTGAATGAACATTGATGTTGAACATTTTTTCATATATTTACTTGCCATTAATATTTCTTCACCCAAACGGTGTGTCTATCTCAGATACCCATTTTGGGATTGGGTCTTTGGATTTGAGGAGTTCAATATTTTTAAATTATTTATATGTTCTAGATAGAAATTCTTTTTCTGAGTACAGTTAGCTAAAATTTTTCCCACTCTTTAGGTTGTATTCTCACTCTGATAAGTGATTTATTTTGTTGTGCAAAGTGTTTTAATAAGATGAGTTCCCAGTGGTTAATACTTTGAAGTGTTTTCTGTGCTGTTTGGTTCTTGTTCATGAAGCCTCTGCCTATGCCTATGACTTCAAGATTTTTACCTACTTTCTTTTCCAGCAGATTAGTGTTTCTGTTTTAATATTTAGATCTTTGATCCATTTTGACTGTAGGGCATAGTGATAAACATGGATCAAGTTTTAGTCTTCAGCATGCAGAGTGAGTTTTCCAATGACATTTGTTGATGTGGTTACCTTCATGGAACACGTTTGGTTTCTCTGTTAAATATAAGGTGGCTAAATGTGTCTGTAGTTGTGCCTGCATCTTCTCATCTGTTCCACTGATCCTCAGGTCTGTTTTTTTTTTTTTTTTGCTATGCTGATTAATTAATAATCAAATTCAGTAGCATAGCTGAATACAAAGTCAACAGTCAAAAACCAACAGCATTCCTGTACACAAATAATAAATTCACTGAGAGAGAAATTAGGAAAAGCACACCTTTCACAATAACCTCCAAAATATGAAATACTAGGAATTAGTCTGCCGAAGGAAGTAAAGGATTTATATATTTCAAATTATAGTACTTTGAAAAAAAGAGATTGGAAAGGATATCAAAAAATGAAAAGATATCCCTTGCTCATAGACAGGAAGAACCAACACAGTAAAAGTGGCCATATTCCCCAAATTGTTATACATATTTAATGCACTTCCAATCAAAATACAATTAACGTATCTCACAGGACTGGAGAAAACACTCTTAAAATTCATCTGGAAACAGAAGAGACCTAGAATAGCAAAGACAATCCTAGGCAATAAAGGCAAGGCAGGAGGCACCACAATCCCTGATTTGCAATTATAAATACATATTTTGAAGTAAGAAATAAAATACATGTAAAATAAATATTGTTTTTGAGTCACAGAATGCTTATTGCTCATAATAAATTTGGTCATATTTCTTAGAGATAAAGTCATCTTTCTGCAAATTCAAGTTAAAAGAGAATGCTAAATGACAAATTGAGTCCCCTCTTTTTGAAAACTGTGGTTTCCTTCTCAGTGGCTGCTCCCTGGGGAGAATCACCCAGTGTTTCCTAAAATCCAAGCCATGTTGGAACTTAGAGCGATGTGAAACCAAGCAACAAGACTGCCTCCCTGGTAAGCAGCCATGAACCTACCAGCACATCAAACACCCAAACATCCCCCCACCACATTAGCAAATGGGAACCTGAGGCCTGAGCATCTCTTAGGAGGTTGACCATATGCCATACAGCAAATAGGGGGGATTTCCTTCTACCAACTATTTGAAGGCAAACATTGTTATCATTGTTTTTCTTTGTTCTGATTAATTGCATTGCTCTATTAAATATTGTTTGGATAAATTCTATAATGTTCTGTATTTGGTTTGATTTTGTTATACCTGATTGAAAGAAGAACTATTGTGAAGATAATGAGATATACTATTGTACCTGTTACTGTTATCCCGGTAACCTGCTGTGAAGTTCTGTACCAATTTCACTGCACTGTCTCAACTGGCTTTGTTCTGTCTTGTTCTGTTGTATTTCACTAGTTTCAAAATAAAAAAAAAGAAAATTGTAGTTTCTTTCTTACTAAATATTATATGAAAGTTTATTCTGAGGACATCTGATGACTGTTGCTGAGAATAAAAAGAGAAGCACATCTCCAATGAATATTATGGAATATTAACAATTTTAAATTACATATTTTATGATGCATCATTAAGTCTTATAATTTGTCATTCACGTTATCCAAATTTTGCTTACTGTGGACCTTTTTTGTTTTATTTCTGGTATTAATAATTGACTCATTAACTTTCATTACATTATTTAATTTTTTACTTTGCAGTTATAATCATGATTTTTAAAGCTATATTTCATAACCATATAGAAATATTTTACAAATTTCTTAGGTCAGAACTGAATCATACCTGTGAGCAATTGGACTTAGTAGATGTTTACAGAATGTTCCACCCAACCACATAGGAATACACATTCTTCTCAGCAGCTCATGGGACATTCTCCAAAATAGACCATATATTGTCCTATAAAACATTGGTAACTGAATGAAAAGGTATTGAAATCATCCCATGCATAATATCTGACCATAGCAGACTGAAATTGGAAATTAATGGCAAAAGAAATTGCAAAACCTGCACAAATACATGGAAATTAAATAACAACCTTTTGAACAACCAGTGGGCTACACATGAAATTAATGAAGAAATAAAGCAACACCTACAATCCAATAAAAACACAGAAACAACATATTGTAATCTATGGGATGCAATGAAAGTGGTCTTAAGAGGGAAATATATAGCAATAAATTGTCATATCAAGAAAACAGAATGAGCACAAATAAATAACCTAATGCTCCATCTCAAGCTTCTAGAAAAAGAAGAGCAAGCTAAACCCAAAGCTCATAGAAGAGAGGAAATTGTAAATATTAGAGCAGATATCAACACAATTGAAACTAAAAACACAATATAAAGAATTAATGAATCAAAAAACTGGTTTTTTGAGAGAATAAACAAAATTGACACAGCCCTAGTAACCTTATCAAGAGAAAGAAAGAAAAAAACCAATTTCACACAATAAGAATTGAAAAGGGGGAAATTACTACAGATCCCATGGAAATTCAAAAGATCATGAATACCTACTTTGAAAATCTCTACTCACACAGAGTGGCAAACACATAGGAAATGGACAGATTTCTAGAAACATATGAACTACCAAAGCTCAAACCAGAAGATGTAGCCATTTTGAACAACCCAATATCAGCTATTGAAATTGAAAATGCAATTAAAAACTTACCAACAAAGTAAAGCCCAGGTCCTGATGGATTCACAGCTGAATTCTACAAGAAATTTAGAGAAGATTTGATGCCAGTACTCCTTAAACTCTTCAATGAAATTGAGAAGAAAGCAACCCTCCCTAAATCATTCCTGGAGGCAAGTATTACTCTCATACCAAAACCAGAGAAAGATCCAACCAAAAAGGAAAACTATAGACCAATCTCACTAATGAACATTGATGCAAAGATTCTCAATAAAATACTGGCAAATAGAAAGCAGCAAATCACCAAGAAGATTATACATCATGACCAAGTGGGGTTCATTCCAGGAATGAAAGGATGGTTTAACATATGCAAATCAATAGATGTAATACGCCACATCAACAGAGCCAAAAATAAAAACCACATGGTCATCTCAATAGATGCAGAAAAACTTTTGACAACGTCCAATGCATGTTCATGATAAAAACCCTTCAGAAACTCGGAATACATGGTGTCTACCTCAACCTTATAAAGGCCATCTATGACAAACCAACAGCCAACATTATATTAAATGGACAAAAACTGAAAGTTTTCACTTTAAAATCAGGAACAAGACAAGGATGTTCACTATTACCACTCCTTTTCAATATAGTTCTGGAAACACTAGCCAGGGCAATCAGACAAGAGAGAGAAATAAAAGGAATAAAGATAAGAAAGGAAGGAGTTAAATTATCACTATTTACAGATGACATGATACTCTATATAGAAGACCCAAAAAACTCCATTAAAAGACTACTAGAGGTAATAAACAAGCTCAGCAGTGCAGCTGGATACAAAGTCAATGCTCAAAAATCAATAGCATTCCTGAACAAAATCAAGAAATTGAGAGAGAAATTATGGAAATATTGCCCTTTATAATAACATCTAAAAATGAAATACATAGGAATCAACCTAACTAAAAAGGTAAAAGACATATATGCTGAAAATTATACTACACTGGAAAAGGAGATTGAAGAAGATATTAGAAAATGGAAGGATATACCTTGCTCTTGGCTGGGAAGAACCAACATTGTGATAGGGGCCATACTCCCAAAACTGGTATACAGATTTAATACAATCCCAATCAAAATACCATTGAATACCTCACAGAGCTAGAGAAAACACTCCTAAAATTCATTTATAAACAGAAGAAACCTGGAATAGCAAAGGCAATTCTGGACAACAAAGGCAAGGCAGGAGGCATCTCCATTCCTGACTTGAAACTATAGTAAAAAGCCACAGTGATAAAATCAGCATGGTACTGGCAAAGAAATAGACCTGAGGATCAATAGAATGGATTAGAAGATGCAAGCACAACTACAAAGACACTCAGTCACCTGATATTTGACAAAAGGGCTAAATATGTCCACTGGAAGAAAGACAGCCTCTTTAATAAATGGTGTTGGAAAAATTGGCTCTCCACATGCTGAAGACTGAAACTAGATCCATGCCTATCACCATGCAAAAAACTAAAGTCTAAATGGATCAAAGACCTAAATATTAAAACAGAAACACTAAATCTACTGGAAGACAAGGTAGGTAGAAGTCTTGGAGACATAGGGGTAGGCAGAGAATTTATGAACATAATGCAAACTGCACAGGAAACACTTCAAAAAATCAACAACTGGGATCTCATATTATTGAAAAGTTTCTGCACTTCAAAGGAAATCACCAACAGAATGAAAAGAAAACCCACAGAGTGGGAAAGATTTTAGCCAGCACCCCCTCAGACAAAGGACTTATGTCCAGAACATATAAAGAACTGAAAAACATCAAGCCCCCCAAATTCAAAGACCCTCTCCAAAAATGGGCATCTGAGATGAACACAGAGTTCTCAGAGAAAGATATACAAATGGCAAATAAATACATGAAGAAATGTTCACCATCACTGGTCATTTGAGAAATGCAAATTAAAACAGCATTGAGATTTCCTCTCACACCAGGAAGAATATCTGCCATCAAGAAATCAACTGATAACAAATGTTGGTGAGGCTGCGGGGGAAAAAGGAACACTGCTCCACTGTTGGTGGGAATGTAGACTGGTGCAGCCACTATGGAAATCCATATGGAGAATTCTCAGAGGACTAGGATTGGAAGTTCCATTCAATCCAGCTATTCCACTCCTGGGTATTTTCCCAGAAGAACTGAAAAGCTCATATCACAGTCATATATGTGCACCCATGTTCAAAGCAGCACAATTTGTAATAGCTAAATATTGGAAACAACCAAGATGCCCATTAACTGCATAGTGGATGAAAAAGATGTGGTATTTTTACATAATGGAATATTACTCAGTTATAAAAAAGGATGATCTCGAGGCCTTCATAGGTAAATGGAGACAACTTGAGACTATCCTCATTAGTGAAATAAATAAGAATCATATTTATAAATATCACATAGTGTCTCTAGTGTAAACAGCGATAAGAACTATAAGAGTAGTAAAACCCAAAATGTGCAATTGCTATTGTAAAAAAGAGAGGAAATGAAAGTGCTCTAAGGGATATAACTGCATGTATGTTTGAGTGTGTAAAATAGACGACCAAATGGCTGAATCTTTATTGGATCTTTGAGCAGAACTATTTGCAGTCTCACTGTTTGAATGTCTACTAGGTATCCATTAATTTTGTAACTTGAACAACTTCATCCAAAATGACAATATGTAATTTATCAACTAGTGATTTCTTAGTGTTTTTTTCTTTTTTCTTTTAGAATTCTGTATTATTGCTATCCGTTTTCTTTTGCTTTTTTTGTCGTTAAATAAAAATTTTTAAGAATGCATAATTGCTATTGTAAAGAGAGAGAAATAGGAATTGTTACAAAAGATATAACTGCATGAATATTTAAGTGTATAGGTTTGATAACCATACTTCTAAGTTCTTATTGGATTGTTGAACAGATCTGTTTGCAGTCTCACTGCTTGAATGTCTACTTTGTATGCTCTAAATTTGTAACTTGAACAACTCTTTCTGAAAGGACAATATGTAATTTATCAACCAGTTATCTTGTACTGTTTACCCTTTTTTTTTGAAATTATGTAATATTTCTACCTTTTTTCTGTTTTTTTGTCTTTAAATAAAAAAATTTTAAAAAATTTCATAGGTCATTTTGATCTGAGCACTTAATTCAACTTCTTAGTAAGGAAAAAATTTAAACAAATAATTTGCTATACTTTCAAGAAAGATTTTGTTACAAATTTTGTGGCAGAGGAGTTCCACACAAAAACACAATTATTATAAATGTAATTTACTAAAATTTAGTCAATATATACTTAGTGTTTTAGTTTCTTATTATAACATGTATTTTGATGTATTATTAATATGACTTTCATACTGGTAAACATTACAAATATTTATGTGTGTATGAACACCATTGAAAAATTATGTATCATCAGTTTTAAAGCCATAATTTTAATTGATCTTTAAAAGGTAGTTTGAAGTGACTTTAAAAGTAAGATAATGACAAGGTAAATTTAATGAGTAAACTGAAATGAAGTGGATGCTTAGACAAGCATGGAAAGACAAACTTCACCTTTGAAATCTAGTTATGACAAAAAGGTTTTTAAAATAATTTCAAGACTAAAATGTTTTGATGGCTATTTTAATTTTTTAATGGCCAGTGCCTGACTGTACAAGCTTCTAAATAACAGGTATTTCAGTTTAAATATTTTTTCTCTTAGATGGGGATATGGATTTGTAAGAATTTATATACAATGTCATGTATTTAGATTTCTCCAATTTTGTGATATTAGACTACTTAATAATGATGAAAAGAGAGCACAAGCTTTATGAGGTGGGCTCATAAACAATATAGGAATCCAAGCAGCCAAATTGATAAATTTGGAATTTAATTAGCTGAGCTCAGTGACCACTGGCATGGACCCATTTCAGAGTCTCAACAAGAAACTGGAAAATTACAAAGCTTTTAAACAGAGAACAACAAAAAGACATCCTGTTGGAAACAGTTTAGCTAGAATCTTACATTAATTTTTGGTTGACACTGCATCCTGCTTCTTTTGTTGAGCAGGTTAATTTTTCTCTTGTTGGTGCAGCTCATTTTGCTTTTGTCATGTGGCTCATATCCTGAATAATTTTCCATTTTCCTGGGTTCAATACAAGACACTAGTTAAATGCGGGGCTCAAGATGGCGTCAGTTATGCCAAGATAGAACACTTTAGATAACTAAAATCTGTCAACTTCAAATTTCTTCCAGAAATGAATGCTTCTGGGGAGTTCATTCTACCTAAAGTTTCTGAGGAAAGAAATTCCAGAAGATGAACTACTGAGGTTTATTTTTTGCTGTTTCATAAGTCAAAATCCAGGAAGGTGGGGTTTTGGCTTGTGTATAGATGTGTCCCCAGGGCTTTTTCAGAGGTAGCTGGATCTATAATGAACAATGCTGGAATTGATTTCTTAGGCAATTCTAAGCTCAAGGGTACTAGGGTTAAGGGTGTGAGTGCTACCTGCCCGTGTAACCTGGATAAAATAAAAGGGGCAGAAATACTATGAAATTCCCTTGTTTGTTTGCTACCTCCTGGCCTTGTCTTGAAGCCAGCTGTTAGAGACTGAAACCTCTAAAAACTATGAGCTAAATAAACTTCTCCTCTCTTCACTTGTAGCTATTGGGTATTTAGTCTCAGCAATGAGAAAGGTAAGTAACACAATGGGGAACAAGTCAAGAACCACTTGGCCGCCTTACATTTACCACTGTTACTGAACCAGGAAGACCTGGAGGGGAGACACCTGTAACTACCCTTGCCCGAGCCATCTCACGCCAAATGAGAAAACAGATGTGCAAATAGGTGATATTTCTTCTGTGTTTTGTGTTTATTCATTTACCTCAACTGGGAGTAAAATGTGTTTCAGATGAGTGTCTTCCGGCCTCACATTTACACCAAACTCACATCAATTTATACCGATGATGATGCTTTGGTGACAAATATGCCACCATCAAGCCCTCAGTGCCTCTATTACTCTTTTCACTTTTGCTGTCATTCTAAAAACTCTTTCTGTCATCATCACACGGTCAGATTTACCACAGGCTCTGAAAATGTCTCTGGGTATGTGCCCTTGCCTTCTACTTTGCATCAATTGACCATCAGTTCCCCATAGTAAAAATAAATGATGGAATTTTAACTGATGCACAATTACAAATGTTAAGTGCAGAGTGAAGGCATTTTTTAAAAAACACAAACATGCTCTTCTAAATGTGTAAATCATATTGTTAAAGTCCTGTATACTCACACAGATACTTTTAAATTTCTTACGTCAGTTGATGTTTGTTAAAATTCCCGTAAGACTTATATCTTTCACACTCATTTTTATCTGCTTCTTTTATCATTTGATTGTTAAAATTCTCAAATAAATGTGTTTACTCTCCATTTTATACTCCTACTGTGCACTATATACTTCATAGATTTTTGAGGAGGTAGGCTTATATACATTCAATGAAAGATGTTGTGGTCAGGGTCGTACAGAGAAAAATTAGAATCAGGACATGGAGTTTATAATATTATTTTACAATGGTCACCCAGAGTTAACCCAAGAAAATGCAGGAGATCTATCCACAATGCTAAAGACATAGAATATTTAGCCCAGGGCCTGAATCCCACAGCAATGCCCCATATGAGTCCAAATGAAGACCCAGAGCTCACAACAATGCCTTCCACGAGTCCAGCTGGAGGTCTAGAGCCCACGAGAAGGACTCACGCCAGTCTCTTATGGATCCATAGTGGGAAGGCCCAAAGGTCAGCGGTGGAAGCCAGAAAGTCTATGCCAGCAGGGTGAAGGAGCTGTGCTGGTAGGTTGAGGGTTCTATGCTGGAGCCAAGAAGTTACACTCACAACAAAGACCAGGGCTGTCCTGAAAAGCACCACAGCCATCCTCAGCGACACAGAGGCCCCGAGCTCCTCCAACAAGCACAATCGAGTACATGCCAGGAAGCCAGTGTGACGAGTTCATCCTGGAGTCTACGCGGCACACGTCTTCCCCTCCAGAGCCAGAAAGCAATGCTCGATGTAAGGACCAGAGCTTCTCCAGGAGAACCAGTGGCTCAATAGCAACTTGTACGAGAACCCACAATGCCTCAACCCATTAGCAACTTAACGCACTAATGCCCAGCTTCTCCTTCTCCACAGCTCTATTTATGTGGCAACTTTCCTCAGGTGGAACATCTATGCCCAGTGCCATGCTGATGTAATCCAGCTGGCGTTAAGTTGACCACCAGTTTTCAATCCATAACAGATGGATAATGCATATTGTTATATTGAATTTTTGCTTTATAAAATATCTGTCTGTCATAAGTAGCCCTTTCTCCTTACACTATATTTTGTGGTATTAGTATAGTTACAACTTGTTTCAGCTGAATACATTTTCAAGGTATGTCTTATTCTAGCTTATTATTTTGAAATTTCCCTGCCTTTATATTTGTGCTATGTGTCTTGTAAGCAAAATATAGAACCTTTTCATATTATTTAATTTTATCTACTCTGATATTTTTGTGTTTTAATTGAATATTTGGTTCCATAAAATCCAGGGATTCAATTATTTACTCACTTGGTTTAAATTTAAAGACTTAGTATTTTCCACTTGCACCATTCTGTTACTTTTATTTCTCCTTATAATAGATTCAAATAATATTTATATTTATTGTTAAAACCCATGCATATTCTTTTTTCAAATAATTAAATTTACTGGTACGTTTTAGGTGTTCATAGTGTCCACAGTCATCACAGAGGATTTATACTTGCACATAATGTGCCCTTATTCTTCTTCCCATTCTGCTATTTCAACCCCTCTTTCCGTTTTTCTGCCTTTCAACCCCTTTCCTTCTTTATTTATAGAAGTTTTCTTCCCACTTTTTCCTTCTTTTCTCATTTCTTTCTCCCCTTCTCCCACACCAAGTTTCCCTTTCCACTTGAACATTTTCTTTCTATTTCACAATATCTATTACACATTTTAGTCCTTATTTACACTTTCGGTTTCTCACACCAGAGAAATGATCCAATATTTACACATGTGTATCTGACTTATTTCATTAAAAAATATGGCTTCAGAATACACTCATTTACCTAGAAATGTCTTAGGTTTAGCCTTCTTTATGTTTGAGTAGTATTCCCTTTTGTAAAAAATGTCTTTCTTATTGATTCATTGATTGAAAGGCATTTGTGATGTTTCCAACCTTGGCTTTAATTTACCTCTCTCCATGATGAGTTATACTGAATATTTTTTCATATATTTATTTGCTGTTCCTATTTCTTTATTTCTTCATCTGAAAAGTGTCTATTCATTTCAGATGCCCATTTTTGGGTTGGATCTTTATCTTTGAGTGGTCTGAGTTTTTTGAGTCCTTATATATTCTATTTATTAGGTCTCTGTCTTAGGAACAGCTGGCAATTTTTCCCCCATACTTTTGGGTTCTCTGTTGGTGATTTTTAACTTACTGTTTAGAAGGGTTTTCATACGATGGAATCACAGTTGTTGAGTCTCTGTGACAGCTCTTGTGCAATGGGGATTTTGTTCATAAATACTTTGCCTATCCCAGTGACTTCAAGAGTCCTACCTATTCACTATTCCTGCAGACTTAGGTTTTCTGTTTTAATATTTAGATCTCTGATCCATTTTGATCTTAGTTCATCAAGAAGGGAGTGGTTAAGGATGAGTAAATGTGAGAATGGTGGGAATTAATGTGAGTATTGTGAGCTGAGCTCGCCAGGAAGCCAGAAAGCACCTCAGTAAAATGCAGAGAGAAGGACCAATCTGCATAACACAACTGAGGTAGCCTTTAGTGTTGAGGGGGCTGGTGCTTCCGTGCAAACTCTTTTGCCCTGGGAAGTCATAGCCTCTCGAGGCTGGAACCCAGTTGATGGTAGTCCTGGAGCACTGGCTGGGCCATCTCACTGTGCTCAGTCATTTAGAGGGAGACAGTTAGGCGAAGAAGCAGAGCTGTTGCTTAGCTTCAAAGATTATGCATCAGCACCTCAGCTGGCCTTATTTACACTGCTCAGAGCCAATTGAAGGGACAAGGAAATAGCTTACCCAGCTCTGTACATATCAGGACGTGGAGATGGGGTCAGGTTTAGCTAAAGTGGAGGGAATTACTCTATTCATGGAAAGGGGGCCATATGGTCTTCTACAGGAAATCATAATAAATATATGGGTTACAGTTAATAGACTTATTTTAGTCCACAAAGGAAACTGTTTGGGTCCATGGGGCATTTTGCATTATTGTAAAAACCTTTTCCATTGGCCTAAAACTAACATAGATATGTTCATTAAAGCAAAAGAAATTTTAGCCAATAGACATTAACTTCTTAAAAGATATCTAATAGTATAAAAGTACACTCATTTTCAAACAACTAGTGTTTCTTAGTAAAAGTATTTTAGAATATTTATATTAGAATAATTGTCAGATCTTATGTGTTTAGGTAACTCAATTTAAGATCTCCTCGAGTATTATCTGTTTCTTCTATTGATTGGTTATATAGACCGTTAATGGGATGGAGACTTTCTCTTTAGACATTTCTAAACCAAAATGAAATACTAAAGAACTGTCTTTTGTATGCTACCCATAAAGAAAGCCACAAAAATCACACATTTCAACTCAGCTCTCATTTCAGGTCTGTATTTATTGTCTTAAAATAAATTGTAAGTATGCAAATTAAAAACACATATGCTGAATAAAATGATGAAAATGAGCATACTTGCATTCCAAATCTTAGAGGGAAAGCTTTCAGCCTCTCCCCAGTCAGGATGAGGTTATGGTTTATGTGGCCTTTATTATGTTGAAGTTCTTTCATTTATTTGGTTATTCAATATTTTATCATGAAAGTATATTGAGTTTTATAAAATGCTATTTTTGCACCTATTGAGATGATGATATAGTTTTTGTCTGTTATTCTGTGAATATAGTATGCAGTCTTTATTGATTTGTGTATGAAACTCTTTGCATTATTGGTATAAATCCTGTTTGATAATAGTGAATAATCATTTTAGTGTGCTGTCAGATTCAGTTTGGAAGTACTTTGATGTAGAGTTTTATATTTGTGCTCATCAAATATAGAGGACTCTAGAAATATGAACATGTGTATTTTTATGTTTTACACATATGTGGAAACTCATACAAAGGCATCACTAAAAATGATCATCACTTAAAAGAGGAAGTGTAAATGATATGCTAAGATATGAGTTTAAATAGAATCATTTAAAATGCTCCATTAAAATGAGAGAAATCAGGAAAGAATGGGAATGGGTTTGGCAAGAAGGAAGTCCAAATTCAAAGAATAGAAACAGTTACTAAGATGCTAAAGCATTAATTTAATTTTCCATTATCAATGTAAAAATGAGGGATCACAACAGACATATTAAAAGACAGAGAATGTCAGACTAAGTGAAGAAATAAGACTCAAATATATGTCCTATACTAGAACGAGGAGCTAAAAAAGTAGAAAATATCTCAAAGAAAGAATGACTTAAAATATGAAACCCAAGATGAAGAAGAAAAAAAGCATGAAAATTTCCTTGTATCTAGTTATCAAGAAGTCACTGGTGATGTATTTATTTATTATAATTTTTGTTGAATCTTCGGGAGAGAGGTTGAGCTATAGCGGATTGAGAAGCATAAGATCACTAAGCAGAATAGTCAGTTCTTGATTCTTCAGAATTCTGTGAATGGAAAATAAAGGATCAGGTATCAGTGCGATTCCTGGTGAAGATGTGTTGTAAATATTTTCAGCTTTCTCTTATGGGAAATGATATATGCATGAAATACATGTGGAAGAAACCAGTATTGCATGAGATTCAAAATTCAGGAATGACAGTGACATGGAAGAAACTGATGAAAAGAGGAGGATCTGAACAGATTGAAAAACATTTATGAATTACGGGTGAAGATTATGAGGATTCTGGGCCATGGATTTAGCTCAGTGGTATAAGCGCTGCTTAGAAAGCACGAGGTCATGAGTTTGATCCCTGGTACACCCCCCAAAAGAGAGTATGGTTATTCACTTGTTGACATTTAAGATTTTCTCAGGGGAATATAAGGCATGGAGAGAATTGGGTATGGATAGCACACTGTGGCTGTAGAGGTGTCATATGGGCTGATGCAGCTGTTGTGGTCATCTGGGGAAGAGTGGGAAGGGACAGTGGAGAAGCCCTGTTTACCTTGCTGAGCAGCCAGCTGCAGCTGGAGACTCTGAGTGTCTGAAAAATGATATTTTTAGTGAAGGCTCAGAGAAATGAGGGTTCATATTAATAAAATCCAGAAGTTTGCTGGCTGTTCGGAATGCAGATAAAGGACTGGGTATCTGGGGGTACCTGGCAATAGACTGACTAAAATGCAGCCTCACTGTGAGAAAATTGCTTGGATGTAGTACAAGCAGTATAATAGTAGAAATGCTGTAGTAATTCGATATCCAAATGTTGGGACAACGAATTATAAGTTGAGTGTAGGGGACGTTGAAGTTTGTCTTTGTCCTGCTCTTTTGGGCCAGATGGAATGTGGAAACATCCTTTTCTTTTTGTATTGCGAATCTAACTCAGGACCTTGCACTTGCCAAGCAGGTGCTTATGCTACTGAGCTATGTCCCCAACCCCACTCCTGAGGTCACAGATGGAAACCCCAGGGATAACAACTACTGTGGCGCTAACAGGGCAAGATAAGACCTGTGAAAGAAAATAAGACACGTAGGGAAACTAGAGGTCCCTCGTTGCCTGCTGTCTCTTCTGTCCCTTTCCTTGCAAGAATGCTTTGTTCTTCTTTCTAGCCCGCTGCAGTCACTGTTACTTTTCCTGGAATCACTCACTGCCCATCATCCATTGCCCTTGACTCAGATGCAATGAATACCCAGGTTCTGGGTTCCTCATGGCCTTTTGTTTCCTGAGAACAATTGGTAACCCCGTGTCCCTGCCTACACCCCTATTTTGCCTCATACACTCTTTCTTTCTGGGGTACACCATAACCCTTGGCTGGAGAATGGTGCTCATTGCAGGAGTTCCTGTTAACTGGCACCCTGAAAAGAGTGCCTAATATTCAAATACTGATGAAATAATATGAAAAGATACAGTGGAAGAAAAGGTGACAGAGCGAAGACTGGCGTCAGTAACTGGAGCCTAGGATTTCTGAAATGGTACATTTTTAAGTAACTTTCTGGGTTTTGGTTTTGAACAGAATAAAGGATGACTCATTAGATTTCAGCAGAACAAAAAGCTTTGAAATTAACGTGTAAGCTCGTTAGAATAAAATAGAATATAAACTTTAAAGTTCACTTGGCATCTTTCTGTGTTATGGAAACTTAGTGGTCGAGCTCAGGTGTGGAAAGTAGAATGGCGGAGACCAGGAGAGGCGGTAGTGGTGGAGTGGAGGACCAGAAACAGAAAATAGATCCCAGTGTGCAAAATCTTTCCTAGACAGGAGGAATCAATTCCGGAAATTTTTTCATAGTCCTAAAGAGTGTATTTCAAATGTTTTCATTACAAAAAACAGTGAGGAGAATGGATATGTTAACCTGACTGCATCATCCTATGATGTGTACATGTATAATACACCACACCACACCCCATAAACATGCACAATTACTATTTGTCAATGAAATATAAAAAAATCCAATGATTGTTATACCTCAAGGTCTTATATTCTTGAGGACTGAGGTTCAAGACTACAAAGTTCAGTGCTGCATTTAACAAAGTATTTAAAAATGCTTGATATTTGTTACATTTTTGTATAAAAGACTGTGGCAACCTTACACAAATCATGACATAACTAGTTTCTAGGGACAAAATGTTACAATCACTTAGAAACAAAGACAAGAAGTCTTTCTGAAGGCCATATATATTGGATGTATTTGGGATAAACAAGATATGAATTCCAGGGTTGATTGCCTGAATTCCTGCCCTCAAATGCAACATGGTTAGTTTCTTAATCATATTTACTTCATATTCAGATGGTGAAGGAACTTAAATGATACAGAATAAGGAACTTAAATACCTTCAATTCAAACAATAGCATATAGATATGTTTGTATATATTATAACATAAATATTTACCATTTTTTACATTTGTGTTTTATTTTTTAAAATTTATTTTAAAGAGAATAAGAGCAAACAAAACAAAAACAGAATGAAGATAATCAGAACAGAACAATGAAAGCAATACAGAACTTCAAAACAAGATAACAGGAAATCAACAATGGCAACCAAAATGTTTCTTGTTTTCTACAAAATAACTGCCCATACCATCAGATAAAATAAAATAAATAGAACAGAGTAAAACCAATCAAAACAAAAGAATGAAAGCATTACAAGACTTCAAAACCAGATAGTAGGAAAGCAACAATTTTATTCTGCTTTTGTAGTCTTCTACTTTCAGGTTGAAAAGTCAAATTTTACAATGCTTAACCCTTGTTTCCAGGATGGATCAGTGTCATGACCATCCATGATCACTGAGTGTGATATACAACATAATATGTCCTTCTTTCAAACTTTTAAATAACTGGTGAATAGATAAAAAGACAATGTACTGAGAGTGAGCTGTCATGGCATTCTCTGAAGTGGTCTGTTCAGTGAGTCAGCTGTGGTGGGATGACCTGCCTGGGCAGGAGGTGCCCCTGGAAACCAAAGATGCCCAGGATCCCTCAAGCTCCCTCATGCTGCCATTTTGGTTTCTGCTCTGTGAAGATGGAGTCATGCACTCTAACTACCACTGTATGACTAGGTATGTCCTTATGCAACATGTGATGACCTGGATCTGTAGATAGTTTTGTTCTCTTCCTGTAAATGGGTTTCAATTAGGAGTGCTTCATTTTATGGGTAATTTTTTATAATTTTAAGGCCAGAGTTAGCTGGTTTTGATCAATATAAATGTCTTAGGAAGATTCAAGCCAGGTAAGTGGTATATCAGTCTCATCAGAAACTTACTGTGTGGTTTTTTTTTGTGACAATAGCATTAGAAATCTAATAATTTTCGTACATGTCATTTGAAAAAGCATTTAAAAGTTTTTGTCAAGTTTCTAAAGTACTTAAAAGAAAGAAAAATAAGTTAGACATGAACTTAGATACTTTAAACTTCAAGGTTTCAAGACTTGACTCAAATCACTTAATACAGATGGTGAAGCCTTGAATTTTTGAGATTTTATTTGGCTTGTGTTTTCAGATCCTATAGCTTCACAATTGCTAATGGCTAAAGGCAATTTAAAAATAGATTTATGGGCCAGGGATTTAGGTCAGTGACATAAGCACCTGTCTGGCAAGTGCTAGGTCATGAATTCAATCCCTGGTGCAAAAAAAAAAAAAAAAAAAAAAAATTCATGTGGCACTATACACCATTATTGATCATGGAAGAACTTCAAGGGAAATCTTTAAAATGCTATCTTAAGTAGAGAGATGTTACTGTTGTATAAAATAAGCTGTGTGATGCATTTCATGTACTTTAAATGTTATTGAACATATTGTAACAATTTGTTTTATAAATTATTTCCTCCAAGACAAGAATCATCTATAAAAATAAATAAATAAACATATACATACCTAAGCATGTGTGATAGAAAAATTACATGTTGTTCTTTAAAAATAGTTTTTAGATTCAACCAGGGGACCAGGCTGGTGGTGAGAGGGGAGTTAGGGCAGCAGCAAGGTGAGTTGCAGCTTACTGGCATTGGCCTGGGAGAGTTTGGGACATCACTTCTGGAGCTTGGGTGCCTGCCCAGCTCCCTAGGACACTGAACCTCCCTGGAGAGGTTTCTCAAGCTTGAGTGGACCATGCCCAGAGACTTTTATTCAACCAGGAGCCAAGGCCTTGAGTCCCAGGAGCTGAGGGCACAGGAGGTGATTTCTAACATGCCCAGGGAAAGTTTTGGAACATTGCTCAAAACACAGAAATATAGGAAAATGACAAAAGAAAAGAACAAAATGCAATCTTAAACCTCCAGTCCATCCCAAGAAAGGCTGGGAGACACATACATAGAAGAAAATATTAGTCATACACCTGAAATGATACTAACTGAAATAAAGAAGCAAGTACGGGAAGCTATGAAGGAACTCAAATCAGAAATAATCTCCCAGGTAAAAGAAGAAATGATGAAAGTAGTGAAACAAATAGTGAACACATCTAAAGAAGACACATCTAAAGAAGACACATCTAAAAAATTAGAGAAACAAAGCAAACAGATAGAATCCCTGAATGAACAGTAAAAGAAACAAACAGAATACATGAAGCAATTTCAAAGAGATATACAGGAAATCAAAACCTCTATTGAAAGTTGCCAAAACCATCTCAGTGAAAGTGAAGATAAATTTCAGACCTCGAAGATAAGATTGCAGCTAGTGAACAGGAATGGAAAGATCTTTTAAAAATAATGAAGAATCAGGAAATAACAATTCAATAGTTGCAAGATGATGCAAAGAAAAATAACATAAAATTGATAGGGACAAATGAGAAAGAAGGGGGCAACACAAATGATATCAAGAGGCTATTTACAGAAATAATAGCTGAAAATTTCCCAAACATGAGAATGGAAACTGACATACAGACTAGTGAAGCATATAGAACTCTAAATAGCCATAACCAAAGTAAAACTATTTCCAACCACATAATAATCACCATCCCAGATATCCAACATAAGAACAGAATATTAAAAGCTGTTAGAGAGAAAAGACATATCACTTATAAAGGAAAACCTAACAGAATCCCAGAAGACTTCTCAACACAAACAACGAAGTCAAGAAGATCATGTAGTGAAATATTTTAGATCCTAAAGGAAATTGACTTCCAACCCAGACTGATGTACACTACAAAACTGTCCTTCAAAATGGATGGAGAAATAAGATACCTTCATGACAAAGAACAGCTGAAGAACTTCATGATCACCAAACCAACCCTGCAAAGAATACTCAAAGACATTCTAGATACACATAGGAAAAAACCACTAAGCAAGACAGACAGTTAAACAGAATGGAAAGTAAAGGTACAACAGCAGAAAGATAACATGTTAACAATAAATTATATATAACAGTTATAACCATTAATGTAAATGGCCTCAATTCACCAATTAAAAGAAATAGACTGGCAGAATGGATCAAGAAGCAACATCCAACCACATGCTGACTACAAGAAACCCATCTAACCCAAAAGGAAATTCATAGACTGAAAGTCCAAGGATGGAAAACAATCCGCTATGCAACAGGAACTCAAAAAAAAAAAAAAAGGGAGAGGGTAGCTATTCTGTTTGCAGACAATGTGAACTTCAAACCAAGAATAGTCCGAAGAGATAAAGAAGGTCACTACATACTAGTTAGGGGAAAACTTCAAGAGGAAGAGATAACAATCTTAAATATATATACACCAAATTCTAGATCACCCAGCTATACAAAGCAAGTATTAACAGAAATGAAAAACCAATTAAGCAATAACACAATTATCATAGAAAAACTTAACATGCCATTGACATAAAGGGACAGATCAACTAGACAGAAAATCAGCAAAGAAATAACAGAACTGAATCACACCTGTAAATAAATGGACTTGATAGATGTATACAGAGTGTTCCATCCAGCAACATCAGAATATACATTCTTTTCAGCAGTACATGGGACATTCTCTAAAATAGACCATATACTAGCCCACAGAACATATTTAAAAAGTGCAAAAGAATTGAAATTATCCCATGCATGTTATTAGATCATAGTGCCAAGAAACTAGAAATTAATGGTAAAAGAAACTGCAAAAACCCCACAAACACATGGAAATTGAATAATACACTCAAGCAATCAGTGGGTCACAGAGGAAATTAAAGAAGAATTAAACAATCCCTACAAGCAAATTAAAATACAAATGCAACTTACTGGAATCTGTGGGATGCAATGAAAGCAGTCCTCAGAGGAAAATTTATTGCACTGAGTTCCCACATTAGGTAAACAGAATGAACACAAATAAACAACATGATACTACACCTCAGACATCTAGAAAAAGAAGAGCAAGCCAAGACTAAAGCCAAAAGAAGGGAGGAAATTATAAGGATCAGAGCAGAAATTAATGCAATAGAGACTAACAAAACAATACAAAGAATCAATGAATCAAAGGGTTGCTTCTTTGAAAGAAAAAATAAAATTGGTAAGCCCCTAGCCAACCTAAATAAAAAAAGGAAATAAAAGACTCAAATTCATGCAATAAGGAATGAAGAAGGTGAAATCACTACAGACCCTGTGGAAATACAGAAGATCATTAACACCTATTTCAAAAACCTCTACTCTCATAGATTTGATAACACAGAAGAAATAGACAGATTCCTAGAAATATATGAACCACCAAAGCTGGATCAAGAAGATGTAAAACTGCTGAATAACCTAATTTCTATTAATGAAACTGAAAATTTAATTAAGTCCTTAGCAACAAAGAAAAGCCCAGGCCCAGACAGATTCACTGTGGAATTCTACAAGAAATAAAAAGAAGACTTAATGCTGACACTCCTCAAACTCTTCAATGAAATCTAAAGGGAAGCAATTCTCCCTAACTCCTTCTTTGAAGCAAATATTACTCTAGTACCAAAACCTGAGAAACACCCAACTAAAAAAGAGAATTACAGGCCAATCTCCCTAATGAACATAGATGCAAAAATTCTCAATAAAATATTGGCAAACAGGATGTGGCAAATCATCAAGAAGATTATACACCATGACCAAGTGGGATTCATCCCAGGCATGCAGGGATGGTTCAACATATGTAAATCAATAAATGTAATCCACCATATCAATAGAGCCAAAAGTAAGAATCACATGATCATTTGTATAGATGTAGAAAAAGTTTTTGGTAAGATCCAATAATCATTCATGATAAGAACCTTACAGAGAACTGGAATACATTGTCTCTACCTCAATATGATAAAGGCCATCTACAACAAACCAACAGCCAGTGTTATATTAAATGGCCAAAAACTGAAATCCTTTACCTTAAAATCAGGCACAAGACAAGGATGTCCCATATTACTGCTCCTATTCAACACAGTACTGGAAATACTAGCCAGAGCAATTAGACAAGAGAGAGAAGTAAAAGGAGTAAAGACAGGAAAAGAGAAAGTTAAATTATCATTATTTGCAGACAACGTGATACTCTACATAAAAGACCCCCAACACTCCATTGAAAGACCCCTAGATATAATAAATAAATAAATTCAGCAACGTAGCTTGATACAAAGTCAATATTCAAAAATCAACAGCATTCCTATTACACTAACAACAAAATCACCAAGGGAGAAATAAGAAAAGCCACACCCTTCACATTAGCATCCAAAAAAATGAAACACTTAGGAATTAATCTAATGAAAGAAGTAAAAGAGCTATACAGGGAAAATTAGAATACTCTGAAAAAGAAATAGAAGGGGATCTCAGAAAATGGAAAGACATCCCTTGTTCATGGATAAGAAGGATAAATATTGTGAAAATGGCCATTCTCCCAAAATTGTTATACACATTCAATGCAATCCCAATGAAAATACCACTAACATACCTCATAGATATAGATAAATCACTTCTAAAATTCATCTGGAACCAGAAGAGACCTAGAATAGCAAAGGCAATTCTAAGCAGCAAAGGCAAGGCAGGAGGCATCACAATCCCTGACTTGAAGTTATACTACAAAGCTACCGTAATAAAATTAACATGGTACTGGAATAAAAACAGACCTGGAGATCAATGGAATAGACTAGAAGATACAACCACAACTACAAACACACTCAGCTGCCTTATCTTTGATAAAGGAGCCAAACATGTTCACTGGAAGAACAACAGTCTCTTTAATAAATGGTGCTGGAAAAACTGGCTATCCATATGCCAAAAACTAAAATTAGACCCATGCCTGTCAGCATGTACTAAACTAAAATCTAAACGTATCAAAGATCTAAATATTAAAACAGAAACACTAAATCTGTTAGAACACAAAGTAGGTAAAAATCTTGAAGACATAGGGGTTTGTAGAGAATTCATGAACAAGAACCAAACTGCACCGGAAATACTTCCCAGAATCAATAAGTGGGATCACGTCTTATTAGTTTCTGCATGTTCAAAGAAATCTCCAGCAGAGTGAAAAGAAAACCCACAAACTGGGAAAAAATCTTAGTGAACTGTCCCTCAGACAAAGGACTTCTGTCTAGAACTTACAAAGAACTAAAAAAATCAGACCCCTGAAATTCAAAGGCCCAATCCAAAAATGGGCATCCGAGATGAACACACAGTTCTCAGATGAAGAAATACGAATGGCAAATAAATACATGAAAATATGTTCATCATCATTGGTCATTAAAGAAATGCAAATTAAAACCACACTGAGGTTCCATCTCACTCCAGAAAGAATGGCCAGGATCAACAAAACTACCAACAACAAATGCTGGAGAGGCTGTGGGGAAAAAGGAATTCTTCTGCACTTTTGCTGGGAGTGTAGACTGGTGCAACCACTGTGAAGGTCAGTCTGGAGATTCTTTAAAAAGCTTGGATTGGAAGTCCCGTTGCAACCAGCTATTCCACTCCTAGGCATATTCCCAGAAGAACTGAAAACATCATACCACAGTGATATATGTGCACCCATGTTTATAGCAGCACAATTTGTAATAGCCAGATTTTGGAAACAACCTAAGTGCCCATTAACTGAGGAATGGATAAAAAAATTGTGGTACTTTTATGCAATGGATTACTACTAAGCTATAAAGAATGATCACACTGAGATATTTATAAATAAATAGATGCAACTTGAGACCATACTCATAAGTGAAATAAATCAAACTCACATATATAAATACCTTATACTCTCCCTAGTATAAGAAATGGTAAGAGTACATAAGATTCTATGGTAATCATGGTTCCCCATTATATTGCTTTGAAGCCTTTTAATGTTTCATTCATTGGTCGGAATGTTTTTATTCTGTTTTGTTAGACCTTATTATGTGTGATGGTATGAACAGCTACTTTGAAGAAAACAAGACATTATGGCATCCATTGCTGATTTCGTATCATCTTGCTTTGAAGTCCTACCATGGTTTTGTTCTTCTATTACCATTGGTTCTATCATGTTGTGTCTTATTGGATTTTAATATGTGTAATAATATAAAGAAATTTTTATGGAAAATGAAATATTATAGTAGCCATTGTTCATCTTCTGTTATTTAGTTCAGAATGCCTTGTAATAGCTTCATTCTCTTGAATACTTTTATTCTATTTTGTTATGTTTGATATTATTGTGTGTGAAGCTATGCTCAACTATTTCAAAGAAAGAGATATTATGGTAGCTACTATTGATATCCAATTGCCTTGTTGTGAAGTGCTGTGCTGCTTGCATTGTTCTGTTCTGATCTGCTTTATTCTGTTCTCTTTTGTTTTATTCTCTGTAAAGTAAAAAAAAAAAAAGAAACAGTTTTTAAATAACCACATCTTTTGGAAAGCAGAGGAAATTAAGCTGAGAAATGTAAAAGCAAAATAAGAAAATAAACAACCAAACTTACTTTACGATAAATTCTTGTGATATGTATTTCATATTTATGTGAATCAAAGCAAAGATGCCTTTAAAATTTTTTGTTACCATCAGTAATAGAAAGTATTACTAAAAAATTCGTAAAAAAATTTACATATTGCTAGAATCAAGTGACCAAAAAAAAAATTTTTACAAGGGTCATAATACATTCTTATAGCATTTTCAGGTTAGATATATGGACTTAATGCTTTGATTTTTTATTGCATTATTTTTCTTTAGGATTGTATTCTTTTATTTTTTATTAGCACAGTTTTGCAGAACGTGAAGTTTACATTCATCTTGAAGAGTAAGTACATGTACACAGTACAGTTTGTTTCTTTTAAAAACAAACTTTCCCTTGCCATCCATCCCCCTTCCTCCACCTCTAAGTCTCATTCTTTTTATTACTCTGAACTCATATTTGTGACATATGATATTTACATTCACTTAGGTTATTGTGTTCCTGTCCCTGGCATATATTAATCACTTCCGACTGTCTTTACCCTCTCCCTTCACTCTGGATCTCAGCGCCTTCCCGTTTGTAAGTTTTCCTTATTTTCTGATTAGCCATTGCATTTCTCACAGGAAAGTTGGTCCTGCAGGTATGAGGTGAGTGTTTGCACTGCATCAGTTGTTCAGCATTGCAAAGAAGCCTCTCATACTTTCAGACAATGAGGTCCTGCAATTGTTAGGTGCTGCCCAAACTGAGTGTCCACAGTCAGGACTTGCTGAAATAGCCTTCTTGTCACCTAGACTTCACAGCTGCTCCTGAACCTAAGGACGGGTAATAGGTGAAAGCTGCGAAGCAGGGAGGGCTCAGCTCAGAAATGCTTTTATTTTTCTTCGTGAAGCTCTCGTTGATATTTTTAAACTGCCGTCACACAAGAAAATGCAACTACACTGAAATTTGTATCATTCAATTATTGGTTCTATGAGCACTGAGTAAGTATAAAAATCTTTTAGAATAAATGAGGACATAAAACAGCTTAGGGACTACGTTAAATTTGGACTAAAATCCTAACAGCTGCTTGAAGGGCTGTCAATATGGAAAAAAAGAGCTAAAATTATTTTCAATACATAGCACTGAACTTGAGACTCAACTGACTTTTAAAAATACTGGTATGAACTTGCACACACTATTTTAAGACAGATGTAGGATAAACAGTGGAGGTTTTAAAAGATGGAGACTAGGGCTCCGTGAAAGAAGGGAATTCTAATGACTCAAGTTTTCACTGTGGTAGCCCACAGCAGAGCTGAGCAGTGCTCTAAGTGTATTGTAGCACTTATTAATTTGATTTTCTCAACTCCTCAGTACCTGCCAAGAGCAAGGTGTAGGTAGGGTAAAAAGACAGGATATGGTGGATGGAGGGAATGGCAGAGGGATAGAAAGCAAGCCTGTAAATATGGGCTAAGCATGAGTCACAGAGAGGCAGTGTAGCCTGTGTAGGGACACTTAGCTGAAGGCTTAGAGGACAGCATTTGAACCTAGGAAGGCTGCATGCAAAGCCCGTACTCTGAGACACCACGTGAACATGCTTCTTAATTTCTGCTTTCTATTGAATGTTCCAGAGAAAATCATATACTTTGTAAATCAAAGTATGGGGCATATTTGCAAAGACTGACCAAGTATTGAAAAATGAACAAGAAATTTTCCCTTCATCCTGGAGTGAGTGTTCGCAAATGGTGACCTCCTTTATGTACAATCAGGAGACAGACTAGAATCGGCATCAGTGCCACTGGGGGGTGTCCTGTGGTCATAGTCCCACCTCTGCTTCCTGCAGAGCTTTTTATTTATAAATTACAGGGGGCACATTCATGTACATGTACACACATGCACTTGCACACACACATTGAAATAAAATACAAGAAAGCTAGACTCACGTTTGTTGCCCAGTAATGAGGCCCAAAATTGATGAAATGAAAACAAAACTTCACATGATCTCTGCCTCAGTTAAGTGTGTGCGTGCATGTGCATGTGTGTGTCTGTGTGCATGCATGAGTGTGTTGTGTGCTTCAGTTTAGGCATCCACTTACCTATGCATGAACTGCTTCCTATACTTGTGCATCTAGGGGCCTTTGCACATGCTGTCCTACAGAGTCGGTTTTCTGCTTGCTTGTTTCAATCTTTCTTCCTATGAAAAAGGAAGCTCTGGGCTGGCGGGACTCACTTCCATTCCCGCTTGTGTCGCTGGCACATAATGTACTATCTTGTACACTGTACAGAAGGAACACTTGCTTGTAAAGCAATTAAAAATGAAGATTTATTGAACTGCTTCCATGATTGTAGAAATTAAAGCAAGGTTTCCTTTCTATGAAAACTTACAGTGTAAGTATGAGTGAAGCTTCAATATCAATTGATAATACTGATATAGTTTGTAGTGAGAACAAAGTGCAAAATATTCTTATGCTTCTCTGTGGCATTCAGGCGAGGTAATTCTTAAATCCTGGTGCACTTGAGGGGCAAATATATCTTTCCCTGTGTGATCTCTGGGGCATTATCTACTGTCCTCATATAGGATATTGGTAGAAATCATGCCATTTTGTCTGGTGGTACAAATGGATACATATTCAGGTTTTGGTTAATTAGGTTCACGCATAGCCGGAGTTAAGCCAACACACAAGGCAGAAACAAAAAAAAAAAACAGATGATGTAGATTCCTTTTTAAAAATGTATTTCTAGACATCTGGAGCCAGAAATACCTGAGAAATACTAGCAAATAATATAACGTCTGTGACACAAGGTGTGACCATATTTGTGGACACAAGTTATAAAATAGAGGAATTTTGACAGATGCTCCTGAACCAGCTACAACAGAATAGGATGAGGTAAGAGTTACTACCTCCCTGCATGCTTGCAGTGCGCACTGCTATACGGATAGCGATACACTTACCTGTTGTTAACCATAGGTAGCTCATTCCACAGTGCGCGCTCATGTTACCCCAATCACATTTTAGAATTTGTCTCCAAAAGACCGTGGCGTGCAGGTTGGTGAGCTGAATGACCAGGGTCACATACCTGGAGTCTGACAGCGTTGCCCCTGTAATGTGGGAAGGAAGGAGACTCCTGCGGAGCGCTGGGGACGTTCAGTGGGGTGGTGGTAAAATGCGGAAAGCGCTTTACCTTTGTCCTTGAGATGTTCCCTAAAAACGGGAGCAAAAAGAGGGAACACAAAAGCTGCAGCCCTCCCTGGACAGTGAGGTGCATCCATGCCTGGAAACGAAAGGTTAGTAGCTGTTACTCCTCAAGGTCTTTCATCGCTACCATCCTTTGTATCTCTGCGAAATTCTTTACAGTGAAGTTAATAGAATTGATGGAAATCTAAAATCCATTTTTTTAAATTTTTATTTTGAAACAGAGTCTGTTTAAGTTGTTAAGTTTCTCTGGCTGAACTTGAACTTATGATCCTCCTTCCTCACCCTCCCAGAGTGCTGGAATGAGATGTTCACTGCCATGCTCAGCTCCTCTAAAATTTACTTCTGAACATCAGAAATAAGCCGAGAGACCTACTGATTTCCACATGGCTTTTTGTTTGTTTTATTTTTGCTTTAAATGGTGGATATGTAGAAATTCTGAGTATAAGCTAAACGTACTCTGACATTCTGACCTACACCTTTCCCAGAGCATACAAAGCCCTGAAGCAGTCAAGTAGAACTCAGGGTGTCACGAGTTTATGTGAGTTGCTAAGAAACCATTTAGAAACTGTTTATTTCCTGGTCTAAACAAGCCTTCTTATTCTTCTAATTTTCCCAGAATGCTCAACCTATTATTCTTAATACCACAGAGCCTGCCGTCATTCTGTTATTCAGATTGTACAAGCCACATGTGAAACCTACAAATCTCAAATATTTGACTGATTATTAATACTTTGCATGCCCCTGGATTTTGAAAAGGTTTATTTATGTATTAATTGATATGAATGGTGTCAAATCCTTAGTATTAGCTAAGTTACCTAGAATCTGATTCAGGGGAAGATTTTAAAAAACACAAAAGAAAACAAAAGTATGTAATTATCCATGCAGGACATATTCCAGCATCCCCAGCAGATGCCTAAACCCTTGACATACTATATTTTTCTCAAAATATTACACATTTCTCCAAATATGTAACTATAGGCAAGTTTAGTATATAAATTAGGAAAAATTAGATCAAAAGAATAACTGAAAATTAAACAGAACTAATATAAAAATGTACTATAATAAAATTGCTACCATGCTAGTCTAGCTCTTAGGGGTTGTAAATAAAAGTAAAATAAATTTTATTTGAATGTCGCAACAGTCTGTTAATGCAGATGGCTACTAATTGACTGCCTGATGGGTGCAGAATAAAATGTGGGTTTACTGGACAATAGAAAAATTCACATGTGAGTGGGATGGAAATGGACAGGGTGAGATCAGTTACTAAGAATGGTGCATAATGCAAATTTATGAGTTGTTTATCTCTGGAAATTTTCATCTATTAATTTCAGAACTTGTTTGATTCTGGGTAACTGAAATAGAATATAAAGCCACAGATGGGGAAGACTAGCTGGGGCAAAAGTACCCTTCTCACTGTCTAAATGCACATAGGGCTTCAGGATGAGAACGTCCTGCCAGCTGAGGCTGGGATCATAACCTGGAAATTCTTCCAAGTCATTGAGGAAGAATATTTCATATGGATCACTGACCCTGATTTCAACACCATGTGCTGGACTCAGTTTATACTCAGCTGTATTTTTCTGTTATCCCTACTCTTGTTGTTTAGTAAACAAATTTATTATGCAATACATTTATTTGGGTTTTTTTATGTGAAGTTTGGCCATTGTATTATTTCTCAGTGTGCTATTTAACCCTTTAAATGGTAAGAAGAGCTCCTTTGTTGAAATGGGGAAGCCAGGCTTAGATGGACTTCCGGGCTTTTTCTAAGTCATGTTGGTAAAAGAAAAAGACAGCTGAGAATCTAGAGCTTTGCTCACATTCTATCCTCTGCACCATGGCCATCTCCTCTTCCCAAATCCCCTGGGTATACTACAAGCCATTTTTATTACTTCTGAATAAGGCTATCCTCTTGTGTTTGTATCGGTAATTTAAAATTTTCTCAGGCAGAGATTTGGACAGGTCACTTTTCCATTCTGGGATGCCAATTGTCATATATATGATACAGATGCTATTTGTCATCTATCTAATAAAGTAAGTAGAGAAAAAATAGAAACAATAGGATTAAATGGATACTACAGTATCACACAGAAATATGGCTGTAATCGTGGTTATAAAATCTATCACTCAACTTGCTTTTCCAAGAGTTCTCAAGTATATCTAAGTTACCAAGTCCAAGTTATAGAAATAGGTCTTAAATAAGTATTGAAAAAAAGGAGGAGAAAATAATTAGACAACATTTTGAAAGGGAAATTTCCTTCCTTCCTTCCTTCCTTCCTTCCTTCCTTCCTTCCTTCCTTCTTCCTTTTCTTCTTTCTTTGTTCTTCCTCCTTCTCTTTCCTCTTTCTTCCTACTTTTTTTCCAGGCCATTGTCAAATCTTTCAGTGAATTCCCATTAGTGAAAAAGTAACAGTTTATTCTTTCATCAGGGCCTTTACAGTGTTTTGTAATTTCACTCCAGCTTTATGTTTCTCACTCATTCTCATTTATTTTTTTCATTTTCATTCTTCTCATGCTGTTCCCTCTTCACATGACATGCCTTTTCTGAGAAAGCAAGCCCTTCTCCCAAGGAACTGCACTTTTTCTGCCTCTAGTTACTCAAATTCTGTTATCATTTCCAGCACAGTTACCATCTCATTAACTGCCAATCATACGTCGCAAAGTTTGGGCTAATATTAACTCCACGGCCATCTTTTTAGCAGCATTCGCCTTTGTTTTTCCTTGCTGGTATTATCAATTGCACGCATGACCTTCACACTGAACTGTGTTCCCATCCCATTGTTAATTTTTATTTTGAGACAAGATCTTAAGTCACTAAGTTGTCCAGGCTGGGCTTGAGCTAGTGATCTTCCTGCCTAAATCATTGTTTTAGTAGAAATGAGTTAGTACCTTCTTCATTGATTTGACAGGAGACACTGAACTAGAAGATCAAAGCTGGAGGACTTAGGAGAGGTCTAGAAATAAGAAATTATTTTAGGGACCCACCTTGTTCTCTCTGTTTCCTCCTGTTTGTTGTCTGTGGCTGTTTGTTTTGCCCACAACACAGTGGACAGGGTGGAACTGGCCATTCCATTGCTACTGTTTTCTCATCTCTACAGCAAAAAACACATCAAACTGAGTCTGAGATCGCTTACTTATAACTTTAGATCCCCCAGAAAAGGACTAAAATGTACAATTTGGTCAAGTACAATTGACTAAACATGTTTAAAACACACAGCTACAAGAGAGAGGCAAGATTGAAGGCTTCTGAAACAAGGGCTGACAAGCTGCCCTAAGTGTTTCCCAGGGGTCTTTCAAAGGAAAAAATTGTTTCTTTTCTTAACTCAAGACAATATCACATGATGATTTTCTTTGCAACACTTGGAAATTCTGCTACTTAACATAAAGCTCCTCTAATCTCTGGAATTCTGATACTAGATCAGTAGGATGCTGAGAGGGGTTAACTGTAAAATTATAATAATTAGCTGGTTTAATGCTTATTATTGCTGCTGTTGGAATAGGCGTCTTTGTCATTACCACGTATCATCCTTACAGTCATTGTTACATTGATTGACCTGGTTTCCAGCACACAGCCATCTGCTCCAAAAAAAATAGTAAATTAAATAACTTCACAAAGTGTCTGTTAACTTCAGTTAGTAAATAAAGATATGCAAATTTTATTGAAGCATGGAGACTATTTTAAAGATATAGAATGATGCTCAGAAAGGAAGCTAATCTTGTTTAATTTTAAAGCTGATTTGAGCTAAAGTACTACTGAAAACTGTATTTTTTATTACGTATATTCCCTTGGCATAAGGCATGGTTGATTCACTCAATAGAATTTTGGGCCGCTATTTCAAAGCGAGATCCTTCAGGTGGGCAACTGTATCTAGCAATTCTTTTGAAAGATGGGGAAGTCTCACCCCTATGTCCCAGGCTAATATTCATTTTATCAGTTCATTTATAAATTATGAATAGGCTACTTAAGCAAAGACTAAATTTTTTTGGGGGGGTTGGGTTTTTTTAAAATTTATTTAAAGAGAAACAAAAGCATGTAAAGGGTAGAGGTAATACAGAATTCCAAAAAAAAAAAAAGATAAACAATAACAAATCACTAGTTAATAAATTACATATTGTCCTCTTAGAAATAGTTGTTCAAGTTATAAAATTGAAGCATACAAAGTAGATATTCAAACAGTGAGACTGTAAACGGGTACGCATGCATGAATCTCTGCAGGTATTTCTATACATTCTGTATTAGAAGGAAAAACAAAACTTAGCAAGACAAAACAAAGCAAATTCCTATAAAAACATGAAACCAAAAAGTTGTATAAAACCACAGTACAAGGTGATCTACAATGATTATTGTGTTGTTTCTTATTATCTTCAATAGAATGTCTATATCACTAGGCATAATTGAATATAGCAGTATAATTGAGTATAACAGTAAATAACAATATTAGTAAAAATAAAACATTGCAGACAGTATAAAACCTCAAAGGCAGGTAATAATCAAACCAGAGTGGATATCCTAGTGGAACTTGTCATCTTAAATGCAGTTGCCTATACTCTCAGACTTGATACTATCAATCACAACAGCTTTAAATAAAATCTATCAATACAAAACAGCGATCCAAAAAGCCAGATTTGATTATGATCAGTCATGGTAAAACAGTGTAGGTTTTACAGAGATTTAGATTAAGTTAACAGGAAATTAAGGATGATTACCTTACTATATCCTGTTATTTTTGGGATTACTGTCTGTGCCCTCAAATCTAGTACAGGTAGAATGACTGGAACAGAATATAATACATCTAAGCAGAGTAGTGTGAGTAATGTGGGTTTTAAATCCTGGTGCACTATTAACAATGTAGCATATCAAGGCCATCTATGTTAGAGTTTCTAGTTATCCTTCTCTGCCTCATTTCTGCTATGCTATTTTTCTGCCTTTATTTGTCTACTTTTCTCCTTCATTCTACTGCCTGCCCCACTCATTGAGGCCTTTCTGCCACTGTTCCTAAAATCCTGGTATTTTTTTTTCTCTCTCCAGAATGTCCTTCAGTATTCTCTGTAGGGTTGGATTGGTGGTCACAGACTCCCCCAGTTCCTCTTTGTCATGGAAGCATCTTGTTTCTCCATTAATTTCTAGTGACAGTTTTGCAGGGTACATCAATCTGGGCTGGAGGTTATTTTCTTTCAGGGCTTGGAATACTTCACTCAAAGCTCTTCTTGATCTGATGGTCTGTGTCAAGAAGTCAGCTGTGATCCTGATGGGCTTACCTTTATAGGTAATCTGTTTCTTTTCTCTGACAGCTTTTAATATTCTGTTTTTATGGTGAATTTCTGGTATCTTGATTATTATATGTCTGGGTGTAAATCTGTTTTGGTTGTAGGTGGCTGGAGTTCTGTATGCCTCACACAACCAAATGTCTTTCTTTTCCCATGCTTGGGAAGTTTTCCTTAATTATTTCTGTAAATAGCCTTTGTAATTCACCTGTATGTATTCCTGCTTCTTCATTCACATTTCTTATTCTTAAATTGTAGATTCTCTTGTCATGTTCTAGCCTTTGTATTGATACTGCCTGGTTCCTTGTTATTTTTAAGAGATCTTTCCTTTCGTGATCACACACTGAAAACTTGTCTTCAAGTTTTGATAGTCTATCCTTAGTTTCTTTTAAAGAGTTTTTCCAGCTTTCAATGGAGTTTTTAATTTCCTGGTAGTCTCTTTGAATCTGCTTCATGTATTCTGTATTTTCTTTTTATTCTTTATTGAATGTTTCTCTCCTTTTTCTGTGTTCCTCCCTTCTTCCATCTGTATCATCCTGAGAGATGCTTCCTGTGAACGTTTCTTTTATTACTCTACTCATACCTTGCTTTACCTGATTTAACATTTCAGTTTTGAGCTCGTCTACATGGTTCCAAAGATATCTCTTAATGTCCATTGAAACCATGTCTGATGTTGTGTGTTTGCTACCCTCACTCTCCCTTGTTTTTCCCTCTCCTGGATCAGGGCTCTTTGGGTTCTGGGCTGGGGGCCTCCTCCTACCTCTGTCTCTCTCCTGTCATGGCCCTGGCTTCCTCCACTCAGGTTACAGTGCAGGTCCCAGCCCCCTTCCCTGTTGGCCACGTTTCCTCCAAAGCACACTGGCGAGGGAACTCCGCCCTCTCCTGCCTGCCCTTGTCACTGAGGTGTAAGCAGCAGCTGCATATGCCTGCCTCTCCCGACCTGGCCAGCCAAACTTCAGGGGCCTTCACCTCATCAGTGTGTGCTAGGCGCAGGGAATCGATTTGGGATGGCTCATTGGGTCCTGGCCAGAGGCGCTGCCCAGTCCAAGCAAATCCCTCAAATCTGCTCTGGGGAGGGAGCAACCAACAGAAGTCACTGTTGCTCCCAGTTCACGCTCCTCCTGCCCGATTCCAACATGTTGCCCATTTGGTTGCGCCCTTCCTGTGTGTGGGGGTCTCATTCCCAGCACTGACCATGGATTAATAAAGGTCCCTTCACCGGCTCCGCTCTCTGTTGGGCTCACCAACCCCTGACTTCAGTGCTGCTGTGCTTCCTGTGAGTGGCGGTGGGAACAAGTTTGTGTGGCTCTGCCTGTCGGCGCAGATTCAAGCTCATGCAAACTTGGCAGGTCACTGTGAAAACATTGTGTCCTATAGTTTTTAGCTGTTTCAGTTGTAGTCCCAAAGTATTTGACAAGCTTTTTTACATTTTAATTTTTTCCTATGTCAAGAGGATTCATCTCCCCCTGTCTGGGTCTCTCCAGGGTGTTTTATTCTAACATATGAGTTGTTTCTCCTGGGAGACTTTGTATTTTGTTGCTCACCGATTGGCCATCTTGTCTTCTCAAAGACTAAATTATTAAGCAGCAGTGATTTCTTTTAGTCACATCGGAGACAAGAGTGAAAGTAGTCATTTAAAGTTATGCAAGTGACCATATTGTTGTCCTAGCAAATATAGTGCAACCAGCTCATGTGTGAGGAAGAACCCACAGGAAGCACACTGTGACAAGCTTCTTAGTTTGTTTATAATTTTAAATGCTGAAAGAGCTTCAGATTTCAAAATGAGAGCTAGCCATAGAATTTATCTTTGTGAGGGAGCAAGATTCTTCCTTTGAAAAGGGCATCTAAAATTGTAAAGAATCAATCATGGTATCAACTTCCTCATGAGTTGAGAGGAATTTGGTTACTAATGTTACTTCGGCTCCTAAGGATACATGTGATTTATAAACTTGCACTATACTCTACTCTGTGTGTGAATGCTTTAAATGTATTACTTCTAACACTTTTATCAGCCCTGCAAGAGGCTCTATCAGTCTTTATTTTACCTAAAGGTGAAGGGAAGTTTGGAAAAGTTTAATGATTTGCCTCATGCAAATGTAGGGTTGGGAGTCCAGTCCTACTCCTGTGACCCCTTCTGTATTTACACATTCAGTGACTTCACAGAAAGACAAGCCTTTCCACCTGTCTTTTATATTCTTCCCTCTGAATTGATTTTGCTGTTCCTGTTGTCCTGTAACAGAGTACATGTGAATACACTGGGCTCCCTCTCTTGCCATCAGGGTGCAAAAAGCCATCAGCCATGCTCAGCCTGATGCATGATGACTCTCCACAAGTATTAGGCAGGGTCAAAGATTCAGAGCATGCATCCTGAGTGAGTCAGCTGGGTACCCCAGGTGCACGCGTCTTTCTGATCAGCCCTCGAAGCTTGGCTTTCTCTTACTGGGGTGTGGATGGAACTGTAGGGAAAGTACACTGTTGCACCCGAAATGCCTAAGGCAGCTAAGAAGGGCAGGAGTGCTTAAACTCACGCACTTCAGAAATTTTGAATTAAATGTGACATCAAATTTCTAGGACTTTTCTGAATAAGAAGCTAATGGACACTTTGTTGCCTACTCACATTTGTTTTTCACAGACTTTATCCTTTAACTATGAGTTGCCAGCATATATTTACATACACACTCATCTTTCCCTATCAAGGCCTTTGTTCATTTATTGTGTGCTTTCATAATGTCACTGTTACAAGAAAATGTTATGGGAAGTGTAGTCAAATGTTGTGCAGAGAACAATTAGACTCAGGACATGGAGTTTATAATATTTTTATGATTGTCACACAGCATTAACACAAAGAAATGCAGGAAATCTATCCACAACACTAAAGACATAAAATATTTAACCAAGGGTCTCAATCCCACAGCAATGTCCCACATGAGTCCAGATGAAGACCCAGAGCTCATGACAATGCCTCCCATGAGTCCAACTGGAGGTCTAGAGCCCACAAGAAGGACTCACACCAGTCTTTCTTATGGATCCTCGCTGGGAAAGCCCAAAGGTCAGTGGTGGAAGCTAGAAAGTCTATGCCAGCAGGGTGAAGGAGCTGTGCTTGTAGGTTGAGTGTTCTACTCTGGAGCCAAGAAGTCACACTCACAACAAAGACCAGGGCTGTCCTGAAAAGCACCACAGCCATCCTCAGCGACACAGAGGCCCCGAGCTCCTCCGACGACAAGCACAGCCGAGTACATGCCAGGAAGCTAGTGTGACGAGTTCATCCTGGAGACCAAGCAGCACACGTCTTCCCCTCTGGATCCTGGAAGCAATGCTCTATGTGAGAACCAGAGCTCCTCCAGGAGAACCTAACAGCTCAACGCCTTAAGGCACTAATGCCTAGCTTCTCCTTCTCTACATCTCTATTTGTGCTGGCAACTTTCCTCATGTGGAACATCCACACTCAGTGCCCTGGTGATGTAATCCAGCTGGCTTTAAGTTGACCACCAGTTTTTAATCCTTAACAGGAAAATTTGTTCTTCACATTTATTATTTAATTTAATCAGTGGATATAGATTTAAAAGCTACTTTGCTAGGTCCATAGTTTAGCCCATGGAAGACAGACATTCTTAGAATCCATTTACAATGACTTTGAATCACCATGTTCAACTTTCCCTCTTTCCCAGTAGTCTCACTTTAAAGCTCTCCTTCCATGGCTGCTCTTGGTCCCAATCCCTCTTCTCCTCTCCGACTTTTCCTGTACCTCCCAGGTTATATCCTATGCGTCCCCATTTATTCAACCTTGTGTTGCTATCTCTGTACAACAAACTGATTTGGCTCATTCTCAGGGCTGCATACTCACACTGGAATTTCCTGTTTCCCTTTTTTTTCTCTTGCTTCTTTTATTTCCTTTTTATAGTACTGGAGATTGAGCCCAGGGCATTTGCACTAAGATGCATTCCCAGTCTTTTTATTAATTTTCAATTTTCAGACGGTCTCACTAAGTCTCTAAGCCCCACCCAGGCTGGAGTTTAACCTGTGATCCTCTTGCCTCAGCCTCTCAGAGTGCTAGAGTTACAGGCAAAAGCCACGTGCCTGGCTAGAAATTGCTTCTTAGTAGTTGGCTGTTGTATGCACAGAGCTCGTCAGTGAATACTTACTGAATTTAATGTATGGATTATATACAACAGAATAAATGAAGGTTAACATCTGATTCATAGCAAAATACTTTATAAATGTATGGGCAAAGTGTTTGTTTAATCTCTAGTTTATTTGAAAACTCAAAATGTTATTTAGAAATATGCTTTTCTAGAGGGTCAAGGTGGAGTGATTGCTTGATCTCTCCAAAGACAGCATTGGGTCTAATTTGTACTTGTGTTCCCATTTTCTAAGTGGCTTCCCACCACAGAGTAGGCATTCTTCAAGGAATGGTGTTTGAATTATTCCCCCTGTCTAAATGTTTTCCTTGATATGACATTATGATTTCAAACGATAAAAACTGATTTATCATTCCCATGTGTACTCTTCGTCTATGTAAACCATGCTGCTGTGTTCTCACCAATGAATTACAGCAAGATACAGCAGAGTCAGTGAGTCCAAGCTTCCTGCACGCAGAGGTCTGCCTGCGTCAACAGAGTTGCTGAGGGCAGTTGTGGTAGTTATTTTGAGTGTCACCTCTTAGTTCCAGTATAGAACACTCAACCTACTGGCAGAGGTCTGCCTGCTGATAGAGGTCAGCACGGGAGCCTCACCACACAGCATTTCCCAGTTTAACTGCCTTTTGTGCCCTTGAGCCTGTTTAGTAACTCGGTGCTTCAGACCAGCGCAGAATCTACACCTCCACTACTCCTTTTCTTATGATGATAGCGCTTATCCTCCAAAGGCTTATTTAAAACAGGCCTCGGGATATAAGCAAATATACAGCTAGTTCTCCAAAGTCCACTTCTGCGGAGTATGATCTTCAGGAAACCCTAACAGGATGCTAAACTCTTTAGATAGAATACATTTTATGTTGTCCCTAAGATTTTTTTAAAATAAATAAGTATATTGGTATATTTTAAATATGCGTAATGATCACTTTTATCTTAGGGACTTCGCGCTTATAAATGACTTCTCGCAATTCCTCTTTTTCCCCCCATTCCTTTACCCTCTCTTCAGTCCTTTTCTTATTTACAAAAGTTTTATTTCCACTTTTTCAGTCTGATGTTCTTTCTTTTTTATTTTACTTTTCCATGTATCCTTTCCCCTCCATCCTCCGTTGTTCTCCCTCCCAGTTGAGGCGCTGTCTTCCTATTTTATTATATCTAGTGTGCATTCTGGTCCTTTAGGCTTTATGTTTCTCACATCAGAGAACCAATGTGATATTTACACATGTGTGTTCAATTTGTTTCACTTATGAGTATGGTCTCATAGGCCATCCATTTACCTAGATATGTCCCAAGTTTGTCCTTCTTTATGGCTGAGTAACATATTTTAGGTTTAGCCTTCCTTATGGTTGAGTAATATTCTAATATGTATATATAAATATATAAATTGATGGGCATTTGGGCTGTTACAACTATACTGCTATAAACATGGTTATGCATATATTGCTACTGCTGTGGATTAAAAACTGGTGGTCAACTTAACAACAGCTGAATTAAATCAGCATGGCACTGAGTGTAGATTGTCCACCTGAGGGAAGTTTCCAGCATAAATAGAGATGTGGAGAAGATGAGTGAGGAACTGTGGGTTCTCCTAAGTGTTGTCGTTTGGAGCCATTGGTTCTCCTGGAGGAGCTTGTCATGGCCAGCTTCCTCGATATGGAGTTGGCCATTATCATCAGAGGAGCTTGGGAACACACTGCTAAAGTAGCTGTGGTTCACTCTGGTCCTTACACAGAGCATCGCTTCCTGACTCTGGAGGGGAGGACGTGTGCTATTTAATCTCCAGGAGAAGCTAGTCATGCTGGCTTCCTGACATTTACTTGACTGTTTTCATCATTGGAGGAGCTCAGACCTACTCATTGTTGCTGAGGGTGGTTGTGGTACATTTTGGGGGAGCCCTGGTTCTTATTTTGAGTGTCACTTCTTAGTTCCAGTATAGAACCCTCAACCTACTGGCACAGATCCTTCACCTTCCTGTCACAGACTTTAGCTTCCACTGTTGAACTTTGGGCCTTCTCAGTGAAGATCTGTAAAACAGACTCACATGGGTCACTGTCGTGTGCTCTAGGCCTCCAGTTGGACTCATGGGAGGAATGGTCATGGGCTCTAGGTTTTCAGCTGGACTAAGGAAGGATATTACTGTAGGAATAAGGCCCTAGATTTTCTAGGACTTTCATGTTGTGGACAGATTTCTTGCATTTTCTTTGTGTTTAACTCTGGGTGACCGTCATAAAATAATACAAATTCTGTGCCCTGTGTGTAGTTATTCTTCTTGTAACTCCTGACTACAACAGCTATGATATTTTTAAGTCTTTTGGGAAGATACCAAGAAGGTGAATAGCTGGATTGAATGGAACCACTAGTCTTAGTTTTTTGAGGAATCTTCACACTGATTTTCACAGTGGTAGCACAAGTCTATACTCCCATCAACAGTGGAGAGTTTCCTATTTCCCCATGGCCATGCCAGTATTTGTTATTGGTTGATTTCCTGATAATTGCCACCCTTTCTGGAGTGAGATGGAATCTCAGCATTGTTTTAATTTGCCTCTCTCAAATTGACCAGTGATGTTGAACATATTTTCATATATCTTTTTGCTGTTTCTAACCAACTATGTGATTGAATTTGGTGATTAGGTCGAGAAGTTTTTGGAATAGTTTGTGGAATTTTTTGTGTTGAGTATCATGTCATGTGAAAATATATAATGATAATTTAGATTTTTCCTTTCCTATCTCTTTTATTTTATTTGTTTCCCTTGTCTAATTGCCCTGGCTAATGTTTCTAAAACTATACTGAATAAGAGTGGTAGTGTTGGATATCTTTGTCTTGTTCCTGATTTTAGAGTGAAGCATTTCAGATTTGACCACTTGCTATGATGTTGGCTGTTGGTTTGTCATAGATGGCTTTTATTAGATTGAGATAAAAACAGCATATTCCAATTTTTGTAGAGTTTTTAAAATCATGAATGGATATTGGGCTTTATCAAATGCTTTTTCTGCATCTATGATGATGGTCATATAATTTTTGTCTTGGCTCTGTTAATATGGTATATAGCATTTGTTGATTATTGATGTGTTACATCATCCCTACATTCTTGGGATGAATCTTACTTGGTTATGGTGTATAAACTTGATAATTTGCTGCATTTGAGTATTTTTGCATGTATGTTCACTAGAGAGACTGGTCTTTTGTTCTCTTTTTTTGGTTGAGTTCTTCTCTGGTTTTGGTATATGGATATGCTTACTTTCAGAAATGAATTTTGGAGTAGTGTTTCCCATTCAATTTTATGGAAGAGTTTGAGAAGTAGTGGCATTTGGTCTTCTCTAAATATCTTGCAGCATTTGCTTGAATCCTTCAGGGCTTGGCCCTTTGTTTTTTGGTAGGTTTTAAATTATATCTTGTATCTCATTGATCAATATTTGTTTATTTAGAATTTTTATATTTTCATGATCTACTCTTGGAAATTCATACTTGTCTATTTCTTCTATGTTTTATGTTTTTTATAATACAGGTTCTCTTAGTATGTATTATTGATCTGCTGAATTTCTGCAAGATCTGTTGTGTGTGATCACCTTTTTTATTCAAAATTGAATTTGAGTCTCTCCTTTTATTTTAAGGTTGCTAATTTTATTTAATCTTTCAAAGAACCCACTCTCCAATTCATTGATTCTTTGTATTGATTTCTTAGTCTCTATCACATTAATTTCTGTTCTGATCCTTATAATTTCTTCCCTCATACATACATTGGGCTTCACTTATCATTCTTTTTCTAGAGCTTTCAGGCACAACATGAGTTTTTTTTTTTTTTTTTTTTAGCTCATTCTGTTTTCCTGATGTGAAATTTTACAGCTACAAATTTCCCTTTTAGAATTGCTTTCACTGTGACCCATCAGTTCCTGTCTGTTGAATTGGCATTATCATTTATTTGTAGACACTGTTTAATTTCTTCTTTAATTTCATCTGTGATCCACTGGTTGTTCAAGAGAGTGTTATTTAATTTCCATGTGACTATGGAGTTTTCACTGTTTTATTTTGCCATTGATTTCCCTCTTTATTATGCTATGTTCTGATAATGTGCATTGGGCAATTTCAATTCCTTTGCATTTATTTAAGCATGTTCCATGAGCCAATATGTGCTCTCTTTTGGAGAACATCACATACCCAGCTGAGAAGAATGGATATTATGATGTTGGAGGGTAAAGCAGTCTGTAGAAATCTACTAAGTCCATTTTCTCATAGTTTGCTTGGTTCTGATATTTCTTTGTTGATTTTTTTATCTAGCTGATCTATTTGTGACAATAGAATATTAAAGTCCCCCATTAGGATTTTGTTAGTGCTTATTCTATCTTTTATGTCCACTAATATTTGTTTTATATAGTGGGATGTTCTGGTGTTTGGTGCATGCATATTTATGATTATTATCTCTTCCTTTTCAAGTTTTCCCTTAAAAAATTTATAATGATCTTTTTGTCCTTTGATCAGTCTTGGCTTGAAGATCACTTTGGCTGCAAATAGAATAGTTATTCTGCTTTTTTTCTGTATCCTGTCACCTGAAGTATAGTTTTCCATGCTTTGAGATTCAGTCTATGAATTTTTTTGAGTTACATGTTTTCCTTATATGAAATATATTGTTGAATCTTGTTTCTTGATCCATTCAGCCAATCTATTACTTTTGATTGGTGCTTTGATACCATTTATATCAATGGGTATCACTAATATTTTTGGCTTATCATTGACATATATTTTGTGCATGTTTTCCTGTGTTAACCCTCTGTTTAATCACTTTATTTGCCTAGTGGCTTTTTTATTTGTGGTGTTTGGATTGTAGTTTTCATTACCTCTTCTAAAAAATTCTTCAGAACATTTTGTAGAACTGGTTTTGTGTTCATAAATTTCTTCAGTTGTTCTTTATCACTGTAGTATCTTATTTCTCTACCGATTTTTGGAAGACAGTTTTACAGCTTACATCAATGGGTTGGAGATTATTTTCTTCCAGGACTTGAAATAGTTATTTTCAAGATCTCCTTGACTTAAGGGTCTGTGTTGAGAAGTTTGCCATAATTCTGATGGGCTTTCCTGTACAAGTGATTTATTTCTTTCCTGTAACAGTTGTTACTATTATGATCTTGGGCTGAATTTCTGGACTCTTGATTATTATTTCCCTTGTGGATTCATTTTTGTCGTGGCTAATTGGAGTTACACGTGTTTCTCTTATTTGTATGCTATATTATGTTTTTCCATGTTTGTGAAATTTTCTGCCATTACATCTGAGAGCATTTTTTTTAATGGTGTTTGTGCTGTCTCCTTTCTCATTGATTGCTATGAGTCTTACTTCCTTCTTTTTTGAATCATCTTAAAGCTGTTGGATTGATTTTTCATGATCCTTTGCTATTTTTATGAAATCTTTCTTTTCAAGGTAATTAATCACAATCCTGTCTTCCAGATCTGATATTTTTTCCTCATCTTGGTTCAATTGACTGCACATACTTTCAATGGGATTTTTAGTCTCCATTTCAATCTGTTCCGTGACTTCCATTTCTTTTCTTCGTTGGAAATTTGTAATTTCCATAGTTTTCTTAAGCCTGTCCATATTTTTATTCATGTCTACACTGGGTAGGTTGCTCACTTTGATCATGATCTCTTTTTTAACCAAGATGTTATTCTGATCTGCTTTGTTTTCTATAGTGTGATTCATCTTTTTTGTTTATTTATTAATTATTACTGTTGTTACCATTTCACAATGTTCAGGTAAGTGGCTTCTGATTTCCTACATCTCATTGTCTCCTGAACTTTCTAGGAAGGCTGGTGGTCTGGAGTTGCCTTTTGCTTCTGCACCTTCTCATTTTCTCATTTTTTATTTTAATTTGTTTTCTGTGTTGATGCTTGTAAATTGCTTATGGTAAAGAGTTTATCAATAGTACCATGGATTCGCTAGGAAATAGCTATTCCTCAGAGATGTCTTCTATGTGTAGCTGGCTCTTGGTCTTTCTGTCTGCCTCAAGACTCTACCTTCCCAATTTATTGTGAATGAATAGTTGCTATCTATTTGACTAAGCAAAAAGTCCTTTGGTGTTCCTTATGGTGATGCTTATGACCCCAGTCAGTCACAGTGGTGTCTTACAAAGGAAGACAATTGATTAGAACAGATATGACACCCTGGGTAGTAGTACAATTCACACGAATATTAGCTTGAAGCACAGCCTAGAAACTGACAAACCGTGGTAACTATTCATTTGGTACCTTTAACCATAGGAGAGAGAGGTGCAGCTATATAACCAAATCCAGCATAAATCGGGAACCTGCATGCAGTGAGTTTCCCTCTAACTGGGGGATTTTGCTCTGAGCGTGGCAGGTGACGGGGATTTAAGAGGGACAGGAGAAAGGCAGACATAAATGAAGAGAATATAGTAGAAGCAAGGCTGGAGGCCAACAAATGACCACCCAAGCTTTGGGAAACTGGAGAAGAGAACAGGAGAGAAAGAATGAAGGATAGAAGAGAACAATATTGAAGTGAGCCAGAAAAACTAGAGATAGCATTCACCTGTTTGATAATATAAAAAAATCAAGAAAGAAATTTGAGGAAAGGGTGAACAGAGACAAGCAAAGCAAACAAACGTAACCTAAACAACCTAACAAACAAAACCAAAACAAACAAATAAATGATAAACAATCAGACAGAAAAAGGAAAGAGCAGCAAACAAACAGTGAAAAAAGAATAGTGAAGTTCTTGTGGAGTCCACTGTCCTGTGGTAGTGGGCAAGTCCAAGCCAGATCTGTGCAGGGCAGATGCTGAGGACTGCGTAGGACGAATGCTGGCTTCGTGGGTGAGCATGGGCTTCCGATCTGAGGGCGGGTGCCAGCCTTCCATTTCCTCTGGAGTGGGGGTGGGGTGAGGGTACCAACCTTCTACTGCTCTGCCACAGCCCAGCCAGCCCTGCTTAGAGTCTGACCACGGCACCCTCTCTCAAGCCACTGTTCACAGGGCAGGATGTGCTGTGTTCTGCTCATTGCCACTGCTGCTCCAGTCGTTAAGCTTGTCGTCCCTGTTGGTCCCAGTTAGCCACTCTGGTGCAGGACAAAAAAAATAAAATAATACAATTCTTGGTGGCCCACTGGGCAGGGAGCATTTCCCTGGTCACTCCACCCCTGTGTGCCGGTGAAATTTCCTGCAGAGTCATCTGGAGGAAAACAAAAGAGGCAAGGATCTTCTAGCCCAGGTCTGTCTGCTGGGGCCTGGGTCAGCCACAGTGTTTCAGGTTTTTTTGAAACTTCCCCCAATGGTAGCCCTTCTCCAGCTGCTGGTGGATTGATCGTGCATCAGGATGGATTGATCATGCATCAGGATGGATGGCCTTTGAGAAATCTCCATACTGATTTACCTGCACTTTCAGCTGATTTTCTCACTCCACTGTGGCTTCTCTTCTATCCAACCATGTTGAATTCTCTCCCTAGATTTTATTTATTACCTTCTCACTCGCAACAGCTGATCTGAGATGCTAATCTTCCCAAGGCAATTTTATGTCTGCTTCCTCATATCCTATTTTAATGTCTGCTTGTTTTTGCCTATAAGTGTGGGTTAGTTGTTGTATGGCTTCATTTTCTATATTATATTTCTATTTTTATGTTTAATTTACTAGTTTGTTTAGGTTTCCAATAATGTTATCCTTTTTTTGTCCTTTTCACAGATATGTTGATCTCATAAAGGATTTTCAAATGCCTTCCCATTTTTTTCCTCTTGATGGAGTTTGTGAAAGATCAATGCTATTTCTTACCTTACTTTTTTCTTTTAAATTTTACTTTACTTTATTAGTACCTGTTTGCAATTCATGCAATTTAAAATTGTCTTGGGTAGTGGTTAAATGTGCATATTATAGGGTTTTTGCTGTTGTTTTTTTCTAATTTTGTTCCTCGTCCCTTCTCTTCTCCTCCCCTGGTTCCCAGATCACCATTTTTGTACTTTTTGATGTTATGTGTCTCAGCTCATGTTATGCAGTGTCTACACTCATCGGAGTTATTAGGATCCTGTAAATGGCACATCTTGATGACTCTCATTTCTCCTCCCTTTTTCATCACCTCTTGTCCTTGTTCCCTTGGACCGTTCCCTTATTGGATGAGATCTATCCCCAATCCTTTCTACCCATTCTTTATCGTCTTCATTGTTTGTACTTTGCCTCTCTAGAAGCAGAACTACCATATGGTGTTTCACATTGTGTGTCTGGTTTATTTCACTCAATATTATATTTTCCAGGTGCATTCATTTTCCTACAAATGCCTCACAGTTGTAATTCTCTGTAGAAGAACAGTATTGTGTTCTATATAAATACCACATTTTATTTATCCAATCATCTGGTGATGAGTATACAGACTTCTTCCAGTGTTTAGCTATGATGATTTGTGCTGCTATAAACATTGGTATGCATGTATCACAGTAGCATAGTGACTTAAATTCTTTGGTAAAGATACTTGCCAGAGGAAAGATTGCAAAATATGGAATTTCTAAGTTCAACTCTTTGAGAAATCTCCATACTGATTTCCATAATGGTTATTACACCAGTTTGCGTTCTCACCAAAAATACATGATGTTTCCTTTTGGCCACAGGAGATAACATGTTATTTGAGAAATGATTTACAGCAATAGCTTGCACTAGAATGGTCAGATTTCTTCTTTTCATTTACTGTCAGTGTTGATAAAGTATGTTTCTTATGTTGTACCTCAATTGGAAGGTTATTGGCATAGGATTTATTATGATATGTTTTATCAACTTTCTAACTGTCTTTAGGTCTGTAATGACATCTATTTTTACAATTCTTATATTGCTAATTATTTTCCAATCTTATTGTTTCTTATCATTCTGGCTAGAAATTTATAAACGTTATTGGTTATCCCAAGTAATTGATATTTAACTATTGAGTTTTTGAGGCATATTTTTTTAACTTCACAAACTTCTGCATTATCTTTATTACTTTTTTATTCTTGTCACACTTGCTATTCTTTATTTTAGCCTTTTAATATAGAAGTTATAGTACTGACATTTAACCTTTCACTATTTGACCCTAAACATACATTTAACACAGCAAATTTCTCACAAAAGTGTTTTATTTCTGTAGCAGTTTTTGATATGTTGTACTCTTATTACAATTTTGTTGAAAATATTTCTAAAATCATTGTTTCATAAATCAGTTGTGGTTTTTTTAAAATTTTTTATTTAGGTTTTTAAATATTTACAATTGTATAATTTAATATTTAAAAATTCGAGGAGTTTATACTTGTACTTTTATTATTAATTTGTAGCTTAATTCCATTTTAGTCAGTGGTCATATACTGATAAAAATAAATGCTTTGGTAATTATTAAAAGACTCTTTATGGCCCAGCATATGGTCATTTTTGTTAAAATTTTTAAGTGTGTCATAAGGTTTTATACTCCATCAAGTTTCACTGCTGAATTGTGTGTATAAATGAGGGCAAATCTCTTAGGTGTGTTTTCACAGGTATGTTACATGATCTCTTAATGCTTTACTCACCTTCAAATTGTTATTCATATTTTCTGTACCAAAGAAAACAAGTTTTCCTGTTCAACTTTGTAATTTTATAGAGGCATATGAATATCTTCCTTGATAATTATGTATTTGTCCCTGCTCTTCTGAAATGTCTAATTTTTCCTTACTTATTTTGAACCTACAGATTTAGAATTATTATATCCATCATTCTGTGGTATAATATACTGATGTGCAATAATATGGTGAATTGAAACTTTTATGATCTAGAAATCTCCTTATTTATCTAAATTTTTCTGACCTGAAAGTATGCTTTTCACTTGATCAGAATAGTTATGAAAGCTAGTTTTTTTCATTGTTTTTGTTGTACTTTCAACTTTATCTTTTTATTTAAAACTTATTTCACATAGGTATCACAGAGTTGGGGTTGGGTTTTTGTGCTATAACATAGTTTTGGCTTCCTGAAAAGATCCCAAGATGAGGATTTTGATACATTGTTTCCAGGTTGACCCAGCATCCCTGCTGGGAATACCTAAGTTAGGGAAGGAAGCTGCTCTCAGGAATCAGAGCTTTTCTCTCGGTTATCTATGGCAGACAACACAGAACACAGATTTCAGATTATAATTCCGGTACTCTTAAAGGTGAAGGGTTTGCCTTTTCACTTATTAACTTATTAACTCTGAGGAAGTATTAGCCAAAGTCACTCCTGGAGGCAGTGAGGACAGCTGGATGCTGTACCTAAGACTCTTCCACTAAACACACACAGCATGAGACACTAGATACCAGTGCAAGCAAACAGTAAAGTATGACTCACAAGAGCAAATCAACCATTAATATCTAGATCCAATCTGACACTTCTTGTCTCTAACTGAATTACATATGATACTTACACGATGTAACACTTATGTAGAACAGTTAGTTAAAATTTACCATGTGACTATTTCTTATTTAAATACCACTTATGTCCCTTCAATTCTGTGCCTATATTTTGAAAAAAAAATCAAATATTTTATTAAATTTTCTTTTAATTAATTTGACTTATATTCTATTACTCATATATTTCTAGTTATCACAGGGGTAGGATGGTATTATATACTTTTATTAATATATAAGGAAGTTTGTTTCAGTGCTTCTCAAATAATTTCAGAATCGTGAAGCATCTTAATACAACTATTTTCCTCCCAACTTTCACTGCATTGATATGTATTTATTATAGAAAGTTTTGTCATACCATATACAAATATAAATGCAAAATGAATTAAAGGTTTAAGCATAAGACTTTAACATTACTGTTGGAAACTTTAGTGGAAATATTCCTGACATTTGTCTGTGTGTTTTTTGGGAATTGATCCCAAAAGCATAGACAACAACAAGAGAAAAACAAACAAACAAACAAACAAAAACAAAACAAAACAAAAAAACAAATGAAATTGAATCAAATTAAGAAGCTTCAGAAAAACAAGGGAAAAAATCAATAGAGTGAATGAAGAGACACGCAGTGGGAGAAAATATCACAAACGATGCCTTAAATAGTATTTACTGTCCAAATACGAGAAACTCTGAACACTTAGTAACAAGAAAATAATCAGGTTTTTAAAAATGTGCAAAAGATCTGAAAAAACAGTTCTCAGAAGAAGAAATACAAATGGGCAACAGAAATAGAAAAAAAAATACGCTACCAATCATCAGGGAAATGTAAGTGACAATGTGTGGCCTTCTCACACGGAGTAAAATGTCCACTAAGAGATAAGAGACTGTAAGTGTTGGTTGACGTATGGACAAAAGGGAACACTCATGCTCTGTCGGTAGACATTGCTTAAATAGCATTTCTATAATGGAAAATATGTGGAGGTTCCTCAGAAAATTAAAAATAGAACGATACTGTGGTCCAGCAATTCCCTTACTGGGTATAGATCTAAGAAATGGGATCAAGAAGTCAGAGGGGCAACTGGACTCCTAAATGCACTGCAGAATTATTCTTCATAGCCAGTATGTGAAAATGACCTAGTTTTCATCAATAGATACATAGATGTAGAAAAAAATAGAGCACATAAAAGTGGAGTTCTAGTTTTTTAAAAGAAAGAAATCCTGTTACCTTTGATGACATAGATCACGTAGTGGGCTTTCCATGACGAGAAAGAAGTCAAGCACAAAAATATCAAACATCACATGGTCTCAGCTGTATGTGAATGCAAAAGCATGGAACTCCTAGGAGTTAATAGGAGTGTAGTCATCAGGGGCTGTAAGGGGTGGCAGATCAGGCGATGTTCAAATATGCAAAAGTTCACCTAGAAAGGAAGGATAATTTAAAAATATTTATCACACAATATGACAAATATAATTAAGCAACATATTTTCAACTTGAAAATTGCTCAGAATCTAGATTTTAAATATTTACACCACACACAAATAATATTAAGTTTATAAGGTTATGAGACTAGGTAATATTGCATAATACTGAAAAGAGAATCTATTGCATCAGGGAAGAAATTATTTTAAGATCAAAAGTAAGCACATAGAATGTCTTGTTAGAGGCTTATAAAGAATAATGTTATTTTGTAAAATTTGAGTTATTCTTTAAGATATAAACTTACTAAATTGATAAATTTAAGTCTTCTAATTTGTCACATTTTGGGGTTTTCTGTATCATTTAATGGCATTAGAATGAGAACATGCTTATGCGAATACAATAAGCTGAATTCAAGAAAGATATGCCTGAAGAGAAGATAGGGAAGTGTGTATACAATAGGAAATGATAAGATTATAATTATAATTATAAATTACTGATGCAGTAATTTTGTAAGGTTTTTTTTAGCCATTCAGTGCAAAAATTTCCAAAATAATGAAGATATTTTGTCTTCCCTGGTCGTGTGGTTTTAGTCCATGGAAGTAAGCCATGTTTTTGTGAATCCATGTTACCTAATTGGCCTGGTGTCCTTACTTCCTGGGAGGAAACCTGAACTGAAAGAAAACTCATAATTATAACTACTCTATGTCAGCAGTGATTAATTTTTGTTTTCCCTCCCTGAAAGGGATGGTGCTATATTATTTGCATTAATTAAGTTTTTCCTCTCAGCAGCCCTAGACATTAACTTTCTTAGAGATAAAGAAATTAAAGTGAAGAGAAGTTAAAATTAGCCTGGAGACACCTAGATGTCCCTTCTGCATGGAAATGTCTTACCCTAGAAGGAACATTTGGGTCACAATTAAATATTAATACTCTAACAGGTTTTCCATGAAAAATGTGAAATAGTGTCTTCATCTCCCCGCTACCACATCATTTTATTTCAGTTCTTATAAGACATTTCAATGGTTGTTTTCACTTAATTACTTACATTTATGAATGTTACTTGTTAATATAAAATATCTTCTTACTCCATACCCATGTAATAAATCTTATTTTTTTTCTTCTGCTTCCACAATACTTATAACAATGCCCACCATATATCTGGCATGCATCACACACTTAATAGAAATTTGGTGACTGGATAAATGAATGAAAGTCCAATTCAAAAATTGACTCGAGGTACAAAAACTATGTCATGTTGCTGCTATGATAATTTGCCTTGGTAACCACATTTAGCAAGGAAGGAAAAAGTGACCAAAAAGAATTTGGAATAGGTCGAAATAGGGATCCCCAAGGATTATCACCATCTGGATTGCTTAACAAATGCTAGTTCATTGCCCAGTCAGTGTAGAAGCATATTGGTCAACACTGTTCTCTCTTACACTACTAAATTTCTCTTGGCTAGAATTAAGAGAAAGCAGGTGCAAGTAAGTTAGAATGATAAATGGGAATTTGGCATTCAATATAGTTTTTGAATGAGCAATAGTTATCTTTTTAGTGTTCTACATGAAGTAGTGGGTTACTGATACTCATAACAGGAGCCTAAGGCTTCCAGCATTGTAATTTATGAAGGTGATGCCTATTACAGGCTACAGAAGCTTCTTAATTACATCTTTGTCTACTGATATCAGAGAGCATCTTTGCCATATATTCATGGTTGTTTCATTGACCTTTTAACCTGAGGAATTGAGTGTTTTTATAACCTACAAGAGAAATCTCAGGAAAGGGTGATGCTGAGATATAACCTAGCAAAGAATCCTAAGAGGGTAAATTGGAGATTTAGATAGAAAACGGAAATCTGAGCTTGCAGGATCACCCAGAGCATTCCAAATGAGAAAACAATGCTTTGAGATTTTTTTCTCTATCTTTCTCCACAAAGAAAATGAATTCTCATAAAACTGCAAATGGAAAATAATACATCCTGTCAGGCTTCATTATGCATTGGGAACTTCAAATATCTCCTTAAAATACGCATTTTAGAGCATTTACTATTGATTTATTTCTTGCAAAATGCTATGTTTGATGAAAAGAAATTTGACATGTTGCCTTTTGTCATAAATACAAATTCTTTCTATTTAGTTCCATTATACTTTCCATTTCACTTCTATTTCTTATGGTCTTAATGTCCGAGTCTTCTAGGTTTTATCATTTGTGTCCTTGAAATTAATAATGGCATAAATATGCTTTTGGATTGTGTGCCAAAATTGTGCTATATATTGGAATAGCATGAAAATACAGCTTAAGACTGACACTTGAGACGTCCAGAATGTAGGTCAAGCCTCACAAAGCACGAGGAACATAAAGAATGAGGTCACACAGGGATCTCATGAGATTTACTATTCTCTTTATGCTTAAGAAAAACATATTTCATTTTAGGCTTTAGCTTATGTAGGACCAGAGTTTACAAACTAGTCCTATTGCTTACCAATGTTTTCTGGGGAGATTTAAACTATCAGAAGGCCAGTGTCCTCACACGTAATAGAGGGAAAATCAATACAGTTATGTTAGTGATTGATACCAACCATTGGATCACGTAGCTCAGTTTCTGAGCATTGTAGCTGATCAGTGATCAATAGCTTTTATTTTGAATCTCTATAGTCCTTACTGCTGAGATCAAGTCGCATTTTTCCATGTGTGTGCGCGTGCATGTATTATTAGAATTGGGTGTCTAGGTCATTTTCGTATAGAGCAAAAACAAGTGCCTGTGCTGATCACCCAGTTTAGAGTCCCTGAGGCTTCCATCTTTATATTGGCCCTTGTCTCTGGGGGCTGCCTCTGACATGCATGAAACTTCCTGGGTGTGTGTACAACATAACTTGCTTTATGTGTATGGTAGCACTGCAAGTGCTGCATTTGCTGGATTCTTTTAGGGAACAATGATACATAACAGTAGGTCTTCACACAGCAAAGTAGCCAGGAATGTCTGTGCTTGGTATAATGTGACTGAAGTTTATACCATGTATGGTAAGTATTTCTTAGGCAGAAAATATCTTACAGAGACTAGATTTTTATATTAGCATATTATAATACATGACTAAATACCATATATTAATTATACTTTATATGTCATAATATAGCATATGTACTTATCTTTTCCATATTGACAGAAAATTTTCAAGGAAAAAATGTATTAGGGGAAAAAGAACAGGTTAAGTTCCAAAATGTTTTAAAAGTACTTTTCTGTTTAAATAAAAATGTATGGCATTCAACATTATACAAATTCATTCACTTTTTTGGTGAAAAGACAATCATAAAATATCGCTACAAGTTACATTAGTGTATCAGTCATTCACAACTTCATAGGTTTAGTCTTGAAGCTCTTGTCATATTGTATTCAATTTCTGGTTGCAAATTCCCTAAAGATAGATTACATATCTTCCTCTTTATAAAAGTGATAAAAAATACCTGTATGATTTATATGATTAATTATTAATGATCAATGATATTCATTTGATAGTTTTTAAGTTAATGAGTTGTTAAAAGACAGTGGCTTAATTCTATCTGTGTCTTGTATATTTTGAAAATAACAGTTTTTGTTCAAAAATTATCTACCTCCTTTATTGATTTTATTAAATGAACAATTGTATAGCACTTGTGATGTACAAGGTAATATTCTATGCCCTTAACATGTATTACCTTCTTAAATTTATCCAACAGCTTTTGGAGGTATGCATTTTAATGCACTCATTCAACAGAAGAAAACTAGGCTTCTGGAGTTTTGGTTCTTTTAGATCTCTCCCACCAGGTGTTCAGTGCCAGGATGTGTTCCCCAGGCAATGCTGTCTCTTGCTGCTGCCTTGTGAAAAGAAAATCTCTGAAGTCACTGACTTTTAAAATGACATCTACAGTCCTTTAACTGGAGAATCTAATTTAAAGGCATTTTGTGTGCATTGGTTCTTGTAAGCCAGTCATATAATTACTTCCAGGATTTAATGATGAGGGAAGCTCAATATTTTTGGCATAGATTTAGCTCATACCAAATATATCTGTGCACAGTTCAGTTCCAGAAGAGACTGCCATGCTTCATTTGTCTTATCCTGCAAAAGTCAATCCTGTCGCTCTTACAGAGTTACAGGGTCATCGTGCTGGTAAGAGAAACTGCTCTAAAATATTCGTGCAGAAACCTCCAGGGACATGATTACTCTCATGGTTACTGGAGGGTATGGAATCATTTTTTGACAAAGCCAACATTGGATGTTTCCATCCCATGTGTTCAAAGACAGGTTGCTTTTGTCGCAAGCAACAGGCATGTTTTCAGAGTGATTATGAAGTCAGTTTTACACAGTCTTAATATTTCCAACTACTAAAAGCCAGTTAATTCATCTTCTCAGTATCTCCTCTGAATTGTCCAAACAAGTTATGGGTATTTTGTATTTTGTTTATGAAAACTTGGTGGGAGGGGGCTGGGGATTTTAGCTCAGTGGCATAAGCGCCAGCCTATCAAGCACAAGGTTGTGAGTTCGATCGCTGGTACATAAAAAAGAAAAGGAAAGAAAGAAAGAAAGAAAGAAAGAAAGAAAGAAAGAAAGAAAGAGAAGAAAATATATTTTTTAAAAAAGAATACTTTGTGGGAGAAATTCTTTACTTAGTAAATAACAGAATTGTTGATAGGTCTTTGCGAATAGCTACATGCTTTTTCCTGAGGGTCAAATCAATGATTTATGTATGTTAGGCAAATACTCTATCACTGAACTTCATCCATTTTCCATTATGTGCTTATTTAGCAGAATATTTTAAAATCTCTTTTTAAAAATAATTTTATCTCCTTATAATGCTTCTTATACTCATGTATTCATTTTTACTTAGACAATGAGACACAAATGTCTTTTTTGGACTTCTATAAATCTGTAAAAGAACTTTTAATGTGATTTTTTTGCTTAATCTTTCCTGAGCTTCCTTTTATGAGAGAATAAAGTGATTTACTGTCTCAAAATCCAGTGATGTCTGAGAAATAACATGTATTTTTAGCAGTTTCAGTAGTAATGCTCACTCTCATTTAAGTATTACACTCTGTAAATTAAGTACTATAGGAAGTACTTTGCCCATATTATATAAAATGACTTTTAAAGGTTGCCATTTTTATTCTATTTGTTCACAGAGAAACTAAACTCCAAAATAATTTGACCAAGGTTTTGCAGCTTCAGAATTGTAACTACAGAGGTTCATGACAGCCTCTTATTTAATAGACATCCTTATTTCACACTTAAACATTTTCTAGTACTTCAATATTTCTTGCCTGTTTTATTTTGCAAAAGCACCTCGGAAGATAAGATGTACATTGATTACATTCTGCAAATATCAGTGATTTCCTCATGTGAACAGTGCTGGAGGAAGAACTAAAACCAGGTATCTGGAGTAAAAGAAATTCAACATCATTAGTCACCAGGGAAATGCAAACCAAAACCGCAGTTAAAAAAAAAACAAACACAGATGCTTTATCACTCCCACTAGGATGGTCCTAATTAAAGGTCAGAAGATAATAATCACTTGGAAGTATGTAGATAAATTTGGTCTTTTTATATTATTGATGGGAATTTAAAATGATACACTCACCTTTGAAAACAGTTGAACAATCTTCAAATCATTTGACATAAAGGTACTATGTGACCCAGAAATTTCAAGAGACATGAAAACATGCTTATACAATACCTTAAACGTGAATGTTCACAGGGTCATTCATGCTTTGGAAAACACCTAAAGGTCCCTTTACTAATGAACATCTGATAAACAAAATGTAACCTATCTATGCAGTGGAATATTATCCATCTCTATAAAGCAATATAGCATTGATTTTACCACAGCGCTTTATCACTAGTGGTGACCCGTTACCAAATAAGCCAGTCTCAACAAGACCATCTATTGTGTAAATATATGTATTTGAAATTGGAAAAACGAGGAAGTATATACAGAGAACATGTAGATGTGTGCTTACTGAAGACCAGGGGATGTGTGCGAGGCAAGGGGAATGAGAGGGCCACAGTGTTTCTTCTGTCCTTATCAAAATCTTCTGAAATTAATTGTGGTGGTGATTGAATAACTTGATAATATATTAAAAACCACTGACTCATATACTTTACATGACTTATTTTTATTGTGCTCTAATGAGGTATTAAATATATTTTTTAAAAAATGATGATGAGAGCCAAGCAGGTGGAGAAGAGAACTTCCACTTAGGCAGAGTAGCTAAACTGAAGACTGAGGTTCACAGGAAGGCAGTGCGAGTCCCCGGAGACCTCACCCTCAGGTTCTATGGTGAGGAGAATGGAAAAAAGTTGAAGGATCTTGGACAAGAGAGTAACATCCCTATCTTGATGTTTTATAGACAAGTTGCCAGCATGAAAGATGGTCTGACAAGAGACTAGATTGGAGATAGAAGCTTGGACTAATTAATCCAAGAAAGAGGTGAAGAGGGTCTAAACTTAAGCAATGGAAACAGTGATGGGTGAATGTAGTCACATCTACAACACTGAATGATGGGTCTTTCTGCGATGAGGAAGCCTGGAAGACTGGAAGACAGAAGGACGCAGGCTTCTTGAACAGGACAAGCTCAGCAGAGACTCTCTTCCCTGAGGATGTATTTCAAGTTGCTGAGACTCCAGATGCCATCCCTTCTCAGCTCTCATTGTTGAAGCGCATAGAACTGATTCTTCTATCTGTGGTTCATCTTGGAGAGGAGTTTAAGAAGCAGGCATGCAGGGTGTAAGTCAGAAGGCCCATGGAAGTGGGTGACAAGCAAGATGTTATTGGCGTAATCATTAGTGAGGAACAGTCCAACACACTGGCGACCTTGCTTTCTGTGGCATTTTAAAACCTCATCAAGAAAAGCAGGAAAATCTGTTTTTTAGATTACCGTAAAGTAATCAAAATACTACCTTCCTTCAAGTTAATTTTCAAACCACTTTTAGGGAGTATACAGTCCTTAAAAATGTTGCACATATTTTATCTAACTAGAAGCTTGTAAACTGCTTTCACATATATCATTTTAATTACCAATTCAAAGAAAACTCCTGGCTGGAGGAAATTTACATACTATTATTATTACTATTTTTCAAGAGGGAAAGTTAAGAGATGGAAATACTGCTGAATGATAGAACAGGATGTGGAGTTTCTGTCTTCAGGCTCAAATCCCATGATGGCTCAGTTTCCTCGTGTATCTCACTGTCTGTGCATCCATGCTGTGTATTTTTCTTAGCCAAATATGTGTCCTTTTAAAATAAACCACAGCAGGACATGTATAAAGTTGTGTTTTTAACTTTTAAAGTTCTTCAAGTGGTCCTTAAATATAAAGATTCCTCATCTATTTAGCATTACTCCATTTAAAGAAATCTGACAGCTTTGTAATTGTAGGCAAGTTGTGGCTATGTTTTGCTTTCCTTGGGAAAGCTATAATTAGGTTTGTTGCTCGTATATTTGTTTTTCTCTGTCCACTTTCTCTGTGTAGGTGGAAAATTAAAGTCTTATCATGAGAAATAGTTTTCCATGGAGATGAAGTGCCACTGTTGTTTCATAGATATTGCGTCAAGAAAAACATTTTTTATGGTTTGAAGGAGGTCTCGGGGACAAGAGGGTGGAAGAACGTTTTTCACGTTTTGTTTTTTAACCAATTACAATGCTCAGCATTTTGAAGATAAGGCATGCTGAAAAGTTTCTATTTAATAATGCCTCATGAAGTTGTGTCTCGGGAGTGGAAGTCAGAATTTCAGACTCTAACTTGAGAATCAATATTCAAACTTTTATTAAAGCACAGATGGTACGGGACAGTTAGAGTGAACTAGAGCTATGACCTACAGTCATTCACTGCATAACTACATTTCAGTCAAGGGCAGATGGCATATATATGAGTATCGTGGAGCTGAGAGCTTCCTATTGCCTAGTGACATTGTAGCCACAGTAATGTCACAGCACAGTGCATTATTCACGTGTCTGTAGTCATGCTGGTATAAAACAGGCCCATTACACTGACAGTCATATGCAAGTGTAGCACACTGAACCATGTGCAGTGCATAACGCTTCATAACAATAATGTTCCTGGCTTATGCATTCATATACTTTTTAAAAATTTTAACTTTAGAGAATAATTCTACCTGTTAAAGAAGAGCTTACTGCAAAGCAGATTTGGTATAATGTGACGTGGGCAGCAGAACACGTCCTGTGTTTGCTATCTCTTGTTTGCATCAAGAGGCACATCAGGTGACTAACCTGTGATATTCCCACGGTGACGGTGACGCTCCTCCCTCTGTCTGAATGTCTGTCATTCTGAGCTGGCCAGAGCAGCGTCCTATGGCTGGTTACAAGCCAATGAGAATGCAATTTTTATTTCCAAGCTACAAATGGAGATGACTTGGAAATATGTGCCCCTCACTGACTCTACATCCTGTCAGCCCCCGCATCTGTTGCATTATTTTCCTTTTATTGTAAATGCATTAGGTCCATGCTTTTTTGTTGGACTCCAAATAGCTTTGAGCTTGCTCCACCCCGGTCATTCTTTACTGTTATATTGTTTTGTTGTCATTGTCTTGTTTTGTTTCATTTTTTCGTGGCACTTAGAAAAGTCTGTCTCTGCCTCTGTCTCTTTCTCTCTCATCCCCTTCAATAACAAAGGTGGGAAGAGAACAGATGCTTGAATTATCTGCCTGAGTGACCCTGGGAATCACATTTAATTTTCAAAGTTTTAGTTTTCTTATCTTGAGAACTGGGGAATGGGAGGAAGAAATCATGCAAAGTTGCCCAAAGAATAGAATTTCTTGTAACGATTTTGGGGATATTTGATATCTTGACTCATAATACTGTACATTGTTTAAGTTAAAACTTGTTTGTTTGTGGCACTGAGCTATATCCCCAGCTCTTTTTAAATTTTCGGGGAAGGTTTTGCTAAATTGTCCGGGCTTGGCCTAACTCACAGTGCTCCCACTTTACCCTCCCACAGAGTTGAGATTATTATAGGTTCGCACCTCCAGGCTGGGCTCAGTTAATACGTATTAGTTTCAGAAGTTTTACTGATACCAAATTTGGTGGTGTTCTCTTTCGCCTTTGCATTTATAACACTTTGCGCAGATTTGCTTCGGCTCACTGTCAGCCTAAAGTACCTGAAACCTTCACAGAGCTTCCAGTATGAAACCCTCATGCAGAATATCTTGCTGCTTTTCCTCATCTTTGCTCTTTAAACTACTTCAATGCTGTGACCCACAGGGCTAGCCAGGACAGTGATTATATCTCAGAAAAGACTGTTCATGTGCAGACATTGCTCACCTGTGGTACAAACAGAAAGCTCAGGATATTAAAGTTTCATGCACGAGGAGCTGGTGCGGCCGGATGACCTGCGGCGTGTTACGGGAAAGCATGACCCAGCCACTCCCTACCTCCACACTTCCTCTCATGCTGAGGGACACTTCACATAACGAGCAACTTTCCCTGCAGAGTAATGTGGCATCAATTGAAAAATATTCTTATAATTGAACCTGTACCTTCAAAATAAAGTATTTGAATAACTCCCCAAGGCAGTATGTGCTTAAACTAATACTTGTTTGCCATCTAAACAATGAGTGATTTTTCTCATTTTACTAATGAAAGTCAAGACTAGAACAGAGAAGGTTTGGGATACATAGAGTGGTTGGTTGCTTCTTGGGTGTTAGATCAGTGCACATTTTGAAGCTGCTTTGAGCACTTCAAGCTGGGTCTCTCATGGTTTTACATACACAGAGTAATTTATCTGAATCCCTTTGTTCTCAGAAAAACAGTATCAATGCATAATTGCTTATTTGTTACCATTAGAATTCATGCAGATCCCTCATCTGGGTAGAAATCTTAATGATTCTTAGTGTCAGTGCTTTTAATCTTTGTAGTGTTCATTATACTGGTTACTGGAAAAAATAGCTGCCTAACCAAGCATACTTTTCTTCAAGATTGATTTTCCTCCTAAAGTTACCGTGAGGCAGATCACATTGTAGCAGAGCCTGTTTCTCTGTGCATTATGACAGGGCCACTCTTGGAATCACCCTGAGAGGTGTCCTGCTTTCAAAGCTCCTAGGTAGTCACTGCTAGAGCAAATTACTCCTTCAGAACAGTATCACTTACCCAGAGAGTTTTTCTGGAAAATGGGTATTAGACTGGTCAATGTTGTTCTACCAGCTTCTGTAAACAGCCAGCCTGGGTGGGTACAAGACATCACTGTCATTTTGGAGCGCTCCTGTCAGAAATAAAACATACGTTCTAAAGGCTAATCTTGTAATTGAATTTCACCATAATTTCTTCTATTTTCCCTCTTAGTTGTTTTTCTTTTCTTTTTTCCTTGTTTTGATTCCTTTCTCTCTTTTCACCTCTCGCTTTTTTCCTACCTTAATAATTTGAAATGCTGTTTGTACCACAAAAGAAAATTTCACTGGGGTTTTCTCTTTCCAAAGGCATTTAGTAAAATGCTTGTTCTTTTCTTTGTAGAGATGATCTACAATATAAATAAACTCTGATAAAGAAATTAATTCTTGAGATGCTATCTTGTACTCATATAATCTTTGGAGGCATTCATAAGTTTCTGGGAGATGCTAAAATTTCTGAGAAAACCAGTAAGGATGAGTAGTTGGGATTTTATAAATTTATTTGACTTTAGAGTAACATTTTTAGATACTTTTAGGAACAGTCTAAGCAAACAGTTTTTGTAGGTACATTTTGAAACATTTTTACTGTATCTCAGTCATTTTGAAAGCACAGAATAAGGACGCATCCTTCCTGAGCTCGGCTGTGCACCGTGTCCTTCAGTCACTGCCCAGGAAAGGGGCACGTGGCAGTGTAATGCAGTGTCGCCTTGAGCTTTTTAGATGCTTAAAATATTTTCCTTAAATTGAGCTGAAATCCTGCTTCCTAAGATGTATGTTCATCAATATTTATCCACTTCAGCTAAATCTGTAAAATATCCTTTCTCTGTGGATATTATTCAGACATAATAAAAACTTCTGTGTCATTCTATCGAATCATTATATCTTTCAATGAATGAACTCTCCGCTTGGCACTGTTCATTTCTTCCTCTGTCCTACACATGACCTGGTTTACAGGTTTTCCCACCTCATTTATCATTTTCTTTGTATAAAGCATTGTCTTGATAGTTGCATTTTTCTTTCATTTATAAACATTTTACCAAACCTATCAGTTTAATTAAAGAAATATTTATTGATTTCTAGATAAGAGTTCTGTTTAATGTGTGGGCATGGACATTAAGAAGTTCACACACTACATGTGTGTACGGTGATGTGTTAGAACATGAGTTTCCATTCTCCTGCCGGTGGTGAATACAATCTCCTCTCACTTAGGACCCTCTCTCTGCAGTCAGTTCCTCTGTGAAGACAATGAAAGGCGAAACCTGTCACACTTGCTTTCAGCAAGGGTTCCGGGTAAAACATAAACATCAACTATTAGATTAATTTTGTAAGATTGAAATGTAAAAAAGTGTAGTCCACCCTCATTTGCTGTTTGCAGCTATGAAAGAGGATTAAGACCCTAGGTTTTATGTTTTTTATTTGCTGGTTTCATTCTGTTTTACTTTGCTTTTTACTTCTGACATCAGCATTCCACCTTCTCATTTCTCTTTTCCCAGAGTCAGGGAGAAAGGAGCCATACTCATATTTGTAGTGCTGGCCACAAGCTTCCTTGTGAGTGGAGAGAAAGATGCGTGTGTTGCATACAGCATGACAGTGCTTTGTGGTGTTGGATTTTGATCCTTGGACCTCAGTTATTGTGGTGTGCTGCATTCAGAAGCCCCAGCACGGGCCTTTCCGTACCTATAAGTCAATTCACAGCTGGGCCATGATGCCACTTTCCTTAACTGGTTAGTTTTACTAGCTTTTCCTTCCTCGCCTAGAGCCTGGTTACCTGTCTCTTCAAAGGATTTTGTGAGCACATATGCAATAAGCCACTGTATTGTTCCCAAATATCTGTAGTGAATTTTTTTGTTTGTTTGTTTTAGTACCCAGAATTGAACTCAGGATTTTGCACTTGCCAGATTGGCACTTGTGCCACTGAGCTATATCCCTGGTGTTGTGAATTTTGTTTCTGTTATTAACTGAGATATCCTCAGTTCATCACATATTTGCTACCGGAGTAGTTAATGCATAATATCTTGAATGAGGGAAACCCAGGGTGATTATTAAATTAGAACAGGCAAAAGTAATGAGGATTTATATTCCACTGAATAACGAGAATTTGATTGTCTATGATACACAATGGGAAAAGTAATTTGAATTATTTCAACAGTGTATTAAGAAGGAATTTCCTATTGAGAATAAAAATTGAGGCAATCAGTTGGCTTCCAGATTAGAAATAAAGTCTCAGGTGACCCTGGAATTCACCAGTGTTAAAAAAGATATCCTCATCAATGAAATTAAATGACAGCTTAAATACAGATTCTGTAAATGATCAACCAGGTTGGCTTCCTTCTACCAAGGATGATGTGGCAAATATAACTGCTACTGCTCACATGATCAAAATAGGAGACAAATGTTGAATCTGCAGTAATTTATCACACAAAAAGGACACTTTGAAGAGGGAAAAGGTGAACTATTAAAACATACTACCAAATCAGAAAATATTAACAATACTTTCCATGAAAAGTAGAATGGGGATTGTTAGGCATCAACCAACATCAGTTTTAACAAATTGAGTCCTTTATATCCTAAGCATAGCAGTAACTTTCCTGCCATGCAATGGACACCAGTTTGGAAATGAGTTTATATTCCACCTCCACCATGCTTACGTCAGCACCACCACCTGAAGACTTCCTGAATGTTTGTCCATCCGTATATTTCAGAAGAAGAAATGTGGTTGTGAGTTCAGAGTCACAAAATACATTGTAGTTTTGTGTATGGGGGAATTTATAAGCATGATGGAATGCAATATTCAATGCAAAGTCATCAGTAGAGAGATGACAACTTCTGAGGTTAAGATTCTGACCATATCAGTTAGAGTTCACTCTAAGAACAGAATTAATATGAATGATACAGGAAAGATTTACAAGATAGACTTACGATGGCCACCTGCAGAGTTAGGGTTGGAAGAATGCAAGAGGGCCTTTTGCGTGCGGAAGAGCTGGGCATTCGGTCAAAAGTCAAAGATGTGAAGCTTACAGTAGAGTCCTGTGTGAGTCCATATGAGGAAATAAATAAAAGATCTGCCTTGAAAGACTGAGCAGTGTGCTGGAAGCCTGCAGACAAAAGCCTGGCAAAGACCGACACTCCCTGAAGAAGCACGAGTGAGACCTCTTTCATTTTTAAAATTTTACAGTAACAGTTTTTTTAATTAAATTTTGCATTCTATGTGATTTACAAACAGTGTAGGATGCAGTATATTTTAACTCATTGATAGAGTGGTACAATCACAGCCACAATCAAACTCTGATCTGGTTTTTTTTTTGTTGTTTATTTTGTTTTTTGTTTGGTACCAGGGATTGAACTCACAACCTTGCACTTAATAGGCAGGTAGGTGCTTGAGCAACTGAGCTAAATCCCTGCCCTCTTGGATCTGTTTTTTATCCTAAAGCAGAACACTGCCCAGTAGCTACTATCTCTCAATCTCCTACTACCCCTAAATTTAAACAACCAGTGAGATACCACCTTTATAGATTTTCTTGTTCTGGACATTTACTTATTTACTTATTTTATCAGTTTGTTTGTGTGTTTGTTTGATTTTATTTCTAAATAGACCATGTTCATAGGAACAATAAAGACCTTAACATATCCAAAGAAGTGGAAATCATGCAAAGTAAGCTCTTATGTTAAAATGAAATGAGAAAGTGACAGCAGAAATGTATTTAGAACACAATCACGTTTTTCTCTCTTCTTTTTTATTATCTGTTTAACATTTCATACTTTATCTGTAATGTAACTTTTTCCACACAAGGAAACCCATGCAATGTTCAAGCTCTTCTGCCTGATTTACTTTACTTAATATTATAATCTCACAGTGCATCCATTTTCCTAAAAATGCCTCAAGATTATCTTTCTTTGTGGCAGAGTACTAGTCCATTGTGTACAAATTCTACATTTTCTTTATCCATCTATCTGTTAATGGACATATGTGCTGTTTCCAAGATTTAGCTGTTATGAATTGTGCTGCTATAAACAGAAGTATACATAAATCACTATGGTAGGATGATTTTAACTGTTTTGGGACAATACCTAAAAGAAAAATAGCTAGGTCAAATGGCCTTTCTGCTTTTAGTTTTCTAAAGAATTTCCATACTGATTTCGGTAATCATTGTATAATTTAACCTTTTAGCAACAATGAAGAAGTGTTCCTTTCTACCAAAGCCTTTTTAGCAATTGTTATCAGTGATTTATTTATGGAAGGAATTCTTTCTGGGATGAGATGGAATCTTAATGTCATTTTACTTTTCATTTCTCAAATGGCCAGTGACATTCAACATTTTTTTCAAGCATTCATTGACCAATTATATTTTTCATCTGAGAAGTCTATTCATTTCAGATGTGCATTTTTGATTGGGTCTTCAAATTGAGGGGGATCTAATTTTTTTGAGTTTTTTATGTGTTTTAGATGTTGGTACTTTTAGAAATAGATGGCAAAAATTTGTTCCCATTTTGTAGGTTGTCTCCTTACTCTGTTGGTGGTTTCCTTTGCTTTTTTAATTTAATGTGATCACATTTGTTGATTGTTTGTATTATTTCTTGGACAGCTGGTGTTTTATTCAGAAATCCTTACCTACACCTTCTTTTTTATGCCGTTGAGCAATAAAGAACCTATTCATTGGGTCTTCCTTTTTCAGTAAATCAGTCTCCCAAACACACCCGAAGCTGTGTCAGATAAACCTAATCATAACTTTTTATTCGATTTGATGCCACAACTATCCCCCAACCTTCTAATTCATCTGAGTGAATTTTTTTTTTTTTTTCAGTACCAGGGATTGAACTCATGACTTTGTGCTTGCCAGGCAGGCGCTTAAGCCACTGAGCTAAATCCCAGCCCGTTGAGTGAATTATTGACTGAATAGTTTATCAACTATTGTGCAGTTTCCATCCTTATCACAACACTAGAGTGCTGAATCAAAATAGTGAAGGTTAAATGACACATATAGGACATTTAAGGATAACAGGACAGTGTTTTTAAAAAATACTAACATTAACATTGGATATTTGCATACAAAAGAAACAGAATAAAAGTGCATATTTCTCTATTGTCTGGTGCAACATTTATAAAATCGAGGCAATGTGATTGTCACTACACAAAGTGATTTGAAAGGAACATATCCAGAGCTTAAAAAAAATGGTGCTTTCCTAAAAACGTATGACTTACTTTGAAAGAATCATGAAGAATTGCATAACCTCAAGTCCAATAATATGTGTAGAGAGTGAATATTTTTTTCTTAAAATAAAAGTCTGGGACCAAATGGCTTCCATGCTGAATTCTATCAAATATTTAATGAAAACTAAAACCCATCCCAGAAAATTGAAGAGAAGAGGGTACTTTCAAATATGTCTTCCCAGCCAGAATCACCAGATACTCAAACAAGGCAAAGACAACAGCAACACCACAATAACAGGAAAACCAAAACTATAGACCGATGTCTCTGATGAAAATAGATGCAACAATCATCAAGGAAATGTTAGCGAAGTCAATTCCACAGCACAATAAATCGATTGTAACCCATGACCAAGTGAGACAATTCCCTGAAATACAAACTTAGTTCAGTGTACATAAGTAAATAAATGTCACATACAGCATTACCAGAATGAAGGATAAAAATCATGTCACTATCTCAATAGATGCAAAAAGCACCTGATAAAATTTGACATTAGTTCATGATAAAAATGCTCAACTAAGCAGGTATGGGAAGAATATATCTCTGCAGCAAAGGCCATATATAACTGTCCCAAAGCTTCAATCATACTTGAGGGTAAAGCTTCCAGGTTTGGAAGTCCAGAGTTAAGACAGGGTTACACGTTATCACCACTTGTACATAATATGGTAGTGGCAGCCTTAGCCAGAGCCATTATGCAAGAAAGAAAACTGAAAGGTAACCAAATTGGAAAATGAGATTTAAAATTGTCTATATAAATGGCACGCTTTTATATGCAAGAAATCCTAAACTTTACAAAATATTAGAACTAATAAACTCAGCTATTTCACAGGACACAAACATATGAAATTAATTCTGCTTCTCCATATTATAATTAAATGTTAGAAAAATTGATAAAATTATCATCCACTTCCAGAACATTCTCTGTTGGGGACTCTGAAAACTATTTACCTCCCTTGCATGAGACTCTCTAGATCAATGAATTAGGTGCATTTATTTGAGAGTTGGGGAAGATAATTGGCAAAAACAATATATTTCACATTCTTTTGATATTTTCAGTCACTTGCAGTTATTGCTCTGGTGTTGCCTCTGTTTCTTGAAGGGCAAGTGGAGCATTTCAGTGTTCTTTCACCAGCAGAGAGTTGTAAGTACTGGTGGATATAACAGTGTCTTGGATCACAGACTGGGCTGTGGATTTGCAACTAGTGGCTCCTGATAGCCTCCCTTCTAGACCGTAGCCATCAATGCTCTGAAATTTGAAGAGTGTCACAAGATGCACAGAGCCAAGCTTGCCAGTGTTCTTAAAAAGTAATTCTTCATCTACAGAAAGTCACATACTCACATGGCTTCTGTTTGTTGAAATAACTCTGGTTGTCATGGATGTGAGAAAAGGAATAAATTGCTTTCACTATCATCTCTATAGGTAACCAGAGGAGAGACGATGGAATCTGGCAAATCTCTCTAGTCAAATTGTGAACCAAGCTCTTATGTACATCAGATAAATACTGAGTTCTATTTCTAGAGATTTTGTTTATGTTCAGTCATTAGGGGGCATGTATATATATATATATATATATATATATATATATATATAGCTAGTTTGTTTAAACACTGCCCAACAGGGGGACCCCACTAGATGTTGGCAAATTTGTCTTATGAGCTATCTATGTAACTATAAAATATAATTTAATGAAAATAGAAAATGAGTTACTTGAAGTATATTGCTTCCCTCTAAATACTAAATATTATTGTAATTTGTGTATAATTTATTTGTGATTGTCCTGGATGCACAGAACTGTAAGTATGTATGTCTCTTGATATATAGTTCATGAATTCTTAGTACTGTACTTAGTGCTTTAATGCATATACATTTTCATGAATCAGAGCACAAAGTTTCCACCCTTCCATTAGTAGGACTGACTTTGGTCTTTCATTGCTTACATAATGAGAAAGTTTAATGCAGGCTTATGGCCAGAATAACTTTCTTTCTAATTTGAAATTGAAGAGCCCACATATTCTGTCTAAATAGTTTGATTTAAAAGCCACATATTATAAGCTGATATGCTTTACTTTGCAAACATAATAATGCTCAATGTTTAAGTTTAATTTCATGAACTTAGCATTTGCTGCTGCTTAATCCAAGTCGCATTCCATTGTGTTTCTAATGCCTTCTCCCAATTGTTCTTGGTGCATTCAATACGATTTTGATTCTAGAATTCATTGGTCACCTGCATCACACAGAAAATAAATGCTCACAGTGGATTTTGGTCATATCATGTTTTTGTTTATATTCCCTTATATATTTTCTCTCTTTTTTCTTCTTTTTTCTCTCTTGACCCTCACATTAACTATTTGATATAACTTCAGCTGTCATTCATTGTTGTGTCCATTTTTTAGGTGAAGATAGTAAATATGAAAATAACGTGAGGTCCTATAAACTAATATCACAGAGCCAGACTTTGACCTTCTTATAATTCCTAACGCGAAATTTTGCGTAAACTATATACCAGGCTGAGCTGCTTTTCCTTTCCTTTCAATAGTGCAGAGTTGCTGTGTTTCGATATGTCTAGGACAGGGAGGAGGAAGAGACAGAGGAACAATAAAGGAAGAAATTGCATGGAACAATGATATTGCCTGAAGAAATTGAGGTCTTTCTCCTAAAACTCAGTTCCTTTTAAATTATATAGAAAGGAGGATAATTACATAAAACACTCTATTCAAATTGCATATACACATAAAGATAGATAGGTAAATATAGGTATATAGATACAGATAAAATATTGTGAAAATTAAAGTCTCTCACAGTGACAATCAAGCTGGGATATGGAGACACTGATTGATAGAGTAACCATTTAGAGTCTTTTCCCAGCACATCTGTGCTGTAATTTAAATTTCACAATGCCTTTTTTTTTTGTACCAGGAATTGAATTCAGGACCTTGCACTTGTGCACTTTCCCGGAAAGTGCTTGTGCTCAACTATATCCCTGGCCCTCAAAATGTCTTTCTATTTGGTTCCTTTACTCTATTATTTTTCTTTATGTATCCTAAATGTTTGGTTCCAGTAACTCAGTTTGATAAAGATCTATTCAAAGTTACCATAACTCAAAATAATGCTGGTTTAAATTATAAGTTAATATGTATATGTGAGGGTATCTGAACACATGATATACATATGTGAATTTTAAATTACTTAATTTAAAATTACTATAGCAAGGTCGTTTTACTTGTATTCTTATAGCGTTATTAATATGGCCTGATGGCTTTTCATTATGATTTCTTTACATGTTTCAGTCATTCCTCACTTATAGAGCAATTCTGAATCTTTCACTTCTTTGGCTTCATAATCATTTACTGCCATACCTTCAGATTCTTAGATTATAACTCAGCTTCACACTGTAAGTAAAGGTGTTTGAACTGAGCTACTGATTTGGAAGAAGCAGCCACTTGGGAAGGAAGCAAAAGAATGGCACTGATTTGCAGATGTTACCTTCATCTCTACACCGATCTCTGTTTTGCTGAGCATAATAGATTTAAGCAGAACTCAATGATAACTCAGATCGCTCCACGCACACGGATTGTGTTTCTAAAAGGAAAGATAAAGCGATCAGAATATCTTGCAAGACTGCTCAATATCTGTGCAGATCTGTACACGGCAGTGTAGCAGGGTCATAGTGTGTGGTGGGCTGCATCATCTATCAGTTTGAGGCATGAGCACGAGTACATGACTGCACCATAGATCATGCAGTCCTACGCACGTGCACATTGACTGTGCGTTAGCACACACACCATGTGCTGATAATCATTGAGGCACACTGTGTCCCAAGTTTCCCTTCCTTCTTCCTGGACTCCCTCCTTTCTTATCCTTCCTTTCCTCCATTGTTTTCTTCTTTCTTTTTTTATAGGTCCATGCGAGATCCTTCTTACACCAAGGCAGACTATTCTAAGACTGGTAAATCTTTGCTTTCTTGGCTATGATTTTAGTTCTAAATCCCATTTCCCCGAGAATGCAACCATGTGTATGATCGGTTTTCTTAACAAGATTTAGCTTCCCAGTAAACCCTCATTGGTTCTCCAAATATCCCCGTATCTTTACTTTTATTTACTTTAGCTAGATTGGAAATAATCCAAAGATAGCAGGAGCCTAGTGGACGCCTCCACAGCAGGGAAATAAGCCACAAACACGTCTTGCAGTCCTCCGTCATTTCCTCTGCTACACTGCTCCTTCGTTATTGACAAGTAAGGGTAACTTTTGCAAATGTGCTCTCTTACAGAACTATTTTTACAAACTGATTTTGAAGGTTCTAATGATTCTTTTTGTGGATAACTTATGCTTTATTCTGTGGGTTAGGAAATTATAAATACATTTCGAAAATGCTTTGCTGATTGAAAGTGTATTACTGAGAGAACACTGATTAGTGGAATTGTTGTAGGATGCTTTTCCAAAGTGAGCACTCAACAAATGCCTGGCATCTCCACTTGGCAGTGCCAGCTGGGTTCTGAGAATGTGGGATATATACATGTGGAGGCACAGTTCAGGTACTTTACTAGCAATTGCATAAAAGAGATGGCTGAAGATGATCATTTTACTTCTAGATCTGTTTTCTTGTAAAGCAGGAGTAAAATATTTTGATTTATATTGAGGACCTTCTAATCCAGATCCCACAAAGAATCTCAGCTACTCTAAAATTTAACCTTTTGAATACTGATGATATGTCAGTCAGAATTCTAGAGTGAAAATATGCAAATAAGTAAAATTAGTAGATCAAGGGAAGGAAACAGAAAAAAATGTAAAAAAATGCATGCAGTGTAATTTATGAAGAGAAGTATCTCTGAAAAATAAGGAATTTTGTAGAAATCTGGATGATGACAACCGTGGTGCTGGTGGCTGGAAGAGATGTTAGTGAAGGTCAGAATGTGTGAGTCATTTGTCACTATTTAGGGGCAAAGTCGTCCTGGAAACCACAAATGCAAAAGACTTGCAGCTGAAATGTGTAGGAAAAAGGCCAATGTGGTTATGGTAGGGTAACGAGGAGAGGAAGGAGTGGCTGGATCTTGACTCATGCTGCTGGTCATATCTGAATGTTCTTAGATGTGGTGGGACACTGCTAAATGGTTTTGGAAAAGAAAAAATAACTTTTTGGCTTATTGTAAACATGTTTTGACGAGGCAGCCATTATATTATGAAATGCACGTGCATATTAAAGTAAAATCTTTTCTACATATAAAATAGAGACTGGGAAGTGCACAAGTCTATGGTCAGTGCGACAACACCGAAGTTTACTGCAGTAGTGTAGTGTTAAACAGCAAGTGTGTGGATTGCGGGAATGAGGGATGGAGGTAGTGACGGTGGCCGTATTCGGTGGGTGTCCTCTGAAGGCAGAAATTATTGATTGAAAAATTTATATGACAAACAAAACTATTTCTTATATATTTCTAAAAGAGTTTTTCTTTACTCAGGCAAGATAAGAATGACAAAGAAAAGAGTGGTACCCGGGTAGGGAAGGGCCAGAGAAATGCCAGAGAGGGAAGAAGAGTCTGAGGTAATTGCATCGAGTTTTCTGATTTCCAGGCAGATGAGGTCAACAGGCAAACAGGCAGACTGTCCCAGAATCCTCATGAGACATGACAGCTTGATATAGATTTTGGTTTCATTATACTATACAGTGAGTGTATAGATGAAACGTGAACCTGTAGAACTGAAAAAGGTTTTATATAGGATGATGTTAGATGGACAATATGAGTCCTGATATTCCTGTATTGGAGCAGTGTCTGTCAAGGTTTGGAGGCCAGAAATGGGAGCATATGGTAAAGAAGACTGAAGAAATAGCAAGGCAAAGAGCAAAGACACTGATTTAAAAAAAAAGCTCTGAGAAGGACGGTGAGAGAAAATGCGTTCCGAGAGTAGAGATGGTCGAGTGGCTATTGCTTCTCAGAGGTCACTATCTTAGCACTGGTGATCGGTTTCTGAGGCTGTCGCATCCCTGCCGACTTTGATAGGCTCTGAGTCAATGGTGGAGTGAGGGCAGTAGCCTGGTTGAAATGAACTTAAAAAACGAATGGGTTTTTCTGGAAGAGTTCAGGTGTAAAAAGACATAGAAGATGATCTCTTTTATCATAAAAGTAAGAAGAAAGTGGTAAAATAGAAATAATGCTGAGATAGCTAACAACAGAATGAAGTCTAGTTGAATTTAATTTGAAAGAAATGAAGCATCACATAAAGGACAGCAAACCTCACCAGCTACCTGGAGGCAAATTGTGGCTTGAGCCGCGCTGTGGTGTCTGCGTGTGGAAAAGAATGTGAGGCAAAAATGACGAATAGCAGAGCCTGCGGGTCTGATTAGAGGGAAGGAGAAGGTGTGTCAGTACCAGCTGGTGTCTGGAAAAGATACAAAACAGCAATATCCTGATTGATTCATCTTTCTTCCTTCCTGCTAATTATACTAAAGACCTGACGGCCAAAGGAGAACTGATAAAGTGAGAATCGTGCAGACGCCCGCATTCTGGATTCCCCCATGCAAAGGTGAGTTCATAGCTGACGCGCGGACCAGCCATTGCTTGACTTTAACACTGATAAAGTCTGAAAATTCAGCTGCTCCACTATAGGTTTTCATAAGGCTGGACTAAGTGAGGGCTTCCTTACCAAGCTGTGGTTCAGCACTGGATGATTTTCACTCCTGTTGAAATATGAGTGTTTATTTCGCTAGATTAGCAGGCAGACATTGAGAAACTGATTGTGCTCCCAATACACAAAGCAAAATCAACAAAGCAGGTGCAACATTCAGTCTTTATTGTTTTCTATGCAAAATATTACATATACAAAGTTACAATATATTAAAAGGCAAACAAATGAAACCTACAATTAAAATAAAAATATTCTTGAAGGCATATCAGTGTAATACCAAATATTGAAACATATGGAAGAAATTTGCAAGGCTATGCTTAAAAATTCACATGACAAGATACACAGAAAAGGAAGAAAAGAGGTAAATATAAGCCAGTTAAAACATTTTTTAAATAATGAAATGGAGATTTTGACATTGGAAAAATATCTGAAATTGAAAAAAATATAGACTACATAAAATTAACTATGCACTGAGAGCCACAAAAGGAAAGATCAGTAAACTTCAAGAAAAATGAATAAAAATTGTCAAAATGTGCAGAGAGAACTGAGATCAAGTAAAAAAACATCCTTAAGAATCCTCAGAACAAGTACAGCATTATCAATCTGTGTAGTACATATAGGATAAATAATTGGATATAATATATCCTAAAAGGAGAGCACAGAGAATCAGCAGAAAAATACATCTGAAAATTCCATGGCCACTTTTTCCATGTGATGAAAAACATAAACTGATAGGTCTGAAAAGCTCAATCACTTCAGTTGGATAAACACATAGAAAAGCTCATTTAGAAACTCAGTATTATACTTCCAAATACCAAAAAGGCAAAGATCTTAAAGAAATAGGAGAAAGGGGGGGAAAAAGCTCATATAACTGAAAGCCTTTGATAAAAATTTTAGTAAATATACATACCAGAAATAACTGAGCAAAAAAAAAAAAAAGAAAATCAAATGACATCCTTCTATTGCTCAAAGTAAAAATAAGTCAAAAACAAAAATTACACACAAAAAGCCAAAATATATCAATATAGAATATTTATGGAAAGAAAATATCTATGGAAAATGATGGCGAAGCAGAACTGCCCTCAGATGGTGAAAACTGAGTGAGCAAATGAACACACTGCTTAATGGTTCATCCTGGAAGAGTCAGCAGAGGCGCCCTCCAGGCTGGCGCAGAGCGACCAGTTAGAAATTCAAACCCCCAGGAACGAAATAACGAATATCAGGAAAAGAACAACAGCATAGAAATTTAAAGCCTATTAACTAAAAAGAGTGACAAAATATTATGCAACTTACAACATAGATAAAAGTAAATAATTCGTACAAAACAACAGTGGAGTACTAATCAACCATACAGAAGGGTAAACTTGGGATTTTTTAGGTAAATGGATGAGGCTGGAGATCATACTAATAAGTGAAATAAATGACTCACGTGTGTAAACATCATCTTGTCCCCATAGGGTGAGAAACTGAAAGACTAAGTAAGATTCAAAATGTACAAAGATGCTGTGACATGAGAAGAAACTGTTCAAAAGGAGAGAGAAACTGGGAGAGGAAAAGAAGAAAAGAAAGGGAAAAGAAAAGTATATAAATATATGCAAGAAAGCTACTAATTTCTCTTAGGAGAATGAGAGGTTTTTGCTAAAATTTTTTGGACAGTATTTTCATGTCTATATCTTGTACTCTGAGTAACTACTTTGAAGATAAAAACACACAATATATGAACCATTGTTACTCTCCTATGATTTTGTTAGGAAATTTTGATTTTTTTCTTTTTACAAAAAAATTTTAAAAATTGAAAATTTAACTGTTTGTAATACTTAGAAAAGGGGCTCATTTCTTATTTTCTGAGACAGGGTCTCATAGGCAGTTCAAGGTGAACCTGAACTATGAAGGTCCGGGGGTGGCTGCAAACTTGAACTTAGGAGGCTCAGGCAGTTTTCTTGCCCCAGCCTCCTAAGTGCTACCTAAGCATTTAATGCTTTAGTGGAAAACTTCTTACGATGTGATTTAGTCAGTGTAATCTTAATTCAAGTTATATATGTGAGAAGATTGTAGACTCCAGAGTAACCAATAAGAAATATTTAGATTTACAGTTCAAAATCTAAGAATTTGGAACAAATTTTTAAAAATATATGAAGGTAAATTAAAGGAATAAAACACAAGTGACAAATGCAAAACACATATCTGACAGTAGATTTAACACCAGATATATAAATAATTACATGATATAAATACTCTAAAAGCAAAGATTGAAAGAAAACAAGATCAAGTCCGAATTGCATATTTTCTACACGAGATAAGAATAGAAATGGAAGTCTAATTATACAAATTATAGTACTACTGTTATAGCCATATAACATCAGACAAAGTCAATTTTAGTAGGAGAAACTTGTCAGAGAAAACAAAGGATAAATTTTTAATGATTATAAAGTTAATTGACCAAGATAACATTGCAGTTCTAAATATATAAGTATCTAGCGACAGTCTTATAAATTACACAGAAGAGCGCTTTTAATATGGCCGAGCAGTCTCTTATCAGACTGAGGTTCCAAAAATAGCAACTATAAACTCCAGGTAAAAGACAAACAAACAGATAAATGCATTGGTGATCACCCAAATGCAGAAAGATTCCACCAGGTACATTTGGAAGAATGGGATAGCAAGGAATGAGACTCATTTCATTGGCTGAGGGCGCACAAGGAGGATCCAACATAGAGAAGTTTGGAACCAATAGGAAACCTACCATCTCCGCTCCCTAAAGGACCATAAAACAGAATCTGAGGAAATGAAATGTCTTGAAAGTGTAGGAAAGTGTAGGAAAATAATGCCAGAATAGAGAGAAGTGTATGTGCTTTCCTGTCTACTTACCTATCTGCCTGTCTGTCTACATATTATCTATCTATCTATCTATCTATCTATCTGTCTGTCTGTCTGTCTGTCTGTCTGTCTGTCTGTCTGCCTGCCTGCCTATCTATCTATCTATCTATCTATCTATCTATCTATCTATCTATCTATGACTTATCATCTATCTATTGGTATAGATAGATGGATATGCATGTACTGTGCTATAACGTATATCTTACAAACAAATATTTTTTGAAAAATAAAAGTCACTTAATACTCCTCCTTTCTTTACCCTAGGGATGGGAATACTAAACACTAAATTTTGCTAGAATGTAACTTGTAGCTTGGATTCCAGATATACTTGGTTTCAGGGGTCTGGTCCTGACTTGAAGTTCGGATGACAGAAGGGAAACAAGGATTTTGATGCTGTTCACCGCGTAGGCATTTCAGCTCTGCCCAGCACGGACAGACAGCTATTGAGTTTTGTATCGGAGAGTTGAGTCATAGCCATCTTGAGTGTTGAGAAGACGCGTATTTTTCAGTTCCTGATGGCATGTAAAGTAGGCAGGATGCAGCCCTGGGTACAAATCAGTAGCTCACAAGGGGCAGTTGTGATAGTGGCTCGTGTAGAAGGTGTGATCTTGTTGCTAAAGTTCCAGAGGCCTCGTATCTTTTCCCCAGCTGTCCACCTTCAGAGACGCGTTATTTTTCCTGGCAGGGAGCATCATTTTGAAGTCATTTCTGAAAGAAAAAAATTCAATTGAATCCCCTGTGGCGGCAGAGATGGTGCTGCTGCTGATAGTGGTAATGACTGAATTTCTAAAGTGACCAATCTTCCATCCATAATAAATGAAAACACACCTCTAATTCTCAAAACGTAAGAGCAAGACTGCGACTTATACAGACACAACAGAATGCTCAGGAGCTAGTAATTAGTCTGCTTTGTTCAAAGGGAATTTTTAGCTGAATGAGTGCTAATTGCAATAGCAAAGAAGATTTTTGGATAACTTTTGGGTTTAATAAATGGATAAGAAAAGAGCACCCCAGGTCTGATGAAAGACACAGTGTTGGCTACTTATACACTGCTGTGAAGTTTTGCTGGTTGATAAACTGCTTCAGCTGTAACAAGCAGAATTCTGAATTAAATTCATAAGTCTAGCACATTTTCTATTATGTCTTTACACTTGTATAAATTAAAGCCGCCAAAACAGCTTTCATTTCTTTTTTAAGTCTGGCCCAAAGATGTACTGTAGCTACAATTTATTCTGTATCGAATTATATTTCCAGCCAAATTATTAAAGAGATCTCAAAATAGAAGTTTTTAATAGAAAATGCGAGTTTAATTCAGGAAAACCCACAGAAGCTCCTTGAAGTGAATCTTTTCAGCCAATGGGACTCAGTCACAGCAGTTCTCAGGGCGCATGAAGGGAAACGGAGCTGGGGGAAGGCAGGGCTCAGGAAGAGCCTGAGCTCTCTGATTCTTAGCACGCACATTTGAGAACTTTCACTCTTACTCATATTGCCCGTCATTATTGTTGTGACTGAGAAAATGCAAAACGTAGATGTTGAAAATTAAAGCATCCTAGATTGTGGTAAAAGTGATAAAAGATGACTGTGATTTCATTGGCTAGAGGGTAGAAGATATGTCAAGGTTAGTCTTCCAGGGCAAATATAATCTTTTTCTGAATAGATCTTTTCATTTACTTAAATATTTGAAATATCAGTGTCTAGCAGTTCTCAGAAATGGTTTATAATTGCACTTTTAATGCAAAATATAAAATGAAATCTAAACATTAAGAAACGTGAAAGCAGGGATTTGAAATGCTGAATAAAACATTTCTTGGCTTGGGATTGATGCAAATTTCTTATCTTGAGATGATTATTTGAATTGCTGATGTTTTCTTGTGTAGTTGTCAGTGAAATTAGTTCTGTTCAAAGCAGGAAAGAGTTTAATGTAAATAGAGAAAATTGTTGAATAGTACATTAACCCTAATTATAATTGGGTGGATTTGCTTATTTAAACATTAACGTCCCAGAACACATTACTCTTTTTAGTGTCTATCTAACCTCTATCTTTGCCTCTTTGTTTTTCTGAAACAGTGTAACCTGGGCAGAAGTTCTGATATGGTTTTCTACATTGCAATTTAACTAAAGAATACAGATTTTCTTCTTTTTTTTTCTTTTAAAATTTTAATTTTTGATCAGTACATATGTGCAGTACATAAGGCTTCATTCCTTGTGGAGAGTTGCTGTGTGTCCATAACACATCTTGATTCTATGTTCCTGCTCCCACCTTTGCCACCCCCTTCTCTTGATCTCCTTCCCTTTTACAAATGTCTTATTATCTTTTATTTTGCTCTTGCATTTATTTAAACTTTGGTTTTCTTGAATAAGAGAAACTTTTCTGTATTTAAGCTTATGTGTCTGAGTTTTCCACGTAAAAAGGAGTGAACAGAGATTTTCTTATGCCAGTTTCAGTACCTGAGTTTAGTAATTGATATATAACTCGTTGAGCTATATGACTCAATGTGTGACTTGCTGGACAGCCATCTTCATTACATGTTTCTTTGTATCTTGGCCAACATTCTTTTTCTTTTACATTGTATTTTTTAGAGCACTTATACCCATAATTTTTTCACTCATTCTTCAATCTTTTATTATTTCAAAGTTCACTGAACAACTTTGATGAGCCATGTTTCAATATGATACTAATACAAGTTCTGTCTAAAAATAGACAGTGGTGTGGATAATTATTTGATAGTGTGGAAGTTCCAGCATAGCATTCAGATCACATTATTATGGGTGAGGAGAGGTTGTGAGTCCACACTGCTTGGAGAACACTGTCACTAGCGTCTTGTCTTTTGTGAAGCTGACATACAACATGAATCTTGGAAGAAGAACAGAAGAGGCCCTCACTGTCAAATCTCCATCTGTCACGACTACCTTCCTGAGAGCACTGTGGCTTTTCTCCAATTTATTAATGAATCTCTGATTGCTTATACTGTGATTCCTCTGTGCCATTTGTCTGTTCTTGTCTTATGAAATTTGTCATTTATTGATATTTACAAACTTTGCTTCCAGACAGTTGCCCACCTTGTTTTCTTTAGTGCTCTGAGGTCTTTTTCATAGTTTATCCTGAGCAGTTTCATGTGTCAATATGACACAATAAAACTCCTAGGCTTCCTTGAAAGACAATACCAGCACTCTTATAGTATACAGTCCTTCTTAAATGCGGGTTACATACCGTTACCCTGTGGAAATGAGACACACCCATGGGACTTGTTTCTTTGGTCACTGAAATGTTAACAGAAAACATGCCTACATTTTCAAGAAGAAGCATAAAGGCACTAAACACAGTTCTTCACGTTGTAGAACTCTGTGATAGGCAGAATAGTGTCACCCAAAGATCCCTGTCCAACCTTAGAATCTGTGCTTAGGTGGTCTTAATGCGAAAGTGGAATTTTGGAGAAATGATTACATGAAAGAGCCTTGAGGTGGAGAGATTTTCTTGGAAATTGTGATCATGCGTCATTAAGGCCAGCAGCACTTACTGACTGTGGCCAAAAGGACGTGGGACTGAATATGAGAGCAAAAGACAGGAGAGCAGTGTAAGGCCAATTTGAGCATTAGGGTGGCCAGTCAAAGAGCAGGTGACCAATTCCTCAGGCTTTTCTAACCAGTCACCAAGATGTTGGTGTCTTAAAAACAGCAGAAATTTATTCTTCAACAGTTTTCCAGACTCAGGGTTTCAGCAGAGCTGAATTCCTTCAGAAGACCCTAGGAGAGCTTCATTCCATTGCCCATTCTAATTGCTGGTGTTATGGATACCCTGGTTCATGACTTCAGTCTCTGCCTCTGCTTGTGTAAAATCCTCTTCTATGTGTGACTCTCCTTCCCTCAAACGAGAGCTCTTATTTGATTTGTGTCTACTCAAATAATCACAGAGGAATTATTCTTTTCAATCTCCCTAACTTAGTCACTTTTTGATAATGTATCATCGTTTTTCCATAACATTTGATAATATCCATACATCTTGGTGATTAAGATACCCTTTTGGATGTCACAATCATCCATTCCAGTGGGGTTCATCAAGAAGTTTGGGAAAAGCAAAGAAGTGGATTCTCCCTTAGAATGTCCAGAAAGATCACAGCTCAGTCACAATTTGAGTTTATCCAGGTGAGACCTGTGTTCAATTGGACAACTGAGTTGTAAGGTCATCGATTTACGTGGCCACTAAATTAGGAGCGATTTGTTACTAGAGCAGTATAAATGAAGACATTATGGATTAGCAATTGGCAATGGCCTTGAGGCTATTGCAGGTATCTGACTATATTGTAGAACAGAGTGAAGCTAGAAACTGCTGGTGGCCATAGAGCTGGAGTGATCAACTCTAAGTGTCACACTCTCCTGAGCAAGTTTCCGGGTGTCTTGTGAACCCTGCATGCCTTAGTCTGCCCTGCGTGATAAATAACTATTTTGCCTTTAATCTGTATGACACTAGAAAGTTTAAAATCAAAGCAAAACAAACAGAACCATGGGATTGGAAAATAGGCAGTCTCATTCTTAAAATCGTTTTCCTGCCTGTTTTAAGGCATTTGATTGATGTCTTGATCATTTTAATAATTGGATTTCTTTATGAAGTGAAAACCACAAGTATCTTTGATTATCCTTAAATCTAACATTTTTGTGTAATTACTATTGTGCTTAAATCTAGACATTACTGATTATTTATTTAGAATGCTGTATTGCGTATTCTTAATCGTCTTTGCTTTGGGTGGCAGTGGGTATTGTCTCGTTTCTTCCATTCCAGTTTTTACTTTTTTCCGTTTCTGGCATTCATGACACTGGTAGTCTAGAGTAACTGGTTAGCTTATAGTTTTGCCCACATATGAAGAAAATCTTGTATGGATTAATGCAGCACATAGCCACATTCTCCTCGCTTGCTTTGCTCTCTTGGTAAGGAGCATGATTGTTGTATTTGATTGCTTCATGTAGTTTATCTGCTAGCATAAGCCTATTAGGCTTCTATCAAATAATGCAAATGTTCAACTTCACTAAGTGCTTTTTTTACTTTAATAATCATTTGATTTCCTTACTTTTTAAATTATAAACCTTGAGGACACATGTAAAAGTTACTGTAATTTGCCTTTTATACAGGCAAAACTGTTCCTTACAGCCCATAAACATTTCTATTTTCTCTCCAGAGCATGTGCAATATTAAGGATTCAACAAAAATATTGTTGAATATAGCAACAGAGAAGACATAACATCTTTATTGCAAAATGAATATTCTGATAGTCTTTCCTTTACAAGTGTTGTTTGATATGCTCATGAGGAAAGAAAAGGCAAATTGTGTACTTTAATTACAGCAGTTCTGTAATGTTTATGGAAGGTAGTATATAGCAAGAGTATTTGATAAATTCGTTGACATAGACTTGAAAATCTAATTTGCACTAACACTTTTTAAGCATATGTATTTAATTTTTATTGTACAGATTACTTGGCTTTATGATGTATCTACATATGCATACAATGTAAATTGCTTGTGTCCATTTGTACTTCTTCTTTGTTTATTCCTTCCTTCCCCACATCCGGAGAAATCTAGTTAGTGCTTCTACTTTCAGGTTCATATAATTACTGATTTATTTTTACTGTGTATTTCTACATATAAGAGAGAAGATGTAATTCTTGTTTTTCTTGTCTGGTTTATTTTACTTAAAATGATGCCCTCTTGCTCCATCTATTTTGCTGCAAATAACAAGATTTCATTTTCCTTTGTAGATAAGTAATAAATATTCCACTGTGTGTGTGTATGTGTGTACATATAATATTTTCTAATATGTTCATCTGTATGTGAGTACATGGAATAATTCTACATCTTAAGTATTATGAAAAATGCCACAAAAAACAGGGGTTCAGGTGTTTTTTCTGTACATTAATTTCCATTTCTTTGGATGCATCCTGAGAAGTGAGATGACTACTACATCATAAGTAGCTCTAATATTTGTTTTTTGAGGAACCTGAATATTTATTACATAGAAGAGGTACTAGTTTAAATTCCCACCAAAAGCATATAATGGTTCTCTTTTTTTTCATATTATAATCAATAGTTTTATATTTTCGCAGGTTCTCAATAAAAGTCATTTACCTGTGGTGAGATGGTGTCTCATATTTTTATTTGTATTTTCTTAATGGCTAAAGATAGTATTTTCTCATATATTTATTGTTTATTTGCATTATTTCTTTTGAGAAATAGCTATCCTGATCATTTGCTGATTTTAAAATTGATTACTTGGGAGATTTTTTTGTTATTTTTATTTTTATACTCTGAATATTAATCCTTTATCAGACAAATGACTAGCAAGCATTTTTTTCCATTCTGTAAGTTGTCTTTTCACTCTGTGGCTGCTGTGCAGAAGATTTGAAGCTTGACAGAATCATACTCATCAGGTTTTGGTGTTGTTTCCTGTGCTTTTAGAACCCTACCCAGAAAAGCATTTCCTGTACCAATACCAGGAAGTGTTTCTTCTATTAGATTCAGAGTTTGGGGTCCAACACTAAGGCCTTTGATCTACTTCAAGTAGATATTAGTACTGGATAAGATGAACCTCATTCCAGTTTACTGAAAGTAGAAAACCAATTTTCTAAGCAACATTTATAAAAGGGAGTGTTCTCTCTGCGATGTATGTTCTTGGCACTTTTGTGGAGAATCAACTGCCTCTCAAACCACTCACTTATTTATGGATTTTTTTTTCAATATTTTTATGCCAAAACATACTATTTTGATCACTCTGGGTCTGTGGAATGTTGTGAAATCAGCTATTTTTATTTCTCCAACTTTGCTCATTTCACTCAGGGTTGCTTTGCCTACCTGTGGTCTTCCATATAGATTTCAAGGTTTCTTTTTCTGCTTCAATGAAGAATGTCATTAGTGTTTTGATGGGACCTGTATTGCCTCTGTAGGTTACTTAAGATAGTACAAATAATTTGACAGTATTGATTATTCCAACCCAGAAACACAAAACTTCTAAACATTTAGTGCCTTTTAAAATTTCTTTGTACAATATTCTATAATTTTCATTATAATTTTCATTGTAGTATTTAATTTCTTTAGCTAAGTAAACGCCTAGGCTGTGTGCTCTGTGTGTGTGTATTGTAAATGTGATTTTTATGATTTCTTTCTTAGTAAATTCATTATTGGTGTATAAAAATATACCAATTATTGTATGTTAATTTTCTATCCTGCTAGTTTATTGAATTTATTTTTCAGTTCTGAAGAAGTTTAGAAGAATATTTAGGTTTAAAGTCATATCATCTCAAGGCAGGGATAATTCTACCTCTTTTTGTCCTAGTTGCATGAGGTTTCCTTCCTTTATCTTGTCCAAGTGCTCTGACTAATTCTATATTGATAAAAACATTAAGAAACGGCATCCTTGTCTTAGTTCCAATCTTGGAGTTAAGCATACCCATTTTCTATTGATTTTCTTTTAAGCATTCATTTTTCTAAAACTTTTAATGATAGGAACGCTTTTCTAAAGCATTCACTGGTTTCTTTTCAATGAATATTTTAAATTCTATTGGTATTTGTACACATGTATTTAGATAAGATAGAATATAAGTATTACTCCACCTCTTTTGAAAATCTAAATACAAATCTCTTTCCATAGCATACCATCAGAATTATATATTTTTGTAGATTTTTTTAAAATCTCCTTTCCAAACATTGATGTTGATAATTTAGAACAACTAAAACAGGTAATTGGAACAAAACAGAAAAAGCCTCTGAGCTAGTAAACCTATTAATACACTTTAGAAATAAAATGATTGTAAATAACACCAGTAAAAAGCCTGGAGGAATAGCAAAAAGTCATATTACTAATAAATGGAAAACATCACCTACTTGACCTTAATAAAGTTAATTTTTTTTAAATTTTGACAAATGTGAGCTGTATTGCTTTACAAAGTTCTCATAGAGTTTTCTAATGGGAAATAATGTCATAAGAATGAAACATTATAGAATGAAATTCAGCTCATTACATCTCATAGGAATTAATTATAAGGCCAAGCATGGTTAATTAATTTTAGTACTGCAAAGAGAAAATTTATAAACAAATATTTGTGTGACATTTGGATTGACTATTAATTCTAAATTAACAATTATGCTAATTTAATTACATGTCAATAGACTGCTTTTTGAAACATTCAAATACTTAAATTATTCGGGCTTAGGATTTTTTTCTGCTTGTCTGTGATTTCATTTGAATGAAGAGGCATTGCATGAAGAAATAAGACTGATTAAACATTCTTTGGCTACTGGTAAGTTACTAAACTGAATTGTGTATGCATCCTCTGAAGGCATCAGACTCATACACTGGCACAATGAAAAGATAAAAAAACACTGAAATTATTTAATTTTTGCCATTAATAGCAATTGGAAACATATGACTCTTTTATTATGTATATTATTAATCAGATTCATAAAAAGTCTAGAAACATGGTAAAATTACATAAACTACAATCACACTCTTGTGATTATAAGGAAATTCATTTGAGGCTTCTTCTACATATGCCTGAAGTACAGTAATATTTCTTTTCCAATTATTTTTGCATCATTTTAATATTATGCGTGTGAGTAGTTATTACGTGTACATGACATATTTATTTTTCTGTGCTCTTTCCCTTCTTTTCATCTCTTAGTCACACCCCCTTTTTTGATGAGGTCTCATTATGTAGTCCAGGCTGGCCCTAAACTCACTATATAACCAAGATAGGCCTCAAATTCACAGAGATCCTCCTGCCTCAGCTTCCTAAGTGCTGGGATTACAGGTATGTGCCACCAAGCCAGTGCCCTCTTCCCATTTAACAGAGTTCTAGCTCCTTGTTTCCTACTACCTATCTTTTACTTTGCTTTTTGATTTATTTATATTTTGGGTTTCACAGATAGGAGAAGAAATGATTTTTAAACTTGCGTGTCTGATTTATTTCACAATATTATGGATTCAAGTTTCACCCATTTTCCTATGAATGTTTCAAGTTTATTCTTCATGGCAAAAGACTACTCCATGGTGTACAAACACCACATATTCTTTACGTATTCACCTGCTGACGAATATATAAAGGTCACCTCCATAATTTAACTGTTATGAATTGTGCTTTTATAAACATGGTTATGCATGTATCATTATAACACTGTTTTTAAAGTGTGTGTTTTAGGTACATCATATAGTGATCAGGGCAGAATTCCTGAGTGGTTGAAGTTTGGGGGACTTGTTGACTCAAAAATTTTCTTTTAACAAATGTATGAATTCTAAAATAATTAATTTTGAGTTGAAATATTCAGCTCCGTGATATTTAATGCAGTGGTTCTTGTATTAGTATTTGTAGTCATGTTTCATTGGGTGTTTCCTTTACTCTTTTCTTGTGAATTGGAAATGACAGTCATGACCTTACTCACTCCAGTAAACTTGTGATTCGAGTGTAACCAGCACAAGAAGAAACAGCTCAGCTCTTTCCGTCTACCAAGAATACCCCCTCTCCTTACCATGATTAAAGATGCAGTGGTGTAAGGAAGTGGGGTTTCCTCCACACGGATGGATCAGTGAAACATCAGCGCTTTTGCTTTCACGCAAGCAGCACACATTGTGTACTTTTGAGTCACTGAGACCTCAGTCTGGAGAGAAGAGTGTTCTTAGACGCAATGGAATAGTAGTGGTGTAAGAACAGTGTAACAAAGCCACATGATCTCACGGCTCATCAGCTCTCATTATTAACATAGGGATAATTCTGTTCCTTCTTAGCCTCTGACAGTTTTAGGATACACTACCTCAGAATAGGACACCTGGGGCTGGGGATTTAGCTCAGCAGCAAAAGCACCTGCCTTGTAAGCACTTGGTCGTGAGTTCGATCCCTAGTACTGATTAAAAAAAAAAAGAATAGGACACCTGATCATGTGAGAGCACAGCAGAAGAGGACAGTCACTCTTGTCCCATTGAAAGAGACAATGCAGAAATTATCTGAACTTCCCCTAAAATTCCCCATGGTATCTTAATTACAGAACTGACCTCCATATACCATGAGAAAGCAAACACCTACATACATCCCTCAACACACAAGAACAGCACAAATAACCTGAACAAACACACTGCTAAATTCTTTCAGTTTATGCCTTGTAGGTCACAAGCCCTTTGTCCAGTCACACTCTTGCAAGACTGTTTGCCCTCCCTCAATTTCCAGTACAAGCATGCCATAGATTCTCCTGTTTCTTCAGGCTTCATAGTTGAAGGCTCATTTTTCACATAAAAACTTTAATAAAATAAATATAAATGTTTTTCTCTTGTGAATTTGTCTTTTAGTATAGGTGTTACAGCAATAGACTTTGTGAAAGATGAAAAAGAAGCATTCTTTGGATTGCCCTTGTATTAGTAAGTTTTGTGTTACTATAATGAAATACCCGATGCAGGGTACTTAGGACGAGGTTCATTCTGCTTACAGTGATGAAGGCTGTGTGTGCAGTTAGGGTGGTGGAGGCTTAGTTAAGGCCTCGTGGCATGGCTGACAAAGGTTAGAGAGTGTGATGGCGACAGCCAGGTGATGACATGTGAATTTAGAAGCTGAAAGAGGAAGGAAATGAGCCAGCATGCCATACTCACCTCTGCAGACTCACCCTCAGGGACCCGCGGAACTTCACTCCTAAAGGCCCAGAACTGTTGCTGACTGCACTGCCCCGGGGACCAGTTCTCCAGCACAGGAATATGTGGGGCACCAACAGTGCTCACACCACAACGCCCCAACAAGCACAACCCTCCCCCTTATCTTTCTGCCTTATTGACTATTTTAATATAGTTCCAAGACATTAACATACAGGCAACTTCAGTGTCTATCCCTAAGAAATATTAGTTTTTTTAATCATAACTATAGTGATATAATTGGACTTAAAAGTAAAGCATAATTCCTTAATATTAATCGCTAGTCCATCTATTTTCTGAACAGATTCGAAATATATTTGATAATTTGTTTGAACCAGGAGGAAAATATAGACTATATTGCTTTTGTTTTACATGTCTTTAGTGTCTAAAATGATCCAGTTTTAAGCTTCTCCTTGTTTCCATTTATTGTTAAAAAGCTAGGCCACTTCTCTGGAAGAGTTTAGTACATTTTCATATGGATGCTTCTCCTGAATTAAAACTTTTAACAACTCATCAACTGAGAAGTGGATAAAAAAAGTGGTATTTTAATACAATGGGTACTACTACTCAGTTATAAAGAAAGACCACATTGAGGCTTTTGTAAGTAAATGGATGTGACTTGAGACCAACTCATAAGTCAAATAAATCAAACTCACATGTGTAAATACCATATTGTCTCCCTACTGAAAGAAACTGAAAGAGTAACTCAGGTACAAAATCTTCAGTAAATATTACGAAAGGGTAAGAAACTGCTCAAAGAGGTAAAAATAACTCAGGGAAAAGGAGAAAAGAAGAGAAATTAATTAAGATATAAATTTGTATATATACACTTAAGATTACTAAGATGATTATACTACTAATTCTATTAGTTCTTGCAACAACATTGTTAACATCTGTAGGATTAGATCAATTTTGCATGACCATATCTGGTAATTCGAGTAAGACTTTCCAAGATAACTATGCAGAACAACAACATTTGTTATGCTCCTGCCACCTTGCTTTGAAAACCTACATTGTTATTGTTTTGGGCTCTTAGTTAATGTTATTTATTTGTTGTTAAGTTTTTCCCTCTAATACAGAAAGGATAGACATATGTGTGCAAACTTGTATGTGCTTAGAACTTCACCTGCAGGGTTTACAAGAATTGATTTTAATATATGTGATAGTATGAACAACTACACTGAAGAAAACAAGACACCATGGTAGCCATGGATGATTTCCTGTCATTTCGATTAGAAATCCAATAATGCTTTTGTTCTTGGCTTTGATTGTTTTTAGTCTGTTTTCAGTTATTTGATTCCAATATGTGTGAAGATAGGGACAGCTATTTTGAAGAAAACAAGAGACATTGTGGTAGCCGTTATTGATTTCCTAGTGTCTGATCCTAGTGAAAGCCCTAAAGCTCTCATTCTTGTGTTTCATTACTTTAATACTTTTTTGATATGTATTAACTTATTGTATGGTATGCACAACTATTTCAAAGAAAACAAGAGACATTATAGTAGCCACTGTTGATTTCCTGCTGTCTTTTCCTGAAATCCTGTGTTATTTGCATTGTTTTACTCTGCTCTGCTCTGTTCCATTCTGTTTTGCTTTGTTTTGTTTCATTCTCTTTAAAATAATAATAATAATAATAATAATAAAACCTTTTTAAAAGAACCTATAATCTTTCTTGGGAAGTGAGCAGTCAGACGATTGGCTAGCACCTTTCCAAATTGGTTTTGGGTTTCTAACATGTCTTGACACTAGGAAGTCTGCAATTGTCCTACAATACATAAATTACTCGCAGGATCCAATTCATGGTATGACAGGATAGCTCACAACAAATAAAAATTCTCACTGAGAGTGTTTGAAAAATGTAGATGAGTTTTTAAAAATAATCTGATTGCATGTATCCCGGATGGAATGGAGTCTTCTGAGCACCCAGGAACACCAAGATGGGGTTGTGACGGCGGCAGTCATTTTGACTCAAAGCCGTTCTCCAACTCTGCAGAAAAAATAACATCGAGCATTCAGAATCCTCGTAGAGAGAAGGGTGAACATTCTATGGAAATATAAAGCAATTAACAAGGCCTCACCTGGTGAGAACACAGGACCATTTTTCTCTTAAAGAAATTTGTCAAATCCTGAAATGGAGCAGAATGCCTGATTGACCGACAAACTGTTACTCCCTGACAGTCAGAGCTGAAAGTAAGAATTGAGAAAGAATTAAACTTAACTTAATTAAACTTACTTAACTTAATTAAACTTAAATCTTATTTAGTCAGAAGTAAGAATTAAACCTTAAGGCCAATTTAGGATAAGGGCAGCGGCACTGTGCCGTGTCATCATGTGGAAGCTTTGGTGGAATTTGCATGAGGGAACATCAAAAAGGAAATTCACCAATCATACAATGCAGCCTTGATTAATTTCAATCTATTGATGATCTGGGTCTATCGACCATAGTCTATGCTTGTATCAGGTGATCCCTCACCCCTGTGTGTGATTAATAAAGTAAAAGGTGAGCATTTGTGAAAAAAAATCATATCACTTTGATTATACAAATGGTTGACATCGAATCAACTACTAGACACACAGATCATATGAAATACATTAATTTTTTTTAAAAAGATAACAGGAGAAACCCACAGAAAACAGAAATATATCTAGAGATAATCCAACTATGGGACTAATGTTAAGAACTTTAAGTGGCCACAGTTATTAATTGGCTACAATTATTAATTAAAATTAGAAAGCTGGGGAAAACATCAACAGATCATTATATTTATCAGAAGCCAAAAGCCATAAAAATGTCCAAAAATGAAGTACTAGAAATTTAAAGATATATTAAAATTATGTATTCAGTAAATGGATGACACATGGGAATATATCATTTATGAAGAAGTCAGATGTGTATGGCATATGAAATTGGAGGTAACAGAATGAAAAAATACAAAAACAGAGTAAGATCTACAGGGGGAAATGATAAATTCAATAGCTAAAGTTTCAGAAAATGACTTGACCAAAACAAAATTGTGCAATAGTACAATGTCATAATGGTTAGAAACGGATTAAAAATATTCAGAGTCAAGAAGTTCTGTGACTGCTGAGCAGAGCACTTGCGTTGTGGAATAGTCACGTAATTTTATTACTGACATTAGATAAAATAGTTACATAGCAACCAAGGTGATGAAAGGCAAAAGGAAAAAGAAAGCCTCACAATACTTAAAAAAAGAAGTCCTGCTGCTTTGAGAAGAACAAAACTAAATCTCTTTTTTCAATAAAAATGATGGAAAGCTGGGAGACAACAGAATGACATCGTTAATGGCCCGAAAGCTATGACTACTCACAGAGAAATCTGTCCCCATTTCAGTCATGGAAAAATTAAAACTTTAATAGGAAATGAATTTGTTTTCAGGAAAATGAATCTGACAGGTTGATGTACTGAAAGAAATGAAAAAAATATTAAAGGCAATAATTCAGGCGGAAGAAAAACGATTGGGTATTTCAAAACAGAAATGCATAAAGAAAGAGCAACAGGGAAAGTGCCCGCCCAACCTATATGTGCAAAATTGAAACAGTTGTGAAATAATTATGTAATCGGATGGAGGAATTCAATAGAATTAAAGAGTCTAAGGCTGTAACGTTATTAGAGAACAAATGCAAAACTCCTTAGAGTTCTGATATGGTTTAGATGACACATGTCCCCAAAGTCTCCTGTGTTAGGTGATGGAGATTAAAAACTGATCACGGGTGTCCCGTACTCCTCAGCGGATTAATCCACTAATGAGTTCATAGCTAGGTGTGCGGATGGGTCACTGGAGAAGTGGCCTGCGACAGTACATTGTCGTCTCCACTCCTCTTCCTTTTTCTCCTTCCTGATTGAGACGGTGAGCAGTTTTCCTCCACTACATCCTGCCTTGCATCCAGCTAACCATGGCCTGAATCCTCTGAAATACTCGAGCCAAATAAACCTCTCTTCCTTTAAATTGTAGGTCCAGAGTATTTTGTCCCAGTGACTGGGAAGTGACCAATATAAGCTCTAGTAATTACAATCTGAAAAAAATATGTAGGGAAATAGACATCAAATTATAAACACTAGGATTTAATTAGTGGCATGAAAAGTAGAGAGTGAATTGTGCCTTTAGACACCACACAAAAATCAATTAAAATTTGATAGTACATCTACTTATGGGAAGTATAACTAAAAAGCTTTTAGAGAAATTGAGAGAAAAATATGCTCATTGACTTGGGTTAGGAAAAGAGAAACATTGTCAATTTAAGTTGATATTTTTAATTCTAAATTAGACAAAATATTCACAGTTAATATTTTACTTTAACATTTTGGATTTTATTTCTTAGTATGACATTTTTCTTAAAAGCTTTACTTTACAGTGCATTTTGTATTTTTGTAGTTTCAAAATAATTACTATATTCTTAATGAATATAATTAATGAGAAACAATTCAAAATTTTTGTGAATGTCTAGATTTAAAATGAATAAACACTATTACTGTATATTAAAGACACTTGAAATAACTCTTTTTGTGTGTGAGCTAGCAATTTGCTGTATGATTCTCTTTGTCTAAGCCATTCTTATATTTATAAAACCATTCTGAAGATTCTATCTTTAGCACCTAATTTCTTAATGCTTTTCTTGTTCCCTTTCTGCTGTTGTACTTGTTCAACCCCTTGATTTCATCCCTGAAGAATATCCTGGGAAAACCTTCACAGAAGCAATCAGAAATTGTTGGGAAGTTGTAGGAACAGCTGTCTTTAGGGATATTTATTCACAGCTCAGTGTAAAAGGGAGACAGTGACCGCTGACAGAATGGTTGTTGCTAAGATGTTTTACTCCTTAATTAAAGCAGGCTTCTGGGGTTTAGGAATTCTTCAGTCAGTCCAGATATACTTGAACCCTCACTTTATACAACTGCAGTGGGAAGTTCCATTCACAGGGCGTCTGTCTGCCTATTGTCTTTGGGGGCCCAGTACCCTTGGAAACTACAAAGTCAAGCAAATGTAGAGTGTTCTGCTTGACAAGTCAGATTATCTGATATGCCTAAGGGGCCATGGCATGCAGTTCAGACTAGGTCTCTGTTTTCAGCCCCAAGATTCCAGGAAGAGGGGGCTTCTTAACTTTCCAGGTACTTACATTTTAAAGGGGATCAGGTTAAGGAATTTGGACTTCTCCAGATTCTACAGAGTTGGAGGTAGCCTGGCTCCTCCAAAAACTTTCTTTAAAAAGTTTGGGACTTGACTCAGAGTTTGGGACTTACAATGTTTCCAAGGAGAACTTTGTGGGGGTAAGAGTACAGCTGCTTCCTCCTCTAAAAATAATGTCCCTGGAATCTCTCCTATGAGGGGTATGGCTCCTTGGGCAGAACTATTAACCAGACCAGCATTATCACTCCAGAGGTTTCTTATTTGAGCAAATAAGAATATTAAAACACAATGTCTATTCCTTTCCCCATGTACCGAGACTGTATTATAAACACAACTCTATTAATTATACATCCTACATTAAGATTAAACCTAAGTGAAAAGTTTCTTTTATTACACATATGTATAAAATACTTTAAAAACTCATAAATTTTTTTTAATAATATGAAATAATGATATTTGACTATTGAAAGAATTAAAACTTAAAATATTTTTTAAAGTATGGGTTGATGATTTTATGTTTTTATTCTGAGAAAGACAGCTAATCACTCATGCAAAAACTGACTTCTTTAAAACTAGAAAATGGTATATAAAACACAGCACACAGATTTGGGGCTTGAAGAATTCGGGACATTTATTATTTCTGGGCAACAATAGCAAAAGACAATATTGAAAAAAGGCTTGGATGGACAGGGCCCTGTGTGGATTACTGGCCTAATCAAGTGGCACAGTGGTGTAGCATAGACCACTTAATGCTGCTTCTTTAACAGAAACAGCTATTTCTTTACATGATATGGAAGTAGTCACAATTGAATTCAAAATGCTGAAGAATGAATGAATACAGTAGAAATGAGGAATAGGAGAGCAATGAAGAGATCGGAAAGTTCCTATTGTGCTGGAAATCCTTTCCTAAGGAAAACCTGTGGAAGACATACAAGGAAGCGACAGCAGACAAAGAAATTAGATGCATTTTAATTCTTTTTTCTCTTACTAAAGAACCATGTTGCTATAAAAAACACTCCCTAGGTAACTTCAAACTCACCAGCAGAAAGCAGCTGGAAAAACAATTGGCTTCCACCTGGGACAAGGTTTCCAATGTCCATATTCGATATGGGCAGCTGAAGGGTAAGGCATAGCCCGGCACCCAGCCAGGCCAGAATCAACAATTAACAAACCAAGGACCCTCCTGCAAATAGCAGGACTAGATGCTAGTATCTAGAAAAAGGTATCTGCTAGTACCTGGTCTTCAAGATGCTGTCATCACTGTGACACAGACTATGTTCTGTTCCCTGGACTTCCCTTTAGCCAGCTGTACTTTTTGTTAGGATAGTCCTACTCATGTAACTTACTGCATGCACAGAGTCTGTTATGATTTAGAAACTCATACAATTGGCTAATGTACTCACAGTTGAGGCTGTTGGAAGGTGATTGAACTTTAGGGTCAAAGTAGCTGGCATACTTTTAGGAGATGGGGTCTGGCCAGAAGAGGCAAGACACTGGTGATATGACTTAGAAGGGATTTTTCCCTTTCAGGTTTCTTGCTTTTTTTCTATGCTTCCTGGCCAATGTAACATGATGAGGTTTCATCTTCTGGTCCCTTCCACAATACTATTTGTGCCCAAGAGTCAGCCAACCATGGACTACAAATGTGAACCAAAATAAACTTCTACTTTAAGTCACATGTGTCACATATTATGTCCCAGTGATGCAAGGGTGACTAAGACAAACTGTGCCAGAGAAGTGGGATCATTGCTGTGACTGTTACCTGACCATATGATTTATAAGCCTTTGAAACTGGTTCATGGGAGTATTTTGGAAAGGTCTGGAAATGCTAGTTAGAGAAGCTGTAGCACACTGTAATTCAACCTTGATGAGAGACTCTGGTCATAACTCAGATATCAGAATGCTGATAGAAATGTAGATGTAGAATTTCTGAAAGTGAGACCACTTTCAGAAATCTTCAATTGAGAACATGAACACTGCCTTGATTACTTTTCTCTTGCTGCTGAGGCAAAATACTTAATATTCATAATTAGGTAAGGAAAGGTTTATTTTGCTTACAATTTGTGGAGGTTTCATTTCATACTTGGCTAGCTCCAAGGCACAGTGGCATATGGCAAAGGGCAGGCAAAGGACAATAGTTCATGGAGGCTGGAAGATGGCAAAAGAAACAAGGGAGAAGCACAGAGAGAAGAGTTTTTCTGTCCCTTATATTGTATGTATGCCATCCTCCCTAGGGTGGTTGTAGCACTCACACCAACAACCCCAGCATTGGACCATGAATCAATCACAAACTCTAGAAACCTGCTTCAGAAAAGCACTCCTCTATGATTGCATGAGGCTTTGAGGGGACATCTGGACACAAACTATAATAGACTTCATTGGTGATTTCACTCAGAGTAATGTGTGTTATGCCCTGCTAGAAAAATGTGTCTGCATTTTGCTGATATCTTGAGACTTAAGGTTGAAATTTCAAGGCAACCCAATGTCCAGGCTGTAGCATAAGTCCGGCTTGCAATTTTTGGCAAAATTTATAGTGAAAATAAGGAGCAAAAAGCTCATTTGAAAAGCTTTCAGTTTCTTTAGAAAGAAAAACTTATAAAGCTGGAATAGAGTAAAACTATGGTTGATAAAAAATATTTGCACTAAAAATAAGCTACATACTTTGCATGAGGACACCAGAAAAGATGCCTTTAGGGAATTGTAGAAATCCAGAAGACCTCATCCATCACAAGTGTAAAAGTGTAAAGCTATAAAACTTTTATTGGAATGATAATCCCTGACCACCCTACTTGAAAAAGTCTATCTAGAATATTGTGGATTTTTTTGTTTTTTTGAGATGGGGCTGGTTCCCAGTAGTTAATCATCCAGGTACTCAGAAATCTCTGAAATCAAGATCCAAGAGTTACTGACTATGGCTCTAACTGGGAGACTTTGACATCATCCATCTAGTGTTAGTTTTATGGGCATGCATAATGCAAGATTACTGGGTCATGGGACCTTACATGCAGCTTTTAGAAGAAAGCATGGGAGGCCAAGTAGTGAGCTCCCAAGAGGACACTGCATGAAATAGTGAGAGTTAAGTCAAAACTACAGTGGGAACTCCAGAGGATTGGAAAAGCAAGGAATGTGGAACATCTAAAGAAAGTGGCAGGCAATGAGCAAGCCACCCCAAGACAAAAGCCATGAAGACTGTATGCAGCAATGCTATAGGGACAAGGCTACTTAAGCACTGGAGTTCATATCTTTGTTCTGTATGCTGAACATAGAGCTATATATAATATTCAATATTTGCCCTGCTGGCTTTTGGTCTTGTTTTGGTACCAAATTGTACCTTTCTCTGGACATGCAAAATCATGTCTGATTTTTCTTATAAATATATTTGCACAATGGTCTCCTCAGAAAGCACCAATCAGTGATCAGAGCAGAGATATCAGATGTTTCAAGTATGTAATCCTATGTGCCCACGTTGTCTCCAGAAAGCTGTATATAGTTGCACCAGGAATATATACATTGCCTTTCACCATAGGACTGCAGTAGGGAATGGGCAAATGCTACTGTGTTTAAAGCTAGAATTCACTGAAACTAAGTGCACTTAGTTGTGTAAACCTTTCCCTGCAGGTTACAAACTTTCAGCAAATTTCCAAATTGCTTTTCTACTTACATCCAGTCAGCTTCTGTTGGCTACACGGTGAGACAGATTTTTTGTGCTTCCTGATATATATCTCCAATATTTAGATATACCATGTATGCAACAAATTAGTAAACTGAAAACTTGATCTCATATTGAAATATTGGTTTTCATAGATTTTTTTCACTATTTTTATTTTAGAAATGCAAACATGCTTAAATTTATATTCTATTTGCTGTTTTAAAGTTGCATCACAAGGAAGATATTTTGAGTTCAGATAAAACTGGCTGGTTGCTATGCTAGATATAGTTATGAAAGAATCAAAGCAGATGAATTATAAAGATAAGAAATAGATTAATACTGTATAATTTACAGAGAAGAACATTGTTTGAAGGCAAGGGTGCTCAGAGCAAAATCCTGTTCCAGAAGATTAATTTCTTAAATTAATATATCTATTGTTTATCACCTGTGTTCCCTAAGGATTTGAAGAGCTTCCCAGAAAGCTTAGTTAAAATGCAAAATGTCTGAAAGAAAATTGATGTTTACCTCATATTGCTGTTTATCAAAGCAGTAATCAATATTATACGAAGGTATGTGAAAAATTGTAACAGAAATGCACAGCATGCTAGTATTTTATCTACCATGTTCGTTTATGCTTTCACTTCATCTGAGTGGTATAAGCACCAGGTGGAAGAAAAGAAAATGGATGTTTTTCCACATTTATTCAACTGTTTCAAAGTCACTAAATATAAAACCCAATTTTTGTTACTTTTTTAATTCAAAGAGTGCAGGTGCCCTCTTTGCTGTTTTCCTGCAGGGTACTGAAGATAGAGAAGAGGAGGGTTAGGGATAAGAGAAGGGAAATTGAGGCACCGTATTATGGTCACACGGTAGTATGTGTTACCTAGACGTTCCCCCAAAGCCTCATGCACTCATAGGTGGGGCTTTCCACTGCCGGCTAATCTAAGCATTGTAATACTAGGACTAGGGTGTGTGGTACTAAATTAGTTCTGATTGGAGCCAGCATAGTTCTGTGTATGCCTGAATGGACACACTGAAGACACAACCGTCACCTTGGATGTGGGTGGCATCACCCATAATGCTTGTAGTCTGGATGGGATAAAAATGAAAGGCCAGGTCATTACTACTGGTTGCTCCTTCCTACAACCGACTGTTTCTCTTCTGTGATTCCCCTCTGCCATGTCACCCTGCCTTGGAACCAGTGATTATGGACTGAAATATCTACACACTTTTCTCATTTAACTTTTGCATGTTGGGTATCTCGTCTCATGTCTGAGAAGGAAACTAAGATACACTCTCAGCTACTGCAGTCTACATATTTGCCCATTTTTTCCATAGGTGATTGAAACCAAAAGCAACTAACTCTTATCTGATCTCCAAAATGATCCTTTATCAGATATAGGTAAGTTGATAATAGCATCACTAGAAAAAAAGAAATTTGGTTGAAAGTTTAGCTAGCTGACATCATGCTATTGGTCAGAGCTGTTTGAAGAAATAAAACATCAAAATACAGATGTAAGTGTAGCCACTCAGAAAGAGATTTATAGTGAACCATTGGCTCATTATTATGGAAGCTAACAGTTCTCACACACTGCCGCTGTGTGCTGAAGGTGTGGGCAAATGGTGATGGATGTGGGTTCAGTCCAGTCCAGAATCCTAGAACCAGGGGTGTTGGTGGCTATTTACTTCTTTGTCTCTGTCTCTGTCTGTCTGTCTGTCTGTCTGTCTGTCTGTCTCAAACATTGCACTGTGGCAACTAACCTTGCTACTTCTCCTGATTTTAATCAGTAAAGATGTGAGGGAAAAATAAATTTTTTCCACTTATTGAACAATGTGTGTTACTCTGCATATATTTGCCTTTCTGACAACTTCTGCTTCTTGGTTCTCTTTCTGATAATGGTCTTTGAAAATTATTGTCAGATACCAATGAGATCACAGCCCTTCCTTTTGCTCCTCAAGAGCCCTACAGTTTTCCTTCCTTCTGTATCATCACAGTTCTTCAAATACACCACTCAAAACAGTCAATCAGTTTTGTGTGAGAAGTGATCTATTTGCCATTCCTTTTTACCTTTCAGCTTCCTAACTTCAAGGCAAAAGGACAAGAACACAAACATTGAAAAAATAATTATAATGATACATTGATAATGATTATCTCTACAGTTTTGGAAGCACAATTTCTGAGCTATTTGGAAACATTTCTTCACTTTTGATTTTGATGCAATTTTCTACGTAATCTATTTGGTTTATCAATATATTTTCCTCAGCACAGGATATATGCTAGGTTTGCAGAGGCACTCTCTTTTAAATGACATTCATACTCGAGTTATTCCAGAGGCCTATGATATAGTTAAGATTGAGAACTGAGTGCTACGATTAGTAGAGATTTTGGGAAGATCAATGAATCTGACAAAGTCCTAGTAAACATAGTTAGAAATATACATATGCAAACACATGTCTAAGGGACTCAGCTAAGGCTGTTCCTTTTATCTGAAATCTGATTCTAATCACTAATTTATCACAATCTTCACTCACCAAAATAAAGCATTCCTAATAATGGTGATGCTAAAAATGAAGATGATGATGAAGATAAACATTTGGCTTTTGTTAACCCACTCAGGTCTCTGAGATATACTTCACGTAGTCTATCTGTTTTATTCATAGATTTTAAGTATGTCATTATGGTTTGTGCCTGCACAACCCCTCCAAACCTCACACAGTCATGTGGGGGCAGGCCTTTTGGAGGAAGGTTCTGCCCCTGGTTGGTTCTTTGTCTAGTGTTAGATTGGGAGTGTGAGTGCTACAGTCACCCTAGAAGGGTAGATGACATAATATATAGGGGAGAGTATTGGAGGCTTTCTCCTCCCTCTTTGCTCATGTTGCCTTTGGTATCTTCTGCTGCCATAACCATTGCCCCTCTGCCTTGGGACCAACTGACTATAGACTGAAGCCTCTAAAAACTATGAGCTACGTGAACCCTTACTTCTTAACTTTGGGTGTTATATATTTGGTCTCAGCAATGAGAAAAATAACTAAAACAATGTCTCTTCTTGAACTGTTAGATTCTTGAGGGAGAAGGTTTTTGTCTTTCATCAGATAGATCAAGTCCTCATTCACCAGAGTCAACTATTCTTTGAGACATCTAAGGTGTCCCTCTATCCACAACCTTTGTAAAACATATGGGACCATTCTGGACTTCTGGTTGAAACTCTGGAATTGCTGTTCAATTCATATATATATATATATATATATATATATATATATATATATATATATGTATATATGTATATATGTATATATATATACAATTGCCTCACAGTGGAGGGCAGATCACTCAGGCATTCATTCATAGTGACCAGACTGAACCTAGGGTCTTGTTTTGTTAGCATTCCTTGACATATATTCCCAAGATATGAAAAATTACCAGTTCACCATATGCAATATACAGTTTGATCTAAATGTGACCTATATGTGATTTGGTGAAGCCTAAACACTAGTAAAGAAATTAAATATCATTCCAAGGAAATTATAGGCATCCATTGTGGCATAAATTTAGCCATCTTGGTAACTCACGACCTTGGTACGCATTTCAAACCTTTCAGGAGAAATAAAGTCATTAAAGCAGTCAGGATGTCTGTATTACATAATAATCATGTTCATTTTGAGGAGCTGGTGCATGTGGATATCTTGTTCATTTTCAATTCCTTCTTCTCTTCTCCATTATCTCATCCTCCTCCTGATTTCTTTCCTTATCTTCAGAAAATCTGATTTCTTCTTTCCTACCATCTTTCCTCTGTTTTACTCATCTATTTATTAATATTTTAGGTTCCTTACATAAGAAAAAATTAGCAATATTTAACTTTCCCTGTCTGATTTCTATTACTTAACATTATGATCTCAAATTCATTCCATTTTCCTTCAAATGACATGATTTCATTCTTCTTTTTTGGTGAATAATATTCCATTGTGCATGTGTACCACATTTTCTTTAGCCATTGCTCTGCTGATGGAAATCTAGGTTGTTTCCAGAGCTTAGCTCTTGTGAATTGTTCTACTATGCACATGGGTATGAATGTATTGTTATATGTAGTATAATGATTTTAAATCATTCAGGAAAGTACCCAGATGAGGTGTAAATGCATCAAATGGAATTACTATTTCTATTAGCATTTCAATTGTTTTGGGAATTTCTGTAGAGCTTGTACTAGTTTATATTTCCATCAACAGTCTAGAGGGAGTCTTTTTCTCCCCACATGCTTACCAGTATTTTTTGCTTTTTTGTATTCTTGATTATAATCATTTTGACTAGGGTCAACTGAACTTTTAATTGTTTTGCTGTGAATTTCTCTGAAGTCAAAAGACTGTGAAAACTCATGCTGTTGATCATTTTAAACTCTTCTTTGGGGAAGAGTCTACTTAGCCAGTTTCTGACTGAGTCATTTATTTGGGGTTATCTAAATTTTGAGCTCTTTATGCATTCTAGAAATTAGTCCTCTGTCAAAAGATTAGCCTGCAAATTTTCCCCCCATAGGTGGTCTTTTTACTCTTGTGATTGTTCCCTTTACTTTATAGAAGTTTCTTTATGTAATTCCATTTGTTGATTCCTTGTATTTTTACAGTGCTATTGGGTTTCTCAACAGAAAGTCCTTGTCTGTGCCTATGGTTTCAAGTGTTTCCCCTTTGTTATTTTCTGCCAGTTTCAATGTTTTTATTTTTATATCTAGGTCATTGATTCATTTTGATTGGATACCAGAGCAAGGTTTGAGATGTGGATCTAATTTCAATCTTCCTGTGGATAACTGGTCATCCAGGCTCCATGCCTTAACGAGGCTGGTGTCTGAATGTAAATATGTCTTAAAAAAAGAAATTCAACTCAAAATGTTTTGTCAGTTAAACAAGTGTCTGGAGATCAGTGTCCAAGTCTGATCTCAAAGTAAAATCAGGGAAATGTTGAGTGTGTGATTGACATGAAACTCTTGAAGCCATTGTGAGTCCCCAGTGTGTCAGCCTTCCACTGTGTGTGTGTGTGTGTGTGTGTGTGTGTGCATTCAGTAGTGATGGATGTCAAGGAGGAAAAATAATTCTTCTGTGGTAAGTTCAGGTAAGTTTTCCCCTATACAGCTGTGTAAACTGTAGAACTGTGAAGAATCGTACGGAAATGCATTTTGCTTCGGTTCCTTTAAGGAAGAGCACAGTAAAACCCAAAGAAGGTGAACTCTCAGAATTTCCAGGATGTGGTGTATTGCAGACTTCCAGTAATGCTGCAAAAGTAGCACAGTGGTAGATTGCGGTGGCTTATTGTCAGCCTCACTGGACCAAAACACTCCTAGAAAATTAGTAAAGCACACCTCTGGGCGTCTGTGAAATTGCTTCCAGACCCAATTGGAGTGCTGTCCGTTAACTGATAGGGGAGAACCACTCTGAACATCGGTGTTACTGTAAAATAGACTGGGACTGGATGCTTGGATGAAGCATGTAAGAGAGAAAGAAATCCACCAGCATGCACCAAATCGATTCTGCTTCTTTTTCTGCTGCCATCATCTGTGAATATCAGACTTCAACTTCTGCAGCCACTCAGTGAGTGGGCACATCAGTGACTTTCCAGGAGCTTCCGGACCTCCAGTCTCAGCCAGGGGCTGTGCTTGGCCACTCTTTTTCAGAGGCTTTCTGCATCTTGGACTGAGAAGCTGCTGAGTCCTCTGCTTTAGAGAGCACAGATGGGTATTATGCTGTATTAGTCCTCTTGTAATTACAGATCCCTTCGATTTTGTTCCTCCAGAAGACCTTAACAACTACACTGGCTTATTCTGAAACTTCATCCCTAGTGCTGGCTGTGACACTTTTAAGCTTCAAATTTGTGTGTTAGAGGGAGCGGAGGCAAAGAGGATAAGGTTAAAGATATCATGTAGCTCTGGAGCTCAGTGATTTTTAATCTTTTGAAAAAGTCACAGATTCTGAGAAGGGAAAAATGAACCATACATATTACCTCAGTACAGGTGCTCAGAAGCATTTTATTTCAAGTACTAAATACAGTGCTACCTCATTTTTTTATCTCAGTCTGGTGAGATATCACATATTTGTCACATGTCTAAACTGAAGTATGTAGCATCTAGTTATTCAAGTTAAGTTGTGTCAAGCAACTGGCCTAAGACATCAATTGAAAGTCAATGCAAGCAAAGAAAATTCCTGAGGAAGTGTTCCAAACTGACAGGAAAGCAGGCAGAGGGAGTCAGGAGAAGGTCAGCTCTGTGCAGGTGTGTGTCACGCTAATGGGTGAGAAGACGAGAGGCAAGTAGGCGTCTTTTTCTAGAAGAGTTCTGTGGAAGTACTGGGAGTGTTGTGTAGTACCTGTCAGGGCTCTTAAATGCACTGCTCATGAGGGTGGGATCCTGAACTCAGTTATTCTGCAAAACAAAGAAATAAATTAAGTGGCTAATGATATGCAAACCTGTAAGGAGAGAGCAAATTTGGTAAAACTACATGCCTCTTAAATTTGTATTAGAAGTTGATGCCTTTGCTGACAGTGGCCTCACCCCTTGATACAAATTGTATAGATGCCTGTCATTGAAATGGCCTCCTGTGAACAGTCTAGGTTGAAACCCTGATTCCCTGACTTTTCCCTGTAATCATCTCATTTCTGTCTAAAATCCTGCAGCAAATCCTTCCTAACACCCTCTTCCTAAAGCCCCCAAAGTTCTCGCTGATGTAGAATTACCTGTGTTATAATAACTACCCATCAAGAGAGCTCTACTCGGCTATGGGTCCTTGGCTGACAAACACTGGCAGCAGGAACCTTCTGTTTTAAAAGAGGTCAGGGAGTCTCCCAGGACCTTTAAACCGTGTTGAAACTGTGAGGGTCTCCTGTGTCCCGAGAGCCTCCCGAATGTAATGCGTCTGACTAAGCTCTAGAGAATGATGACATTTAACATATAAGAGGCTAAAATCTTAGGTTGTTTTCAAATACTTCAAGTGTATTAACATCATAACTACTATCATATTCCTTTAGGGCAGGTTTTATTTCAGAAGAAAAAGAATTATTTGCATCCAGTAACAGTTTAATATAGAAAATATTACTGCTATATTCATTTACTTAAATAAATCAGCCAGTAAGGCACAATGAATTTAATAAACTCACTTGGGATATCTCATGTTATCCTAATGGATGGATGCTGTGGCTGAGTCCAACGGCATTCATCTAACTATTGGCTTTTAGTTTTCTTTCTTTCTTTCTTTCTTTCTTTCTTTCTTTCTTTCTTTCTTTCTTTCTTTCTCTCTCTCTCTCTCTCTCTCTCTCTCTCTCTTTCCTTCCTTCCTTCCTTCCTTCCTTCCTTCCTTCCTTCCTTCTTTCTTTCTTTCTTTCTTTCTTTCTTTCTTTCTTTCTTCTTCCTTTCTTTCTTCTTTCTCTCTTCTTTCTTTCTCTCTTTCTTGTAGTAGGGGAATAGAACCAGTGCCTTTGTCCACAGCTTCATACATACTCCTTTTTCTTTTTAGTTTTGAGACAGACAATTGCTATGTGTCTAGACTGACCGGGTGGGATCGAACTTGCAGAGGATAAGTAACTTGTGTTATTTCATGGAGATATTAGGAAGAGACGGATATCTGAAATCTTGTTCTGTGGAACTTCAAAACTCATACATCTATGTATTTGATTTTCCCTTTTTGCTTCTGTTATGCTTTGGCTTAGTTACTTTTAAACCATTGTCATTTAAAAAACTATTCCCTATACTTAATGCTTGAAGGAACCGGAAAAGCAGAACTTGGTGACACCAGCGTAGAGTTCACTGTGTGTTCTCCATACAAACAGAATTTATCTGTTATCTCAATGCCAAAGACAGATGAATTTCATTATTCGTTTTAAACTCCTAAACTTGTTATCTTGTAATTAATAACATTGTTTTGTGATAATTTTGCTATTTTGTGGATAGAGAAGTTATAATAAATATAATATTCTTTAATAAAATAAATAATAGTTTCCTGAAAGTATATGGGAATCACAAATAGCTAGATGGACAATCATGGTGGTTTTAGATAAGAATATGTTGTAAAATTACAGTGAGGAAACATTGCTTATGTTATGTGCTGCACGGTTCTCTCTTACTTTATGAAATACACAATCTCTTTTTATGCACACCTATTCCAGTAACATACGCCAGACTGAGTAAAAGTCGTATGCACAGAAAGCCTGAGGGAGCCTGACATATGTAAGGAGGAGGCCATTAAATGCCATGTCTTACCGAGGGCACTGGACAGATTTGTGGCTGAATTCTCATTTTAAAAGGATGGGAGTTTTCTCAAGTGTACTGTATGCTATTTAGTGTGTAGATTTCAATATGTTTTTAACAGAGGAAGCTAGAAATGGCTCTCAGATGAAGAGTGAGTTGGGATTTTCAGATGACATTTTAGCATAAGGCAGTTTTCTTACACTGCTTGACATTTATTCAAAGGCTTTTTCACTCAAGCCTGTGGGAAATGTAGCATTAGAGCTGAAGTTGGGTGTTATCTATAAGAACATTTGATTCACCAGTATCTGCCTTCATTTGTAATTTTTTCTTATTACAATACCTTTTATCACTTTTATGGGTTATGAATGTTAATGCTTAATTACAATTTGTTTTATAATAAAGATGCTATCACAAGAGAGCCATCTCTTTCTGTATTTCCCAATATTTTCTTGTCCTGGTACCAGGGATTGAACCCTAGGAGCACTGAGCTACATCTCCACTTTTTCCTCCACTCTCAAAACTTTTATTAACTGTTCCTTTTCCACAGGGATCTTTCTGGAACCTTGAAAACTTTGTTATTTCTTTTAAACGAAAAAGTAAAATTTTCCAAGAAGTCCTGAGATGTGTGATAGGAAACATTTTCTTCCTTTTTTTTTGGTAAGATATATTTTTATCATTGTATTTTCTGAATATTTCAGCAACATTCTTTCCGTTCCAACGTCTTCTCAACTCTGATCTTGCTGGTTCCCTGCACCCTTGAGTTGGGGCAGGCTTGTTTCTGCTTCAACCCACAAAGCAAAGTGATGTTTGTGGCTTTGGAGGCTGTCAAAAAATGCCATTCAGCAGCCCACTGCTTTCCTTGTGATGTGCCCTGAAGGTGACCTCAGCTGCTGTGTGTTCATCCACTTCTCTGCTGGATAATACATGTGGAGGTGGTGGTGGACAGTCACACTTACTTTCTGGTAAGTCACCAGCCTTACAAATGTGTTCTTTCCTGTCATCTTGATTCCATCCATGACAGCCACGTCCCAGGGGGGTGAACTGATTGCTAAGTGTCTCTGGTTAGACCACCATCTCCACCAGAGTAAGAAAATGATTGTTTCATCACACCTTACCCATCAAGTTTAAGGCAATTTGCTATACAAGAGTAGCAACTGGAAATGTTTGCTCATCCAGTTAGCAAAAGATTTAGAACAGTCATATTTAAACTTGTTTGGCAGACACCTTGTAGTGAACCCATAATTTTATGTTTCCTCTAAATGTATTTTAAATTTGTTTGACTTGCTCATTCTAGAAGCAGGCCCCAGTCATGCGGTGTCCAGTCCTACAACACACCGGAAGTTCTCAGCCCTGTAACCAGAGGTGAGAACTGAGCTGTGTCTCCCCTTCTGCCCCATCGATTCTTTCAGGGAATCGTTCAGACATTTACCTCAATGCTTTCTGTGACCCTACCCTATTTTGTTTCGGTAGCACTCACCGTGTGCAAATATTCCGTCTTCATGACTCATTTGACTTGGACAGAGGACTACTCTGTACCTTCTTTACTCAAGGTCTGGATGTAAGAAAGAGCTTGAATTTGCTTACTATCGCTGACATGTATGGATTTTGTGTCTTCTGTCTGAAGAACTGTGGCTACACCAACTGGGGTTCTTCTGGAGCTCTGAGAGAAAGGTAACAGCAAGGTCTCATGTCAGAGCCCTCAGGTCACTAGGTATAATCTGTACTCAGGTCAAGAGACCCCCAAAGGCATTTGCCAGTATGATTAAGTTTCCCCCTGTGGACTCTTGCTCAGGAGTTAGACAACTGGCAATGAATCTGCCTGTCAAATAAAACAATGTATGAAAGGAATGTTGTAACCCCCATCCTCTGCTCCTCTGAATATCCCAAGACTAAGGGTAGGATTGAGAGCAGGTCTGGCACTGGAAAGCAAATTTACTTATAGGTTCTCAAAACATACCTTAGCTTAGCTCTGATAAAAAATATTTTCATAATATATCAACAGTTTTAAATCATCCAGACTTTTAGATGCTGCAGAACTATTTAAAGATAGGAGTAGAAATGAAGGTAAACAACTAACATGCAAACTAACAACTAACATGCAAAATACGAATGCACAAGTTATGACTCACATTATTTGTAATAATTTCCAGTTGCATACAAAGTAACAGTAAATAAACTTTTACTTTATTCAACGAAAACACAAATATTTAATAAGATTATTTTATCAGTGTGCATATAAATGAAAGCCCAACCATGAAACAGAAACTTTTCTCAATAGGGAAGTGTATTTAAGAACAAGATAAACATTCATGGGGCTAGATGTGCAGGTCATGTAAGAAGTGAGAAGCCAGCAGATGCAATAATCTGCAACGTCTGGTTAAATAAAAGAGGAGGAACGTGTTCCTAGCACCGAGGAATGAACCATCTAGGTCAGAGAGTGCTGCATATTTTGACTTTGCAGGTTTCACTACCAGTGACAAGCAGAGAAAAAGATAGGCCACAAACTCCTTATTCTTTTTGCTTTGATCCTCTGATCTAAAGCAGGCAGAAGCTTTCTGACCAAGGAGTCGGGAAAACACAGCACATGAAAGAAGCTCTTGAAGCATAAAAAGGAGGTGCAGAAAGGAAGAATGACTTTAAAGACCAAAGGCCTAAAACCAGAGCATCAAGGGCAACCCAGCAAGGTCATCGTCTCTGCAAGAGATGCAAACTCTGGACAAACCAGGATGAGTTTCCCCCAGGGCTGCAGTGATGATTGGACCTGTGGTTTTAAATGGTGGGTCCTTTGAAAATGATTTAACTCCAAGGAAATGTTAACTCTCCAAATTCAACTGCAAAATAGTCTCAAATCAAGATTATACACATTGGTGAATTTTCACTCACTAAGTAAGATTTCCAAATTACACCACAGCATATAATTTACATTTAGGTCTCTAGGAAAAAATACCAATTTTTCCTTTCCTGTTGTTTTCTGGCTGTTTATTCAATATTCTTTCTCATCTACTTAATGTTTTTTTTTTTTTTTTCCTTACTGGAGATTGAATCCAGAGCTTTTACACTGAGCTGAATTTTGATCCCATGTTTTCTTTCTTTTTTTTTTTTTATTTTTACAGACTTTCACTAAATCCAATCAGGGCTTGAACTGACTATCTCCTATCTCCAACTATAGAGTGTATCTTCACTTGCTTCTAAAGACAAATTATGTACATCTGTATATATTTACATGAAAATGTACTTGCTGTAATTTCTGATGTTTACATTTTCTTTGATTACTTATTTATTTATTTATCGGTACCAGGAATTGAACTCAGGACCTTGAGTTTGCCAAGCAGGTGCTGTGCCACTGAGCTGTATTGCCAACCTTATCATCTTATTTTTTGTACAGGCAGTGGGATTACAATCTCAAGCTACCAGAATCATGACAGTGAGATTAGATATCCAGCCAAAAATAATTAAAACTGTCTCCTTTACACAGGTTTCCTGGTATGAGAGAAGCTAGCTGTGTGTGTGAGCAGTGTGTGACCCACCATGCCAAGTTTGTAAAGTAATAGAATATGAAATGCAACACTGTTAATCAAATTGCGAAGGACACGTGAGGTCATGGGCCTATTTGTCAGACCATCAGTGGGTACTACTACCCTGCACCCCAATCTAGGAAACAGCACCTACAGGCTCTTTTAATGGCTTCTACTTTAAATGTCTAGTAACCAAGGGTCCAGAGTCCACACTGGGAATGAAAAGAATATGTGTTTAGGAGTATTCCCAAATTAATGGAGGTAATAAACTAGGACTTGCATAGAATATGAAAACAAAATATTGGGTTAGATCCTATAATAACAAGGTTCTAGACCACGCCCCTAATACTTTAAACAGGTGAACCCCTCTCTGGAGACCCCAGGCATGGCCTTCCCCTTCTATAGCGGGCATCTGCAGCCAGCCCTGTGATGTGGATAACAACAGCTAATAACTCAGCCTCTCTAGCAGTCTCCTTACTGTGGCAATATCCCTCCTCTCAGGGTCAGATGGCTCCCTGAGCCCAGGCCCCATTGCCCCACTGGCGGTAAAGATGGAAGCCAATGCAGCTTCCAGGAGAAGAAAGGGAGTATTAGAACTAGAGATTCAGAACCTGCCCAAGGTTCAGACGATGGGCAGCTTTCACCTGGGACAAGATGTTTAATTATCTTTTGTCTTCTTTTCATCTCACAGTTTCTCCTGAGAACATTCAAGAAAATAAATGAACCCAAATTTCTGCTTCAGATTTTATCTCTCAGATACCTGACACAAGACACCACTTAAAAGAGAGTTTTATTTTTTATTAAGCGTCAAACTAGTCACAGAAATGTTGCTTTACCTCCCATTACAAGATAATAATCATCTCCAGATTCTGATCCTTTCCTAGCGATGACGTGGCTAGCTTTTGAGTACTGTCATGGTTTATGTCAGTGGCCGCAAGCCTCACGCAATTATGCGTTTGTGATTGGTTCCTTGTCTAGCTCTCGGATTGGTGGTATGCGTGCTATACCCGCCTAGGGGTGGAGCCAGGATATGATATAATGGCAGGAAGAAGGTGTGTCTCTTTCTCTTACTGGTGTCTGCCTTGCTGTTTGCATCTGCTCTCAACTGAGGTTCCACAGCGCCACCCTGCCTTGGAGCCAACCGAATATGGTCTGAACCTCCAAGAACTGTAAGAAATAAACCTTTCCTTCCTTCATTTTGGATGTCAGGTATTTTGTCCCAGCAACAAGTAAAAAGTAACTAAGACAAGTATGTTGGAAAGATGAGTCTCATATGCTGTAATGTGGCCCTAAGAGAGATATTCCATCACATTTGCAATATTGTATTGGAGAAAAGCAGGCCCTCGAAGTGAGTAGATGATGCACAGGTGTGTATATTTGGAGGTGTGGGTCATTATATGTAACAGATCCAAGAATGAAGTCTACAGATCCTACCTATGGCACAACCATGCATGTAAAAAGAAAAGCAATCCATTAAAAGTAGTTATTCCATAAAAAATATAAAAACACAAGGGAAGGTTTGTAGGTTTTTATACCACGGAACAAGGTGATACCTTTCACAACCGAATTAACTTAGAGGTGTGTTTCAAGACTGTAAGAGAAGTCATCTAAAATAAAGTAATCTAGAATGTATCATTTACAGTTAAGCCAAAAACAAGGACTCACCAACATAGTCCAAAATTATCTCTTTCGATGCATAGTTACATTCTAAAGTATATTTAAACATTTGCATAGAATGCTACATAGTTCTTCTTGAAAAAAAAATGATGGTAGCTGATTTTACTTACCAACATTATAATTTCAAAACAGAGGAAAAAGCAAATAATTTTTAATACCATTTTAGACTTTATCAATTTATGTTGAAAGCTTTAATATATTTTTACAGGTGCCTATGATGCATAGCGAAATTTAGAGCAAAATTTCATATATTCTTTAACATCATTCATGCATAGCCTGCTCCATTATCAACGTGCTCTTTTGCAATCAGTAACTCTAAATTGATTCATCAAGTCAGAGTTCATAGTTAATATTAGATTTCACTCCTGGTGTATATTCTACAGATTTCGACAAAAGTGTCCTGTTTAATGATATGTTAAGCCTTGTGTTGAATATTTGTTAGATAAAGTAAATTTAGGGCAAAAAGAAATCCTTAATTTTGATTTTTCTAGCTTTTGACTTGTGAAAAGTAGAGAGCTTGAGAAAATCTCAAAGGTTCTATTTTGGGAACATAAACTAAACATTAGGGACGGAAGCATGTATTATAACACATCCATCATTGTTTTCATTTTTACTTTATTTATATCTGTTGTCTATCTTACAAAAAGTCAGGATTTTGGTTAATGGGCTGGCTGGTTGGTATTTTCCATCACTATGTAAAAATAGCTAAGATAAGCTACTTATAAGAGCAAAAGATTTCATTTGGCTCATGTAATTTTTAGAAGTTTCACTCTATTGTTGCTTGGCCTGATGGCTTAGGGTCTTCGGCTGCACAGTATTTCATAGTGGGATTGCATGATAAAGAGCTCTTTCCTTTCTGATGGTGTCCAGGAAGCAAGGGAGAAGAGAGCAAAGGATCAAGCTCTCAATATCTTATTTATGAGTACAGTCTCAAAGATCTAACTTTCTCCCACTGTGCCTTACACTTTAAAGGTTCTATCACTTAACAACCACTATTTCCCAATAATTTCATAAGCTGAAGGTCAAGTCTTTAATACAATGACTTTGAGGGACACTTCAGATCCAAGCTAAAGCATTCCCCCTCTTGGTTTCAAAAGCTCATGCCTGATTCACAATGCTAGATGCCTTCACTCCATTCGCAAGATCCTCCATAGTTTTAATATTTTAATTGCTGTTCAAAAGTCTTCAAGAACTAAAATGTATTCAGTGATAAAGCCTTCTAAAAAAATAAAAACAAAACAAAACAAAAAACATGGCAGCAATGGGTGAAAGAGGTGGGAAACAAAAGCAAAGAAGGAGCCAGGCTCCCACAGCCCCTTTCGAGTGACCATCTCAGTGACTTGACTTTCTTTCACTGGGTGCCACCTCCTGATGGATTCAGCACTTTCCCCTAGCACAAGGAGACTGTGATCGAGCTTTCAGCATATAGTTTATTAGAAGGCACTTAAAATCCAAACCATAGCACTCGGTTAACAATTTGGTTTTCTAAGAATATTGAAATAATCCATATACATATATATATTTATATATATGAAGTATATATGTATATATTCAAATCATAGTAACAAATGGCTAAAAATAAGGAGGATGCGTTTTTACCTAACTAATAAAATTGAACTGATACAAATGGTTTTCATATTTTTTATTAGGAAGGGAATTCTAAATTATTTCTTTGGCAGTCACACCAATGAAAGTCATTGTGTATTGACAACATCAGCAGAACATTAACTGTAAAAACTATGTGTGAGTATTTGTGTTCATAAAGATTTAATATTGCCACATTCAGGAAAGAAGAGAACACTTTACTAAATGAAAAGAATGGACAGATGTTGTCTTTTGTAGAAGATACTAAAATAATGGTTTGTGAGATATTACTCAGTACCTGACAGCTTTTACTGCAACATCACTCCTCCTAGGTCCTGATCAACCGTGAGTGACTATCATTCTGGTGTAATATTCATATACTGAATTGCAAAAAAAAATCAATGTTTTTTAAAAATGAAAAAGCAAATTTTAAGCATATTGGATTAAAAATATTTATGCAGAGAACCTGATGCTTGGTATGAGCATTTAAAGAGCACTGGAAATCACACTATGCACAAGAAGAACTTTGATTCATGGTCTGAGTTTGGAATATATTCTCAATAAAAAGCAGTTTAGAAAACAAAAGTTCTTTTTGAGTATAAACATGACCTATCTATTCTACTGAAGTCCAATCAAGATTTTTTACTATTGTTTTCAATACAGTGTATGTGGTTAGTTTTGTTCTTCTTTTAATTTAAATTAAAATACATTCATTTGAGTTTATTGTATCTTTTTGTGATAGACTGAAAACAGCTTTGATATGTTGAGTTAGTCTGTACACTTTAGTGTTGATCCCAGGGAGGCTGAAAACAACATAATCTTTTAGAACCTGAGGTTTATGTCCTATAACAAAGACATAATACAACCTAAATGTTAAGTGTTGTATTTAAATATCCTCAAATTAGTTCCATCATTTAAAAAACTTTATTGGAATTTCACAGGAACATTGTAAGAAAAACCCTCTGGGGATAGTTCTAGTATAAGAATTATGTTCTTAGTTTGTTATAAGAATGAGTTTTAATTTGAAATACCTGCTATGGCTCAAATAAACTCAGTGCACACTATCTGCTGAAACTTCAGAGGATTTCAAGAGTGACTTGGTAAATCATTATAGGCTTTTCTCAAAATGGTGATAAACTTTGTAATTTCCTACATATTTTCCCTTATTGCTAATTAGAGAAAAGGAAGGAGAAGAGAGATTATTAGAGAGAAGACAGAAATATGTTTTATTCTTTTATTTTTTTAGTGTTGGGAATTGAACTCACAACTTCACATTTGTCAGGCCAATGCTGTGCTATATCCCAGGCCCCAAGAAATACATTCTTAAAACTGAATTAAAAATTTCAGGATTAGAATTTATGCAACTTTTTAAGATTGTGCTATCCACAAGCTATTGCCTAAATCAGAATTTTTTTCAGTAGAAATAATGAAAAAAATAGAATGATACAAGTTGAGAAATTCAATTTGTGAATATACAATGATTAATATGATTAATGATACAAGATTAGTATAGTGAAAATATGACATAAAAATCACTTAAAATTTTCTATGACTGTTTCCCTGGAAAATTAAAGGAGAATTGAAAAAAGATTAACATCAACTAAGTTGAAGTATACTGTTTTTCTTTAGTGTTATTTTCAAACTATAATGATGTCACATTATCTGTCAGAGACTGGTTAAATTTTCACACAACAAAATCCTTATATAAGCACACATTATATTCTATTATCCAACTAGATGACTGTGTTCTGCCCAATAGAAAGTGAGATGACTTGCTATTTTCCTCTTCTGATGACTTGATAGAGACAAAGAAATAGTAGGTTCAAATTGTGGGACCTGGTTTCTAAATCAAGTCTTGAGCCTTTTGTTAATCAGACATAATCCACTCTGGAAGGAGTTTAAAATAAACTTTTCCTATAAGTAAGAATGAACAAGTATTATCAATAGTTATTAAATGTGGAGTTTTAAATTGTTTTGAATGTACCTTAGATATTAAAAAACTAAAGGCTAAGGAAAATATGAGTAATTTAAAAATTGAGGGAAGCACTATGAGAAAAAGCATTTTTTAAGCACTAAGAAAAATTGTTACAATTTACTACAAAATTCACTGACAATTTAAAACTATTAGATAAAGAATAATGTAGTGCAAAGAGAAAGGGGAGAACACTTAGTATTATTAGCTTTCCACTTCTGGCTCTGAATTGCTATGTGATTTTTTAAAAATAAATTAATTAAAATTCCTATTTTCAATTTCCTTTTTCATGAATTGGGAATAGTAAATCTTCTGAATATGACTTTGATGAGAATAGAATGAAACAGCGTACAGTCCTTGGCAATATACAGTGCATAGTCATCACTTTGATATTAGTTCTGCCCTAGATAATCAGAGAAAAAATGAGAGATAATAAAAGAAATTATATTTAGTCTAAGCAACTAATTTCTAAATCAAGAATGAAGTATTTTTAGGATAGCACAGAATTCTATCTAGGGCTGTCTGTCACCAGTGATTTCAAATCTGTTAACACAGAAATCAGCCTTAATTTATTCAACACCATGTACAATATAGCATTGTATATTTACATTTTAGAATTTCAACTCTATTCTTATTGTAAAATGTTTTATTTTAATGAAAATTCATTAAAGTTTTGATAGATTGTAGCTTTAATATCACTTTTAATATTATGGTAATTTTAATCTTACAGAAATAATAACAATATTAAACATTTACTAATTGTGATATATATGACATTCACTTAAGGTGTATCCATTTATTATTTTAGCTAATCTTCACATCAACCCTGAGAAGTATTAATTTTCTCATTTTATAGCTCAATAAGTTGGTGTTTATGCAGTTAAAGTAATTTGCTTCATATTACACAATTAAGTGATAGAGTTGTCCACAATCATGCAATTTCCCACTTGATTTATCTTATTCGATTTACTTTGAATAAGAATGCATGGAGTACTAAATGAATAGGTACATGTATTTGTTGAGTTTTAAGTTTAATTGATTATTTGGGAGAAATGTATATATGGATATTATACAAATGGATGTAATAAGATGGTGCAGTTATTTTGAACTTCCTGAACACTATATTTAGATATAGCCTTTGAGGAAAAGACCTGTATTGAGACCACATGCCAGAAAGATTGTCAAGTGTTTTATTAACAGAGACAAACTCTAAGTAGCAGTGTGTACATCAGGCACTTTCTCATTGCTGGAACAAAACACCTGACACCCTCAAGCTAAAGGAAGCCAGATTTAATTAGGTTCATGTTTTGGAGGCTTCGATCCATGGTCAGCTAGCTCATGGTCGGTGAAAGTGGCAGGATGAAAAGACACTGCAGAGGACAGCTGCTCAACATATGGCAGACAGGAAACAGAGAGAAAAGATAGTAGCAGGAGAAAAAGACACACCTTGCCAGATCATGGTCCCAGTGACCTGGTTCTTCCAAATAAGACCTGTCTTCAACAATGTATTTTATTATGAACTCTGCAGTGCCACTCTACCAATGAATGTAGCAACTCTCCCTCCCAATCCAATCGCCTTCCAAAAGCCCCGTGGAATTATGGTAGACATTTTACATCTAAAACATAACATCTGGCTCTGGTCCCCACAGGGATCATATTCATCTCATTATGAAAAATGAATTTAGTCCATCTATAATAGTCACCAAAATCACCATTTCCAGCATCTCTGAAAAGTGCAAATCCAAGGTCTTCTCTGAGATTCAAGACAAAGTCTTAGCTGTGAACCATTATGAAAATGAATAGGAAAGTTAAAAGCATTCAACATAAAATGGCACAGAATGCATATTTTTATTTCAAAAGATAGGAATAATAGGTAGAAAGGAATTAGATGAAAGCAAGTGTAAAACTCAAAACATAGCTTTAGTCATGTAGTCCATATCCAGCACCCAAGGTGGACTGTGATAAACTGTGAGTTCCAAAAACTTTGGAGAGCACTTCTCTTATGGCCTGGCTGGTTCTAGCCAATATGACCTCTCTCTTAGGCTGCATTCACTCACTATCTGCTATTTCCTCCAGCAGACATTCACACAATGTTTGCTAACCTTTTAAGTCTTCGAATGTGTGGGTAGAAGCTTCTGTGAACCTGTAACTCTTGCATTCTACATTCACGGATAACCAGCAAGGTCTGCCATATGCTTTACCAGTAAGTAACCTGACCCCTTTGGAACATTGCTTCAGTAGCGTCTCAGTAGCTGGATGGCTTAAACTCTGGGAAACACTTCCAGGCAGCCTTGAATGAACAGCGTTCATGAGGCTTCTCAAAGCAAAGACTCTCAAAAAGTTTACCCTTGTACTTGCTTGAGCTTGTAAAGGCTTAGATCTGGCTAATTCTTAAGACAACTTCCAATCATCTTTCATATTTTCTGTGTACAAAGTACTTGGTTTGTTTTCCACTGCTCATGTGTGTGTTAGTTTGCATCCTGCTACTTTGCTGAAGTTGGTTATTAACTCTAAGAGTTATTTTGGTGGTGTTCCTTGGGTCTTCTATGGAGAGTACCATGTCATCACACTTAATGACAATTTGAGTCCTTTTCTATACGCATCTCTTTTATTTCTTTCCCCTGCATAATTGTTCTGGCTAATGTTTTAAGTACTGTGTTGTACAGCAGAGGTGATAGTGAACATCTTCATCTTGTTCCTTATTTTAGGTGAAATGCTTTTATTTTTCCCTTGTGGTCTTCATCTTATTCAGGTTTGGTCCTTCTATACCTGTTTTTTATTTTTATTTATTTTTTTGGTATTATCATGAAGAAATGTTGGATTTTGTCGAGAGCCTGTTTTGCATCCATGTATATGATCACGAAGTTTTTTACTTTGTTTTTGCTTTTGTGGTGTATTACATTTATAGGCTTACATATGTTTAACTATCTCATCTCTGGGATGAAGTCTACTTACTTGATCACAATGTTTGATCTTTTTGAAAATGTGCTGCATTCTGTTTTTTAATCACTTGCTGAGGATGTTTTCATCTATGTTTATTAAAGAGATTGACCTATAGTTCTTTTTATTAGTTGGGCATTTATTTGGTTTGGGGATCAGGGTGACACTGACTTCCAGGAAAGAGTTTGGGAGCACTCCATCAGTTTCAATTTCTTTGAACAGCTTGAAGAGTATGTGTGATATAACATCTTTAAAGACTTTGTAGCATTAAACCATGAATCCATCATGTCCTGGGCTTTTTTTTTTTGAGTTGGTAAATCCTTTATTATTGAATTAATTTCATTGCTTGTGATTGGGTTATTCATGTATCTGTGTCATCTTGGGATAGTGGTGGTAGTTCGAATGTGTGTAAGAATCTGTTTCTTCAAAATTCTCTAATTTGTTGGAACATAATTTTTCAAAATAGATACTGTCTTCTGTATTTTGACACTATCTGTTGTGATTTCACCTTTTTCTTTTTTAATTGGATTGGTGTCTTTTTTTTTTCTTTCTTTTGATGAGTTTTGCTAAGGGCTTGTCTATTTTATTTATTCTTTAAAAGAAGTAGCTCTTAAATTCATTATTTTTTAGCAGTTATTTTTAGTTTCAATTTCATTGATTTCTGTTCTCATCTGTATCATTTCTCTCCTTAATTTTGGTTTGAGACTGGTTTATTATTTCTCAAGTATCTTAAGATTTCTCATAAGGTTTTTATTTGGGCTTGCTCTGTTTTCCTAATGTGAGCATTAATTGCAATTGACTTTCTTCTTAGACCTCATTCAGAGTGTCCTCCAACTGAAGACTAATATTTAGACTATGCAAATAATGAAAAGAAAATTAAACCACATAAAATTAAAGACCCGGTCAAGAAATGGTCTAAAGAAATGAATAGACATTTCACAGAGGAGTATATACAAATAGTCAACAAAATATATGAAAAATTTTTAAAATTGCTAGACATTAGAGACATGCTAATTAAAACAATACTAAGATTCCATCTTACTGGAGAAAGCATGACAATCATTAGTAAATCAAACAATAACAAATGCTGGTGTGACAACAAACACGTCTGACAATCATACTAAACCAAAGCATCGTTTTAGACACATTGTTCTCATTGGGTTAAAATACCTTTTGATCTTTCTTTTGTTCCCCCATTATCTGTCTTTTATTTCAATATATATTTTTTCATATAAGATGATTCATGCATTTTTAAAATTTGTGTGTCTGAGTTATTTCACTTAATATTATCATCTGCAGGTATATCTGTCTACCTACAAATGATTCAAGTTTATAATTCTTATGGCAGAGTAGTACACTGCTGGTCATAAGCATCATATTGCTTTTTACTCATCTATCTGGTGATGGGCCTATATACGCTCTTTCTAAGATTTAGCTATTAGTTATTACACTTACATTTTTTGTGCACATAACACAGCTAAATTATTTTTTAAATTGGTTTTCCCTTGTTTCCCTCCTTCCATCTCTTGATTTCTTTCCTATTTGAACACAATCTGTGTCCCTACATACAGTTATGTCTTTAATTTTGCTCTTTATCTTTATTTTGGGTTTCTCATGTAAGAGAAACCATCCAGTATTTAAGCTTGTGTGCCTGAATAATTTCACTTAACCTCTCAAGGTGCATCCATTTTTCTACAAATGATCCATTTATCATTCTTTAAGGCAGAATAGTACTACATTGTATATAAATGCCATATTTTCTTCATCAGGTCTTCTGTTGATAGACATGAATTTGAAATTTGATGATAAACATTAATCTACACCTCTAAGAATCACAAATGAACTCTAATATCCACACAAGAGGTTCACAACCCTACATTTCAGAGTCAAATATGAAAAACTAGCAGCAAAAACAAGAGTAATTTCCCATTTGAAAGCTCTTTTCACTAAGAATAATATCAGACTTTTCATCAAATCCTTGGAGCTTGTATGTCAAAAAGTTGACATATGTAAAATGTTGAATGAAATAATAATGTCAAGCAATGAAGAATATACAAATATATTATGTGCATCAAAACAATGCTTCAAAAAGGGAAGATGCATTCAGACTTACCCAGGTGAATAAAAAGAGAATTATTTATGAGCAAATTTTGGTTTTTAAAAAACTGAAAAACACAAAAAGTTCAAAAACATTTTAAAGAGACCAATAAATTGAGAAGAAACTACAATAATTCTGATCAACAGCCATAAAGAGTATTAGTGAAAATAGTTGCATAGGTAAATATTTTTTAAAAGTATAAACATATTTTATTTATAATTATTTTTCCTCCTATCTGATTGAAAATAAGCACCAAAAAAGCAAAAATTTGAGAAGTCTTCATAGGCTTTCAACAAAAATTTGCATGACAATATGGGGCAAAAATAAACTTAAGGGATGTTTGAACACTTTGTTCTATGAAAATTTGAAAATAACTTGAAACTAATTGAAACTCTATTATTTTTCATTATAGCATAAGTTGTAATCCCAGTATAATTACTAAGAAAATAATGCAAAAATATAGAAAAATGTATAAAGATCAATTAACATCAGAAGGAATATAGAAAAGAGAAACCAAGAAAAAATACTTAAATATATAGAAATCAAATAACAAAACAGTGCTATAAATACTATTTTATTAGTAATAAAATGAGAATGTACTAAACACTTCAATAAAATGATAGTAATTGACAAAATTAATAAAACTGACTCAATTTTATGTTATCTACAGGATGCTAAATAAACAAAAATACTTTAAAAGTAGAAGGAAGACATATAATCAGGAAAGAAGTGAGATATTTGGTTATCAATATCTTTAATGCCTGAAAAAAAAGGACTCATGTAAAATCATTACTAAAAACAAAAAGATTTTATACTCAAACATTTACATTTTCAGAAATAATTATACATTTTATGTATCTAAAAATTATTTCCCAAAAGTTCATAAAATGAAAACTAGTAGAATTAACTGGAAACATAAAATCAATTTGATAAAACTTGGAAATTTCAACATTCTAATGTTTAAAATGGCTAAAAAAAAATTAGACTAAAGATAAACAGGAAACAGAAGATTTAATTCTCTTGTAAATATCGGCTAAAACTATCACACATTTTTGAGTATTTCATCTTTTATCCTCAAACCTGTTGGTGGAGTTAAGCAAACTGAATTCAAACCAACAGAAGAAGGCCCGGGCTGTAGTACAGTAGTACAAGCTCCTGCCTGGCAACCACAAGGTCCTGAGTTGGATTCCTGGTCCAAAAAAAAGAGTGAACGAGATGAAATCGTTGTGTTAAAATTTAATCTTAGAATAGATACAAGCGTATTCACATATTAAGCTGCATGGGGAGAAAGAGACATGACTCATGTGATAAAGTCAAATTAGAAATAAATAACAAAATAAAAGAAACCTTAGGAAACAGGAAGATATTTTGCAAATGGAAAGAAAACCAAGAGATGTTGGAAATGGAAGAGGAGGGTGGGGAAGGGGACATAAAAAGAATTAAGATGTGCCATGTATATGTGTCCACTACCTCTAATGAGTGTATTCAGTGTGTACTACAAATAAGCACTAATTGAAAAAATTGTAAAGATAATATCACCACAAACTTTGCAGAAATAAAAAGGATTATAGGAGGATACCATGAGCATATGCACATCAATAAATTAGATAGGAAGAGATTCTGAGAAAGACATGAACTTTCTACATCTATTCATGAAAATCTTAGTTAAAAAAAATAGCACTAGTGAATAGAACTAATACAGAAAGTTAAGATGTCAAATTAGCAATCGAGAAAATTTTCCACAAGGTGAAAATAGGCTGAAGTAGTCTTGATGGTGCGTACTACTAAACATTTAATGAATTAACTCTACTTCTTTAAAAAATTTTCCCCAAAACACAAATGGAGTAAGCACTTCCTAACTGATTACAATAATACTCAGATATCCCATTCAGAAAAAAAGTCACAAAGAAATTACATACTGATATTCACTGTGAATACAGATGTAAATGTAATCAATAAAAGAATAGCCACATATAAAAAGGAGTATTTAAAATAACCACATGGATTTTATACTAGAAAATGAGATTTATTAAATTCATGCATATCAATAAATATAATATGTGCATTAATAGATTCTAGAGCAAAACTTCATGATTATACTAATAGAGATCTCTGGCAAAACTTGTATCTTTATAAAATATGAGGGAAAAAATGAATCAGAATTCTTTAACCAGATATAAGGAACCCTGTTTATATAATATCGATTTTCTAATGCCTCGTTACCCTGCACTTTGTCACTTAATTATTTTTAAAAATTTTAGTATCTGGCTGTTACATTCCAGCTCCTGACAACACTGTCAGTCCCAGTGTGCCAGCCCCTTGACCTTTTTTGCCTCCATGGCCTTCTCTCTTTGGTCTGCTTCTTAATTGACAGCCCAGTCTTAACTTCACATCTGGAACAGAGCCCGGCGGGAAGAAATAGTGCCAGCACCAAAGCCCAAACCCGAGTCTTTCATAATCAGTCATCACCTTTATCTTTAATATTTCAAATGCCCTGATCTAAATTCTTTCTAATGTTCATGTAATTGCTCTTGTCTCCCATTCTCTTTTAATACTACTTAGATTATTTTTACCCTAAATTGCTTGCAATTACCCTAAAATCTCTTACATCTTATTATTCTAAAAATAAATATATAAAAATAAAAAATTGTGTCTGTTCGAGGATTGTGAGATGAGTTATATTTCAAAGTTGCAGCAGGAAAATACAAGGACAGTATGTCACCTTCAGATGCTTGGATGCATGAGCAATGGCGAGGAAGATTAAAGGGACTTGGAGATAAGACCAGTTTTCTCAGAAAGCAATAAAGTGGAGGCAATGCTGTGAGAAAGGTGTGCATGTGTTAGGAAATTCAGAGATTGTGGCGACTGATTTTGAAAAGACACCCTAAGCTGTTTCCATGAGAGAGAGGGATGCAGTGTGTGGGTGACATCTACAGAGTCGCGTGGGTGCTGAGAGTGAAGCGGTGTTAAAGGACCTGGGGATGTGGGAAGTGCCGGGTGGTCACTGCATCTTGCGCCTGGGGCATGCGGGAGTGTCAGACTTGATGCGGTCATTCAGAAAACAGCTTAGGGGACAATGTAACTTGGGGGAAAAGATGAATCCTTAAAAAAGTCCAATTTAAGTCCAAGAAACTCATTAACTTTTGGCAAGGGCTTTTGAAATTCACTCTCAAGAAAATGAAATTGTCCTCAAAATATTGAGAACAAAGTTACAATCTGAATCCCAAATGGATGTATGGTTACTGAGGCTTAATTCTAGTTCCTTTGACAACTTGATAAGCAGTGGTTTGGCTTTGCAGTAGCATCTTTGGCAGTAAGGAACGGCCTCAGGAATAGGAGAGAGATTATCTTGATGCCTGTTATGCTTGCAGTGATAATGCCAGACTTTTAGCTAAATAATTTCCTTTGCTGGTATCAGCTTAATGTAATTATTCAAATTTAGTCACGATTGATTCAATTTAGGTCTATATCACGTTGTTTTAATGCAACTATGTAGTGGCAACTTGGGTACTCACTCAAGGGTTCTGTTTTCCCTGTACTGTGCCACTGAGCCTCTTTGTGACGGAGAAAATTCAGTCATTCTCTTTGCCTTCATCTTTAAGAAATGAAAAATTAAGAACTTCGCTTGTATAATCTCTATGACCTTTTATTTTATGACTATGGCTGTGCCTTTTGCTATGTTTGTGAGACCGTGTAGCTATGGCTATGGATGAGTAGATACTGCCCCTTTCCTAACAACCCCTTGAGAAACAACGGATCTGTCATTTCCATATTTACATTTATATTAAGTGCAGGCAGTAGAAACAAAGGGTAGATAGGAAATCAATTTTAAGTACTGAGGCACAGAAATATTTAAACTTCATTCTGTACTAATACTTGTAAATGAATGAAACATTACCGATAGATTCATTGTTGACATTATCATAATGAGTTTGTTCAGTCTATCATTTGGTTGAAAAATGTGAGTTATTTTGAAACATGAGTTTTTGATGTTGATGTTTATTTGATATACATGGAAATAAATTTGCCTCTTTTCTTTTCCCCTCCTGACAATTTAAATCTCAATATTTCTCAGTAAAGGCTTTGGTGATTGCTTAGAGAATGTACTATCCTGATTTCCAATAAGCCCTCTGGACAATACAGTAGTAGAATCAGGGTGAAGCTCTGTGGTTTCCCATGGACCAGAACTTATATTTTCATTTGTCTAATAAATAAAATACCCAAAGTTATCCAAAAGAAATATTTGAGGAAATACAATACAACTTAGTAGATTTTATAGGTACAGTTTTTGTTTAACACTACAATCTTGACTCAGATGGGCTATCATACTGTTATTTAAAGAAACTTAGATTATGTGAACATTTGTCTTCTCTTCACTATGTGCACACATGCTCACTTTTGATTATGTGTATACACGTGTGTTTGTGTGTATGTGTTTACATAACCCAGCATTTGGCAGTGGACCATCAGGTCACCACCTCTGTATCTCTGTAGTATCCAGATTTATGCACCAGAAATCAACACTGGGAACAGATAAAAAAGGATTATAAAAGGGCCAGAGACTCTCGAATCCGGAAGACCTTATTACCAGAGGGTCAGTAACATCGCCAACTTGTTACTTAAATATAATCTGGGGTAATGAAACTTAGCAGTTTTGGAGCTCTTGTATTCTCAGAGTCTGACAAGAAATATTTGACAAAAAGTCTGCACTCTCCACCTGATGACTGATGGCAGCAGTATTTCCTTGGCTCTGCTGGGAACAGGGCTTGCCAGCTGTCCTCTGCCATCAGGTAGAGGGAATTTTCTACACAACAAAAGGCAACACTCTTCGTTTTGATTTGTGCACCACTTTGATGTCTCTTTGTTACTCTTACAACCACTACGTTTCCTTACTCCAAGAAATAAACAAAAAGAGAAATAGAAATCACTGGAGGATCCTAGGAGCTCATGAAAACTTCAGTAACTCAGGCAAGACAAGTTAATAGTAAAAGACATATTACTATTAAGCCCTTCAAAATTCCTCATCTCTCTTTGAGCACAAATATCCCCTCGTCCTTGCTCTTTTTCGAAGCAGTGCTGGAAGTCTTCTTTGGCAAACGGCTACCAGGTGTGACTAGAAGTAAGGGGAAGGCTGGTGCCCTGAGAGCAATGCCAGGGGACGGCAGGCCTCAGACATTATGGTGCCTCCTCAACCACGTTACTCACTGAATCTGGGGCCATTTTCCAGCCAAAGTAGAAATGACTAAGAAAGGTAAATATTTTGACTTAATTCAGGATATCATGACTTCTACAATATGCAGCTAAATCCTCACAAAAAAACACTTCCAGAACTGCTTCAGAAAAAGAATGATGAAAAAATGTGTTCTATATAAGGGAAGTGTTTTGATGGCAATTAATGGAAAACTGTTTTTTACTGTAATGCTGTTTTAAAAAGAGCTGGTATTCACCGTATATTTTATTAGACCTTGTACATTTGCTGTTTCTCTTGTAGCCCTGGAGAATAAATGCAATAGTCAGATTATTATTTTACTACCAGCTCTTCCCAAGATCTTGGGATTTGAACTCCAGAGACCCTTTCTTGACTTTCATTGTCATATTGGGAGGTGTATAAAGCTTGCATTTTTCAATAACCCTCTTCCTCTGAGTCTTTAGTGAGTCAAAGTCAGGGCTTCTCAAAATGAATTAAACCCCTTGCCATGGAATCCTCTGAGCCCTAAGAAAATCCAATAAGCTGTCACACTGGTCCACAGCACTAGAAAAATACCGGCTTTTTTTTTTTTTTTCATTAAAGTAGCTTAGTCCACTCTGGACCCCCTGAGGTATCAGCAGGAAAGTGCTTTTATTCAGTGAAACAATACAAGAGTTTTCATGCTCTGATTGCAACCCTATTTGTTTCTTCTAGTCACATTCGCAGAGCTTCCTCCACTTGTGTCATTTGCTAATTATACCACTTTATTGACTCTGTTTCTGGTCTTTCTGTCTGCGATGTGTTCTTCCACAATCTTGGGCCAGCAAACTCAACATACAGTTTTTTTTTCACACAAGATTTCTTTCAGAACTGTTTCCTTGATTCCTTTTAGGGAAAGCCAGCTAGTTAGGATCTCCTTACCACTAAATAAATCTACTCTGATCTGTTAATAAAACACTCGAAGGCAGCTTTCTAGAAATCAGATTCCATGGCAGAGGTTTAGGTGCAAGTTTAGTGGATAACATTTGCACGATGTTTGTAAGGAAAAGATGGAGATCTACCACACAGAGAATGAAGCAATAGGAGGCAGGTTGGTCCTAGTGAAGAATTAGAAATGGGCATGGGTTTTATCTCAGATAGATGCAGAGACCAGTCTTTGATCCTGCAGAAGAAGGTTGAATATTGGCTGTCCCTGGAGTGAGGGATGGTCTATATGAGGCCACGTCTTTGGATCAAGAGTATTTGCTCAGGAAGAACCCAACTGTGAGACCTCAGTAGCCAGTTCTCCTGGCAGAATTCTGGGAAGTGATCGCACGCCTTAGCCTATCACAATGTGTGGATCCACTTGCTTCGTGTAGAACCTTCTTCATAGAAAGACGTTCCTCCACTGCAGGAATTTCATTATTACAACCTGTGCTCCCTCTACCGTAATTTATCTTGAGGAAACATCTCGTGTTTTACTTCTGATCGTTGTAGATTCAGTTCTTTAAATTGCATTTTTGATGGTTGCAATGAATCATCAGGCCTATTAATACACACTTACCCCAAAGGGACACAGGACACTTCTTGTGGCTTCTCAAGGACACTGTTGCCCTTTCTCACTTACTATCAAGGGTGAGCTGAAGTGTGAAGTCTATCCTAATAAACTATGTATGTTTCACGCGAATTCTTGTGTTTGTTTATAAACACAGCACTGTGTTCTGATGATCATGGTCACTTGTGCTTGAAAGTTGGTGACATGTGTCTTTATGTACTGATCATGTGACATGAGGCTCTTGAGATGACAGGGCAGAAACCACAGAGTCATGTGTAGAGGGACATTGCTGGATACTTAGAAGGAGCCATCTCAATTCTCAGGTAAATATGTCAAGTCTGTTTGTTACTAGTGAAGAAAATTATTCAGGGAACTTTTGAGGAAGCCATTCCATAAAAAGTAAAATGATTAGTAATGGAAGTCTCCAAAATTGGGTGATCATTTAAAAAAATTATGTTTTATATTTTATAGAAAGTTTTAAATAACCTTGTTCCTCCTGATGTAGTACTATTACACAATATTGGGAGCGTCTGATTAAATACTGTCTGCAGTTGTTTTATTTTCTATTTTTGGCTGCTGCTACCAGAAACAGATTTTGTTTTCGAACTGTTGAAAATGTGATCATGCTAGGATTCACAAGGACTTCTCTCCTTGTTGCCAGTCAAGTATCGTTTGAATCAGGCAAGAAATTTGAACTCTGTAGTTTTCCACATCATTTTAACTGCATATTCACAGCTAAAACACAAATGAAACTGAAACTTAACCCCAAACTTTTTTAATAAAATAAAAAAGATTTCTTTTAGTCTTATAGAAGACTACTTGGATATCATTAATAGTGTGGTTTGAGGGATCTTATTGTAGCCAAAAAAAAAAAACCCACAAAAAAAAAAAAACAGATATCGTTATAGTGAAAGTAGGAGGGATCTTGTGTTGTAAATTGAAAGTAGAGCTATGAGCCAAAAGACAAGGTTTTGTTTTTTTTTAAATGATTAATTCTATAGGTCACAGCAGACTGATGATCTTGGTATAATAGACGGAAAAGGCAGATTAAGTGCGCGGATTGTTTTGTAATTATATCGTAAATTTGAAAAAGAAAAATTGGGTAAAATAAAATGTAATAATTTGGAATACTGGAATATTCTAATAATTTGGAAATATCTCCTTACTTTTGTCCTGCAGGCATTTTCTTCTGGATAAGGCCCTTCCCTTACAGCACTTGTCATGTGTTAGTCTTTGTGTTGCAGGCAGCTGGGGAGAGGCTGGGCCTGCAGCAGGCTCCTGAGGTAGAGGAGCACTGGGTCCGTCATCCTCAAAGCAGAAACCGAGCTCTGGGATCAGATCTCCTCACACACTCCCTTATTTCACAGGAATCGGAACCAAATTCTGTTCTGTGTCCATTCCTAATTCAAATAAATTGATTATTGTCTGTATCTATTTGGCAAAGTTTCTAGAAAATGAAGTGGCTGGAACTATTAGACAATTAGGGCACCACAGAAAGCAAGACAGCCACAAAGAGAGCAAAGGCACAGACAGCGGTCAGTTCACCTCTGGTAAGAAAAACTGGATGCAATTCCACAGCGCCCACTCCAGGATGCCAGCTGCACACTCCGGCAGTGTGTCTGCAGAGCCACACTGCAAACTCTAGAGCACTTGGCTCAAAACACTCAGGACTTGGGCAGTGACTATGATCTTCCACAATTTTTATTCCTGTTTCCAACCTACTGTGGTTCAGAGAAAGCCAAATAGACCTGACCAAGCAGTCACACAAGATTCCCTCTTCTGCTCAGCCACCTGCACGTTCCTGGATGCCTGCATGGAGTCATCTGGAGCCGGCCTTCTCTTCCCCCTTCTCCACGTCTCCAAGGCTGTCACACACACTGAGGCAGCTGCCCGCTCCTCCACCAGCTCTGAGGGAGCGTGCTTCGGTTTTTCTTATTTCAGTGGTCTTTATTTATTTTTGTACTAAGAAATTCATACCAAATTGATAACATAGTAATAAAACTGCAAAACTATTTTTTAAAAAGACAAAAGAGGAGTAACAAAGGAGCAAATAGCAAATGGCACAAAGGAAAATAAAGTAAAAAGAAGGTCACATGTCAGTGATTACCTCAAATGTTACTGGACAAAAACCTTTTAGTTCAAAATAAGAACCTTGTTACAAACCATCACAAAGGAGAGGGAGCCTCCCAATATCTTAATTACAAAGGGACACACTTTAAATATAAAAACATAAATCTTCTGAATATAAAATATAGATAAATTTTGTCCTGCAAAATCTAAGCAGAGAACATAAGAATTAACAATGTGATTAACTGACTTAATATAAGTTGTCTTATATTGACTTATAATTGACTTATATGTTGGATATGCAATGTGAAATGCATATTTATTTCAAATACAGTTGAATATTTTACCTGAGCCATAAAACAAGTAACAAATTTCAAATTAATCAATTCACGTTCTTTGATCATAGTGGTCTTAAACCAGGAATCAACAGAAGGAAAAGTAAATATGTCCTAAATTTGAAAATTAAGAACACTATTTCTTAATAGGTTATGAATGAAAGCAAAATAACAATCATGATTAAAATTGAAGAACTTTTAAACTGAACTAGAAAATGAAACATGAAGGGCAGGCACAGAGTGTTTAGAGGAGATTTATTGCATTAAGTGCATGAATTAAACACAAGAAAAGTCAAAAACAGATTAAAACTTCATGTCACAAAACAAAGAGGAAAAAATACAGAAAAAATGAAATTAAAGGGATAAGAACATAATAAAAATATAAAACAAATTTGTAAATAGTGAAAATCAACAAAGCTTAAGGTTTGTTTTGCATAATTATTAATAACACTGATAAATACTTATTATTATCTATTAATATAAAATAGCAAAGACTGAGATTAACAAATCATGAATAAGATGCAAGTATTACTATATAACCTATAGGCATAAAAAAGAAAATGAAAATTTTTTTTGATTTTTAAAAAATTTTAAATGAAAAACAAACAAAAAACATACAGAATTTCCAAACAACATAATAGGACAACTAACAATGATTAATATACTGTGTAACCAAAATTGTTGCTCATTTTATAAGATATAGGCAAGAATAAATGATCAAAGAATGAAAACACAGATTATTCTTTTTGATGAATTAATAATTAGTAGTATAATAATCTATTTTGTATGTATACATATGTATGCATTAGTACTGCATTATATAATTGTATATGTATAATTACTGTATCTTGTATAAAAATATAGATACATATACACATGCATATATATCTTTTCCCTTCTTTTTTCTTCTTTCTTTTCCCCTCTTTCGTTTCTCCTTTTCCTCATCACATTTGTTCTTTCCTTTTGAGTAGTTTCTTCTCCTTCCACTTTCACAATACCTATTTTACTTTTGAGATCTTATTTACTCTTTCAGTTTTTTTGCGCTAGGGAGACAATCAATTTTTGATTGTAAAATTAATTTCAGATTTAGATGAAATTTAAAACTTCAAAAGGTAAAACATATCTGACAGAGAAGAAATTTAAAAATTAAAATGACCTATAATAAGAAATTGAATTTTTTATTTAAAAGCAAAATGCTCTTCATTGCAGAATTTAGGCTTATAGAGGAAGCTCATAGAGTAGAGAAAATTTTTTTATTAATTAATTTTATTTAAAGAGAAAAACAAAACAAAACAGAATTTAACCAGCAACCCCTCTGACAAAGGACTTATATCCAGAACATATAAAGAATTGAAAAACATCAAGCCCCCCAAATTCAAAGACCCTCACCAAAAATGGGTATCTGAGATGAACACAGAGTTCTCAGAGGAAGATATACAAATGGCAAATAAATACATGAAGAAATGTTCACCATCACTGGTCATTCGAGAAATGCAAATTAAAACAGCATTGAAATTCCACCTTACTCCGGAAAGAATAGCTGCCATCAAGAAATCCACTGATAACAAATGTTGGCAAGGCTGCAGGGAAAAAGGAACACTGCTTCACTGTTGGTGGGAGGGCAGACTGGTGCAGCCACTATAGAAATCAGTATGAAGATTTCTCAGAAGACTAGGATTGGAAGTTCCATTCAACTCAGCTATTCCCCTCTTGGGTACTTTCCCAGAAAACCTGAGAAGGTCATATCACAGTGATATATGTCCCCCCATGTTCATAACAGCACAATTTATAATAGCTAAATCTTGGAAACAACCAAAATGCCCATCAACTGCAGAGTGGATGGAAAAGATGTGATACTTTTATACAGTGGAATATTACTCAGCTATAAAAAGGATGATCTGGAGGCCTTCACAGGCAAATGGAGTATAGAAAAATTTAAACTAAATTCTTTACTTTTGCATTGATTCTAGAACAAATATGCTTACTGGTTGAAATATACAGCCTGTGAACTTTCTTACAAAGCCAAAATAAGTAGGTGCTGTAAAAACTGATGTATTACTTGTCTGATATTCATAAGAATATACATTTTTCTCCTCTCTGAAAAGTAAGAGTATTAACATCCAGATATTTCTCAGGAAAGATTAAAAATTAAAATAGTTTAGCTGCATGAAAGTCTATATAATAATAAATTTACTTAGAGAAGAAAACTTCCCTCTTGTGGGAGTTAGCCATTGGCAAGTGCTTGACCAAGCACAATCATGACCAGGTGCCATTTAAAGTGCTTATACACTGTTCTTGGAGTAATAATGAAAGCACCAATGTGATCCTGTTAATGAAGGGAACCACTAGCCCAAGTTTTATTCTGGTTAATATGATTGCTTCCCTAATGCAAATCTAATATTATCTCCCACTTCCACTTTTACCACAGCACAATAGAATGTCACTATTAATTGTTTTCAATCAGTTTCCTCTGATAGCATATAAAGATTTGAATAGCAAAAACCATGTCAACCCTCAGGGCAAGTACTTTAACACTTGGACAGATTAGATAGTGTGAATTGCTGTATTACATGCAGATCTGTTTTTCTGAGTTAACTTATTTGCAGGAGTACAAATGTTTTCTATCAAAACAACTCAAAATATAAAAATATGTTATTAGAAGCATGTGATTTGTTTCTCAAATCACAGATTACTTTTAAAAAATGTAATGTATTGTATAAAAGTATGAGACCTTCAAGGGGGCACATTTAGCTTCAGGACTGGCTAAGGCTGTGATTCTAGACATAAGACTGGCACCACCATGCGGTATGTCCTATTTGTAGGGTGAAGAGAAAGGAGATTTGCACTTCCAACCTAAACCAGAAGAAAGAGTCTGAAGGAAGAAGAGAGAGTTGTGGGTCTGTTGTGGTTCCTTACTAAGGGCAAAGGATTGCAAAACCTGTGAATGAAGGAGGGAGTACAATAGGGAAGAAGACAGGAGTAGAGAGAGGCAGATGGTCTGCTTTCTGGTTTGCAATGCGTGCATTCCAGGATTTCTGTCTTACACCCGGGAAGGTCAGCATTCTCAGCTGGTCTTGAAGGTTAGAGGGCTTCTATGGTAGGATCTGTATTCTATTCTCACAAAGTTGCCTGGGGCAAAGATTTACAAGAAGGTTGTGTAGTTTTTAAAAAATTGTTATTTAAGAGAAAAAAAGACAGAAAAAAAAGACAAAAAGCAAAAAAGACAAACAAACAACAACAAATCCAAAACAATAACAGTATAGTCTTCAAAACAAGATGATAGGAATTTAACAATGATTGTGATTTTGCATATTGTTACCTTCAAAAGTGTTGCTTAGATCACCAGATACAGACATATAGATAGTTTATTTGAAGAGAGCTGAATGACAGTATTTCATGTCTGCCCACTTTGCCCACTTAACTAGTATCCAGCTTTACCTATTGCCACAGGGTCAGGACCAATAAAACAGGAACCTAATAATACATGTTTGCAAAAACACTGTTTACTTTCTATTTGAAAACTAAAAAAGACTCCAATTTCTTGAATGATTGCCAAATGCATATATAATTATTTTTAAAAATGATCTTATTTATATTTTGTTATTTAGGTCACACCCACTATAATGACATAATGGTTACAAGCACACAGGTGTAGGTGTATGACATTCAGTAAATTAATCTACTCATCTTGCATAGTAACTTTCCTTTGTTATATTTTTTGTGGCAAGTGTACCTAAAAGCCACTCTCTGGGCAAATTTCCAGTATATAATACAATATGATTTACCAAGTTATCATGCTATGTATTAGATCTCAAGATTTATTCATTGTATATACCTTCACCTTTTTCATTTGATTACTCCTACGCATGATAAACAACTTTCTAATGTATCTTTCCATAAATCTTATTTAAGTATTCATTTTGGATTCCACATATAAGTGAGGCAGGAGATACTTCTGTTCTTTACATGGGTTTTTTCACTTAGCATAATACTTTCTAGTGGATATAAATGACCAGGTGTCATGAACAGGACTGTGCTGATGGTTTTTGAACAGGTTCTATCCATTGGGAATTAGAAATAAATAATAGGTCTGAATTTAGGGTCAGGCTTATAAAATATCCTACAAATAATAATCTATTATTTTATCCATAGCTCAGGAGGTCAGATGTTTGAGGTAGGGTTCCCACTGATGGCCTGGGTCCTTGATCTGAGTATATGGAATGGAGTTCCTTATGTCCACATTGGAGTCTTGGATTCTAGTCAGGTAAAACAAGATTGGGGGAGAAGACATTAAACCATGAGATATCAAACTTGCTTCTTGTAGAACATAACATGGTGACCAGGTAGATGAGATGGCCTTCCCTTCTACCTAGTGATTATAAGTCACAGAGCCCCTGAGCTCTGAAAATTCAGTCCATTATTAATGGCTGCCAGTGTCATGCAGTGTTGTACCAATTTATCAAGAATACTCCAAGAAGCAAGAACAAGTCCTCAGCCACACTCCTCTCTGATGACTTCACCAGGCTGTGGTGCAGAACAGTGACTTTGAAGGAAGTTTGATTTTATCATCATCTTTAATAGGCATATATTTTACTACCTGCAGAATCTTTATTATCAATGAGAAACAAGAGGAAATGGAACTTGCCCAGATTTTTATGTCGGGGCAAGGGACAAATTAGTTCTTTACAGTGTATTTGAATGAACACTTAAACATCTAAATAAAGCAGTGTTTTTATCCTATCATGAGTTCTTTAATATACAGTAGTCATTTCTTTTTGCTTTGAAAATGTAGTGATTGTATTATTATATTAAGAAGATGAACTACTCAGAATATTTGAAAGAAAACTACTCAGTTGCATGTTGTAAAAAAAGATCGTGTAATATTTTCCATTTTATTTTAAACCCTAAAAATGCTAATGTATTACAATTGCATGCATTTTTCCTTGAAATGTTCTAGATTTTAGTCGCAGTTTTGTGTATCAGCTTGCAATAACCCAGTGGTACTAGAAGTAATGAGACCATCATTATTTGTAAACATTGAGATAATGCTTTCCTTTGCAGTGAAGGTAATGATACGCACCTTATCTCACAAGGTTTTTCACTAAAACTTTAGAGAATTTTAATAAAGCCGACAACTTTGCAAAAAAAGTAAAAATGTCATGAAGTGAGTTTTAGGAATTTTATTTCTTCACATCTCTTTCATAACACTGCAACCACCAAGTCCTCATGAAAATCTTCTAGCTGAGGCCATTTATTGCTATTTTGTTCATTTTGATTTTGTGTCTTGAAAGTTATTATTTCCAAATACCAGTGTGAAGGCTTCATGGCAATTACTGAAATATTTTCCAAAAATTAGATTTTAGCTAACAAATTCTTTTAAAAGTGTGGACTACATTGCACCATTAGTCTGAATATTTGTGGGTTAACATCCTTTTGTTCTCTGTTTGTTCTCTAGCAATAATCTTTACTCGCTTATACTTACATTTACTGGGCTCATTCTTGGTAATGACAGTGAGCCTAAGAGGTTTATAGATGTAATGATGTAGTCACTAATGTTCCAAGATGCAGAGAGCTCCAGTCCCGTTCCTCAGAGTGACAGGGCTGGGACTGGGATGTGGATGTCCTCTAGCTTTCATTTTTCACTGCTCCTCAGGATCAGCTTTACTGTGATGACAAAGTCTAAAATCTCTCTGTCATCCTTTAAGTGATTCACTTGAGATTTTTTAAAATGCTTTCGAGAGTTCATGTTAGATCTAAAGTATTTTAAGATATGTGATGGGCTTGTGCAACATTCAGCTTCTAAGGCATCTCAGATATATAAAGAAAATACAGGTCCCTCAGAAGGCCTTGCATAGTGAGGAAAAACAAGAAGAAGCTGAAGAATGATGAGAAGAGGAAGAAAAGTTCATGTCGGCCCATCCCCTAAACTTACTGTGACAAAAATAACTTACACTTTTGTTCTAAAGGTTCAATTTATTTTAAATTTTTAAACTTTTCTTTCTCTTCTTTTTTCAACATACCAAGCACAAGCTGTCCCAGGAAATGAGGGATGGGATTCTTTCTGTGAGGTACTCCAGGGCGCAGGAATGTTCTGAGGTTTGTAAATCTCTCTCTCTCTCTCTCTCTCTCTCTCTCTCTCTCTCTCTCTCTCCCCCTCCCCCTTCCCCTTCTCCTTCCTCTCCCTCTCTCTCTCCTCCCCCTCTTTCTTTTCCTTTTTCTTTCTCCTCTGTTCTCTGAGTCTTGATGATTTTCCCCTTGCTGACACTTTTCACCACTTGATTCAAACCATAGTTTGTCCTGTTTTTGTCTTTGCTCTTGGTTCAGTGTGCTTCTGATTAATCAGTCTGTGCTATTTCTGTGGGTTTTAGATTCCAAAATCTGAGCCTGTCTGTCTCTGGCCCACTCTGGCCCATGCTCTAGTGAACTGCCTTTTCCAAGGTATTCTTTCAGTCCATTACTTGAGAAATACATGACTGGTCTGAAACCACTCAGCTCTTGGCTCTGCATGTTGTATCTTGCATACTCACTCTGCACGGTTGCTCTGAGTACAGGTTCCATGCAGCCAGCCCGAGGTTGCAGGTGAGGCATAGAGGAATTGTGTCAGTGGGTGGGTGCCCCACTGTGATACAGTTACAGAGTTTTAAAACAGGACTAGGGAAATGAATGCATCAAATGAGGGTCTGATGGGAACTCAAATGATTTGATTCATAAGAGATGTAATCCTCATGTATCTAAAATACTGTTCTCTAAATTATACTGTAGGTCTCTGTTTTCCATGATTACATAATCAGATTAAAAAGGGAAAGCACTGTGCCTTGCTAGGCTATAACTATTCTCACAACACCCGCTACTGTAATTTTTAATGCTGATATTTGTATTTTAAATTGTTATATGGATCCAGGGTATGACTTGCATACCTTTCATTCCTGTTGTTTATATTACCTGACTTCAGTTTCTCATGTGTTATGGTTGATACACTGTGTCAACTTGAGAAGTCTAGAAGCTTAACTAAGCAACTCAGCAGTTCTGTGTCCTGGGGTGTAGAGGCCAAGCAGTTACCCTTCTAGGATATTGTTCCTTGTGTCAATTTGAGAAGGTCAGAACTGTAAGTGACTCAGCAGGGGACCACGCTCAGCCAGTGCAAGAGAAGGGCAAGCAGATGGTGTGAGCACGACACCCACTCCAGGAGAATATCCTGCGTACCATAAAAGGGAAATGAAGAGAGACAGGGGGGAGCTCCAGCCTTGTCCTTTAGCTTGGACATCATCTCCTGGCTTCTGGACTCACCGTTCAGCTTCTGCCTGGCACTCTTTAGCTTTCGTCATAAACTCTTCAGCTTTCATCATATACTTTTTAGCCTTCCACTGTAGATTCTTCAGTGTCTCCTGACACAGACTTGCACAGGACTCTGCAGTGAGTTCCAGCCCTTGGGCTGGACTGTTCCACCTCATGCAGACACTCTCCGCCTGCTCTTTCTTCTGACTTTGTGGTTGACCATTGTAAGCCAATCTTGTAATTTCTCACACATTTGTAATCTTGTATTATAGATGTTTCTCTAGGAAACTCTGACTGATATATCACATATGTCTTAATGCCTAAGAAACCAATAAGAGACAAACAACAGAGGCATCTCTGCCAGGAAGCATTAGTCACTCTAATTTTTAAGTGCAATTTTTAATAGGAATTGTCTTTTTTACTTCTAGCAGCTGAAGCAACATTCTTGCATCACGAGATTTTTGTTGTACATTATGGTCTCCAGGCTGAACTTTGTATCTTTTAAATTATAATTAACACTGACAAGTTAAGAATCCTAGAAACTATCCTCTTAAATATCATAACCTATTTAGTGAATTCAAACTCTGAGTTTCAGGATATGTATGAGCATGAATAAAAATGTCTTAGTTACTTTTCTCTTGTTGTTGAGACAAAATGCCCAAAGTGAAGCAAAGGAAGGTTTATTTCTTAGAGTTTTGGGGGTTTCAGGCCATACTTAGCTGGCTCCAAGGCAGGATAGCATGAGGGGCAGCCATTCATGGCCACCACAAAGAGCAAGCACAAACCAAGCAAAAGAGGAAAGACATACCTTTTTCCCACCCTTACACTGCATGCTGACTCCACCTCTGGGTGGGTGCAGCAGTCACACCATCAATCCCAGCACCAGACAACAAACCAATCATGAACACCAGACTCAGCTGCATCCATGATTGCATGAGGCTTAGTGGGACCATCTGAACACAAACCATAATAGAAAGAATGCTGCTTCTCCTGGAAAAGGTGGAAACAAATCTATTTTATAGCAGGGATAATGTACCTTACACCAGCAATAAAATTTGACAGGACATTGTTAATAGTGAACTCAAATAGCATTGTGGTACTGTGGTAGGAAACTCCTAACACCTAAGTTTTTGTTTGCTAACAAAGTACTTTGAAAAAAGAAAAGTAATTAAATTGGCAAAAAATGTGCATTAAAGATAGTAAGAAACAAGTCACTTAATGGACAATGTTTAACAATGAAGTGGATTTTACATTTTTACTACCTAATAAAAGGATATATACCAAAAATAGATGTTAACTAGAGAATAGAATTAATAAATAATATTTTAATGAACATTAAAAAAATCCTTCCTTCCAATTAAGCTTTTAACAATTTTATGTTTAGATAGTGGTATGTGATAAATACATATAATTAACTTTGTGTCAAATGGATAGATGAAATATTTGGTCCTTAGCACATGTACAGGGAAGAATTTACTTTGCATAAAGAGATGTCTGACTTTTGTCCAAGCTTCTGAGAAGTGAGAATAAAAATTGGAATCCCTTGAGGGATTGAAGGGCCTTTCTTATTCACAGGTCACCTATTATCAAATCGAATAGCTTCCTGCAAACAAAGTTACCTGCAGGGCTCCAAACAGAACAAACAAATCTTGTGAGTGGTAAGTTGAGGCTTTGGAATAATCTTCCTGGGGTGGGAAGAAATGGAAAATGAGTTCATTCATGTGACCAGTGCATGAGTCAATCATGCCAACATAATGATTTCTCAGAAAAAATCTCTGGACATCAAAGAAATTTGAGTGAGTTTTCTAAGTTGGAAGTAATCAAGACTGTCTACCTAATTCCTGAATCATGTATCCTGAGACAGAAACATTACAACTGGAACTCATTTTGAGCATCTCTTCTTTTCCTTGTGTAACAAAATTACCCCTTTTTCCTTCTCAGAAGTCTAGAACCAGTAACATGACCAAGTACTGATTGTACAGCCAATGGGATTTTTATAGTTAGCCAAGAACTATAAAACTTGAATTCAAATTTCTTCTTGTTTTCTTTTCTTTTCTTTTCTTTTCTTTTCTTTTCTTTTCTTTTCTTTTCTTTTCTCTTTCTTTCTTTCTTTCTTTCTTTCTTTCTTTCTTTCTTTTTTTGACATATTAGAGTTTAAACTCAGGGTTTTCACAAAGAACTACATCATCGGACCTGTGTTAGTATTTTAAATTTGAGACATCTTGCCAAGTAGGTAAGTCACCAAGGCTGGGCTTACACTCCTGATCTTCCTGCCCTATCAGTCCACACCCCTAGATTCCAGCAAGTTCACCATGCCTGGCTGTAATCTAATTTCCACTCTTCCTTCTTTTTCTTGCTTCCGATCTTACTCTCACTCTTCTTTTCCTTCCTTTTCTCCTCCTCCTTCACTTCCTCTTCCACTGCACCCATCATTCTTTATCTTCTCCTCTTCTTCTTTTTTCTGCTTTCCATTGGAAAGAAGTATTTAACTCAGGGCATTCATAGAGAGTTAGACCTCCAGCCCTTCCATTTGTTGTTCTGAGATAGGTTTTGCTAAGTCTCTAAGTTGCTAAGGCAGCCTGTGAGCTGAGGACCTTCCTGCCTCAGCCACCCAGAGTGTTGGAATTACAAGAGTGGAGCACCATACCTGGCTACAGCTGACTTTTTTGACCCATGATAATCTTGATGTTTTGCATAAAGGGTAAAAGAAATGAAGAGGAGATTCAGGCTTACAGAAGACAAAAATACTCATTTCTTTTCTGGAAGTGGGTGGAGATTCTCTGGGGTTGGGTCGCACTCATCACATTGGCAATTGTCCACTAGCTTGGTACTGGTAGGGGAGTATCTCGCATGCAGACAGGGTTATAAAAAGTGTGAGTTTGTCCTGTATCACTCTGGTTGCCCTCTTAGAGCCACTTGGTTTTGGCCGGACAGCCTGGAGAGTGACCTTTGGTCTATAGGCCTCCTGTGGCAAAGATAAGCAAGATTAGGGAGAGCTGGACACTCAGCTAATTGACCTAGGCAGCACACGGTTTGGCTAGCTTGTTCATACATGCACAGATTTCTAGATAGCCAATCTGTGAGTGTGCAGTGCAAGAACTCAGCACCCCCTGTCCTGAAGTACCACCCCTTGTCATGCTGGCCACACTGAACCACAGGAGAATGGGAAGCCTCAGAAGTAAACTCTCCCCAGCCACCCAACAGTCTCCTATCTGCCCAACACTGAAACAAGCCTCATTTGTTTTACCCACCACAGTGTGCCAATCACTGTATTGGTGAATTTTGCAGCAGAGAAAACATTTATTTATGAGGCTTTCACCATGGGAAAATAGGAGAACACTAAGTTCATCCTCAAACCATAGGGTTCAGGGTACTTACTGTCTAAAGAGACATCTTACTTTCTTTTCTTTTGCTTAGGTAAAAATACCTGACACCCAAACTTAAAGGAGAAGTTTATTTGGCTTGCAGTTCAGAGAGGTTTCTGCCCACAGTTGGCTGGTTCCAAAGCAGAGTGGCACATAGCAGAGGGGGCATCACAGAAAGGAAACGGTTCACTGCAGGCAGAAAACAGCAAAAGCAAGCAAGGGACAAGCACAGCTCTTTCTATTCCTTATATTTTAATCGGGGTTCTGAGGACGAGTTACACTCACACCGTTAATCTCAGTACCCTTGATTCTAGCATTGAGCCATGAATCAAACTCAGTGTCATGCACTCTAGATTCAGTCACCTCTGAAAATGGACCACTTATGAGTGCATGAGGCTTTGGGGGGACATCTATCCACAAGCCATAATAAGAGGAATGTGGTGTAAGCATGAGTGGAAATCAGAAGAGGAGCTGAGAGACCAATGTCTAGACACATCATCAAATTTCATGGCTCTTCCTGATATGCAAGTTCTGAAGACTGTGGCATCACAATGTCTGACAGGCAGGGTTCTTGTCCTCTGGTACCAAAAGGTCTTGAGACGGACAAGGCTAGTTTCAAATCCGTGAAGAGCACTTTAAGCAATAAATACCATGGTGACCCTCCAGAACTGTCAGTTGTAAATGAGATAATAGAACCTACATCTTCCTTGTTCAGCTGAAATCAGGAGTATGATGAAGTAACTTGAAGCAAGTGAAACTAGAGAGTTTATTCAGGTTTACCTTGAATTCAAATAAAATAATGTGGTATTTGGATCCTAAACTTCAAATAAAGAGTGAGAATGGCTCACATCTCTTAGCAGAAGATAACATACAGTAATTCATTATCGTGATTTTTTTACACTCCAGCTCTCTTTCTCCTTCAAAGTTACTACTGGGCCAAGGCTCACTGTCAAATACACACAGGAGCCAATACTGAGGCACCTGGGTTTTTTCTAAAATGAAAAGTACCTTGTTACATATTCATGTTGTAAAGAAACAAAAGTTGTAAACCAATATCTGCCTCACCATCATTTGGTTTGGAGCAATTTGTAGAAAGAGAGAGGGAACCAGATGTCTGATGACACCACTATAACCGGGGGAAAGTGTGGGAATTGTGCCCAGGTATAGATGATCCTCACTCTTGTTCAGAGGCTACTCCATCCTTGTGGAGAGATGTGATCGTGTTCTCCACAGGAGACACTGAGTTTGTGACATCAAAGTCACTGACCTACTTAGTTCATTGGCTTCTTCTTCACAAGTCCATTCTTTAATCTTATTGATACCTTTTTCCTGAGAGGGGGAAAAAAAAAGTTAAAACTTTATTTCTTAAGAAGTTTATGCCTCACACACCCAGGTCCTGACTGATTTCAAAAACTTATAGAATTCAGAATATTTCCTCTTCAAAGAGGATCATAAAAATCAAGACTCCTCTTTCTCACTGAAACCCATAAAATGTATTAAAAATGCTGTTTGACCTGCTGCAGCAGGGTCCTTCTCCTTACAGGTGTGGGGGTAAGGAGGGGAACACTGCTAACTTTAGAAGAAGCTGAACAGAGAAGCCTTGTTGGTGATCCTTCTTCTGTCACATGAGGTCACACTTTTCTGTCCAATTACATTTTCATGAGACTCTCAATTATACAACAAACTTGGCCACAAACATATACAGCTTTTCAAAGGTTTTGGTTATTTATTTCTAAAGGATCTCATGTCCCATAAAATATTGCTTAAATAAATATGAACTTTTTCTCTTATTAATTTGTCATTTCTTATCAAGTTTTGATCATATCCATTATGATGAGTGGCAAAAGATGTTACATGTTTCCACACCTACACGAGTATAGCATTTTCCGAAATTCTACAACACTCTAGAGTATTATCCAACCTGAGGAACTGTATGTGAATTCCCCATCTCTGTAGCCAGATGGTGTGACCTGAGGGTGGCTGTGTGTCAGGAGTCATGGAAAAGCCTGGTGTCTCGTAAGGTTGTGTCCTTGACCTCTAGTTTAGCTCTGAGTGCTTTGCAGAGCTTATAAAATGATGCAGAACAGGAGGAGTTAGTGCACCAGTGATATGATGCTGAGTGAAACTGTGATGTGATCACTCAGTGGTGAATGTAGCTCTGGTTGCAAGTGCTGTAATTTGTTCCTCTTTTGAGTAGACAATTATCAGATATTTCTGTTTTATGTAATCATAATCTTAAAACTAAACTCACTTTATTCAAATATTTTAACCAATTACTAAACCAATAACTTCAGTTAGATAACAGTTTGTGTTTTCCTCTGTGGTTTGTCAGAGCCTGTGGTACAGTATTTATTAATATTATGGCTGTTTGAACTATAAGTAGCCATTAGCTTATTGTAAGGTTAATGGATTGAATGAACTAATAAACATGGCATTGCAAAGACACACCATTTTGGTGAAATTTTATTTTGACAATTCCAAAATAATAAGTTCACTTAATTTAACTACTGGCAACAATTAGGAAGATGCTTATTTTTCAAAGTAAGTGTTAACTAACTATAGATACCCTTTATGGACTCACTACATTAAAATAAAATGAGTCATTCACTGGTTTAACATGACATTTTTAATGCAATGAGGTAGTGTAGAAAAGGCAAAATTATGTAAGTACATAAAGTCAGCACCATTCAGAGGGATTTTGCAGCATTGTCTCCTTAGCTAGGAGCTATTGATGTACAACTCCATAACATAGTTGAAAAGCTATATTATGATCAAACAGTAAAACAAAACACATGTCTCAGTCCATATTAGCTCAGTTCTACGGTTTACTTGCTAATATGTTTTTCCAAATTTTAATGTCTATTCTGATTATTTATTGATAGTATCCTTATTTGTAAAAGAGATCCATCTGCTTTCTGCCCCCAACAAATTAAAGGAACTGCACTAACTACTCTTTCATAAATAAGTGTTATGTTCCACTTGTTTTGTATCTTGTGCAAAACTATCTTTCTATTGTGCCTCAGTTTATCTGTTAATGCTTTATATGAAACTCACATTTCAAAAGTCAAAAAGTAAACTACTTCAAACTGCCATCTAGTGAATGAACAATATGTACCCAGAGGTGTACTTTCCTCTAAGTTTTGTTATTTATCTCCTCTTTAATTATAATAGTGGTAAATGTGACTTATTAATATTAACTTTTAAAAATAAATCATAAAAACTTTGTTTAAAGGAAAATATATTTAGCATGATATTTTTACCTTACAGATCGTATTGTTTACCTAGAAAAATTTTTAACTGATTCTTTTTACTTAATAATCAATTCTTAGCCTCAACAGAAAACCTTTGTTTAGCTAAAATCTGCTAAAATGTACATATTTTATTATCTTCACAAATGCAGTATTTTTATAGCTCGAAGTTTTCAAATTTCTTTGTTTTAATTTAAAATTAACTTACATTACTTTATGTTTTATGAACTATAATTTTCTGTAGCGTGTTAGGAAAATGGTTTGCCTAAAAAGTAAGGCAATTTGCATCATTATTCATTTTCCATGATATAAACACATCACCCCATGCAGTTTTGAGACCACTTGCTTGACATCACTAATGGTGAGAAGCTGAGAGAATGTGCTAATAATCAGCTTCTCAGGACTCTTCCATCCACTTCCACAGAGCACTCTCTGTAGTTTTACTACCACAGGGTTTGGGAAGGAAGAATTTCTAAAATGCAATGGAAACTGTTATGGTTTGTATTGAGATGCCCCCCAAGCCCCATGCAGTCGTGGAAGTGGCTGAGTCTAGTGTTTGCAATTGGTTCATTGTCTAGTGCTGGCATTGGCTATGTGAGCGCTGCACACTCCCAGGGCTGGGGAGCTGGCATACAATGTAAAAGTGGGAAGGAGATGTACTTTCCCTCTTTTGCCTTTTTTGCTCTTACTGCTTGCAGCCACCATGAATTATTGTCCCTCAGCCATGTCACCCTGCCTTGAAATTTCTTCTGCCAGATTAATCAGTCCACTGCTCTTAATCCTAGTCTCAAGCAAAGTCTCCGGACATGAGAAAAACTGAAACAAACTTTCTGCCAAGCCATAACACACATTGTCTGGAGTCCAACAACCAACACTATCCTTCTTCCTAGTAGAAACCTCCCGAGCCTGGTCTTTACCATCAGGCTTTCTCTCAGGCTTCTGATCTTGTGAGCTCTGACCAGAATCTCTCATACAGAAAAGCCTAAGGCATTCCATAGCTACTCTTTTAGGCAACATCTCTGAACCTCTCAAAACTCTTCCCCCAAGGCTTTTCCAAAATCTCTTAAACCAAATAGTTTGGTACAGTCACAGCAATGACCCCACTCCTCTGATACCAAATTCTGTCTTGGTTACTTTTTTCTCATTGTTATGACAACATACTGATACCTATAATTAGGGAAGAGAAGGTTTATTTATCTTCCAGTTTTGGAGGTTTCAGTGCATACCCAGCTGGCTCCAAGGCAGGATGGCATGGCTTAGGGGCAGCCATTCATGTGGCCACAAGTGGGCATAAAAGGCCAAAGAGGAAACGACACAAGTTCTTCCCTCACTTATATTGTATGCCAGCTCCACCTCTGGGTGGGTGTAGCACTCACACCACCAATCCCAGCGCTAGACAACAAACCAATCACAAACACTAGATTCGGCTGCCTCCATGACTTCATGAGGCTTGGAGGGCCACCTAGACACAAACCGTAACAGAGACTAATTCAGAGATCAACTTAGGTATCTCAGAGAACCTTTAAATTATGCTGTCAATATATCACATCAGTATTATAAAATAAGGTGCTTGCTAATTCAGTGACTTTATCATTAAGTAATTTATGTTAAATTACTATTGTAGATTAGAATGATTAAAAGTGATTTTAAGGATAAGCTCTACTAGTGCTTATAAGTCACTAATGAGCAACATTATGATTCTTGAAATTAATATACAAATCCAGAATGAATGCAGCTTTATCTTATAAATCCCTTCTTTTTTGGTACAGATTTTGAGAATAAAATTACTTGCAGTGAGAAAATGCAAATTGAGACGCATTATAAAGGATATTGGATACTGCAGGTTAACACTATTAAAATCAGAGCACGTAAAAATTAGTTTTGTTATCCTTTTCACCAGTCAATCAATAGAAAATGTTAGTAGGCAGATTATTTCTAACAAATGTGCAAGGATTTTTGCTTTATTTATGCTTAGATCCTGAAATAGTTTTTTATATCATTAAGGAGTAAATTTAGGGAAAAACATCAATATCGATGGGTAGGTTGATTGGTTGGTTGTTCAGGAAACAATAAACTACATCCTCAGCCTTTGTAATTTAGTCTTTTGAGATTAAGTCTTGCTGATTTGCCCAGAGTCCCATTGAATTTGTGATTCTTCTCCCTCAGACTCCCAAATAACTGACATTAAAAGTGTATGCCTCCACACCCAGATAGTGTTTACTTGTTATTAATATATGTTAATTAGAGAAACACTGCACATTTGACTTATAAAGAGAAGAGGTTTATAAAATTCAGAAGTGAGGGACATGGATTAAAATGCCTATGTTTTTATTTAACAGACAACTCACCTACTTATTCCAATTTTGTGTTTTCATACTCTTAAATGGAAATGATAGGCTTATTTTCATGAATTTATTTTGAGGGTTAAAATTATTTGTACAGCCCTTGTACGTTACTGGAATAAAATAAATGTTCAGTAAATAGCAGCTTACAGTCATAACACAAGTGATTAGCAATAAAAAAAATATGGTATACTGGCACACATCTTAATCTCAGCCCTCTGAGTCATTGAGGCAGGAGGAATGGGAGACATGTACAACCTGATTAATTTAAAAATATATCAAAAATTTTTTTTAAAAATTTACATTGAAAGCCCGGTACACTGATGCATGCCTCTAATTCCAGCAGTGGGGAAACTGAAGCAGGAGAATCATCTCAGCAAACCTGAAGCCAGTTTGGGTTATATAATGAGTTCAAGGCCACGCTGAAATATGTATATATATATATATATATATATATATATATATATAGATCATGTCTCAAAATTTGAAAATTAAGGTTGTGAATTAGCTCTGTGCAGATCCCCAGATTCAGCAAAATAAAAGTAAGAAGCTGAAGTGTTTTTCAGGAAGTGTGTTTGTTGTTACTGACTATGCTATTTATCTAACTATAAAACCCTATTTCTTAAATCCTACTCTGATTTCCTATCAGTGATAATATTCAACATACAATGGTAGGTTTTGAGAAACTTGAATTTCAGAAAAAATATGCTGAGAACATAAATAAACTTAGTAAAGTAAAAGAATCATTCTTCTTATGTATAAACAGAGGTATATTATCACGCTAATGTGTTCCATTGGTGGAGATGGTGTGATAGTAAATTTTTATGTGTCCAGTAGAGCAAGTCATGGGGTAATAGTTACTCGTTAAACCTTCTTCTTGGTGTGTTTTTGAGTTTGCTTTTATATGACATTAACATTTGAATACATTATATCACCCTTCCTAATGTAAATGACTCTTATCCAATCAGATTTGAATAGAACAGAAAGGTTGGCCAATAAATAACTCTGAGAATCACATGAACATGGATTTTCTTATGTACTTATACTGGAATTTATATTATGAGCTCCCTTGAGTCTCCTGATGAATGATTATAGTCTTGCAAACTGCTTATCCTATAGCCTATTGATAAAGGCTCATAGGTAATTCTTTGGAGAGATAGATAAGTGGATAGACTAGATATAGATACATACATGGATATGACAGAAAAAATAGCTATGATTGATAAAGATGATAGATATAGAAATAGAGAGGTAGCTATGATAGAATAGAAATAGATGATAACTAGAAAAAATAGATAAACAAATACATAATTACAAAAATAGATAATACATTGGTTCTGAAGCCTGATGTACAGCATAATTGAAAAATAGTATAACAATGTTGATATCCTAACACTTGTGATCATTAATACTAGTACATAACTTCATTTTATTATGCCACACTTAGTTTAATAAAGCCAGTTCCTATTTGTGTTTCCGTAGGTCATGGAGGTGTGGCCGTGGGTACTACAGATGTTCTTACACTTAGTCTTTTCTAGTCTTCTACTTCAGTTCTGAACATCTCTCATCATGGTGTCCCTGCCTTGGAGCAAGATGACCATCAAGTGAAAGCATGAGGGAATTAATCTTTCCTTCCTTTAGGGTGGGTATTGGGTTTTGTGTCCCAGGAATAAGAAAGAGACTTGTAGAGAAAACTGATTCCAAAGCAATGGGGTAATTCCTATGACTCTACCTGACCATGTGGATTAGACACTTTTAGAATTATGTGATTCTGGTCAGAGTTTCAAAGATCAAGGTGTCAAAAAAGAACAGACTCAAAAGGTTTCTGTTGGGAAGAAATATTGAATTGGCATTTTTACTACAAGCCCTGTGTGCTGCGCTACAGCAGAAAATTTGTCTTTATTTTGCCTATGCTCTGAGACTGCAGGAGACTGAGATTATGCACAGTGGATTAATAACCTGATGATGGATATGTCCAGACAGGCCAACATTCAGGCTATGACCTGAGTATTACTTGCTGGTTTTAGCCAGATTTATAGTGACAACTGAGGGCAAATGGCAAAATATAAAATTTTGCAAACCTCAGATTTTGGCCCAGAAGGAAATGGATTGAAGCTGTTAAGGAAATCGGTGCCATTAAAAAGAATCTAAGTAGTTCGAACAAGAAAAAGAAGAAAGATTCCTTGAGGACATATCTGGAATCCACAAGATGGCTCCCTACCCCGGAAGTCTCAAGGGTGCAAAAGTCTCAATCTTTTATCTGAGAAGAATATCCTCAAAGCCTCTATTCAGTGGTACCGTACAGATTTGGTTCCTCGGATTCATTTGGAGCATCCCAGTACCCATGCTCTAATAGGAACTAGACTAATGCTTCCACTGACAACAGACTTGAGCTTGTCTATGTGATGCAGATTTTACTTCCTTAAGAATGCAAAAATTTTGAGGTGTTAGGGCTTCCATCCAGATTTCAGGCAAGGAGCCCCTGAAAAGGTAGTGAGTAATCTGTGGTAATAAAGCAAAAGATGTTGTGGAGGATCCAGGAAGACAAAGGTTCCAGGAACATTGAATACCTGCAAAGGAAGGCTGAAGGTGGCCAGAAAGAAGTCACCCAGGCTGCAGCCAGCAGGGTCCCAAGGATGGGCCATCTAAGAGCTTTAGGGCTCACACTTCAGCCTCGCTTGCTCTGGGTGTCATAAGTTACATTACACGGCTGAAAGGCTTGGCCTGCTGGATCCCATTGCTTTTATTTCATTCATTTTTATTCCTCTTTAGCTTCTGAAATGGGGAAATTTATCCTGTGTTATTTTACCTTGAGGCTATTTTACTTGTTTTCAATTTTTATAAGGCATTCACAGATAGCAGTTTGCCTTCAGTCTCAGAAGAGACGTGGATTTGTGCTTTTGAAAAATTGTAACTTTTGAGGTTTGGGGGAAGTGATTTTGTGTTCCCAGTTGTATACAGGACAGTTATATTGTTAGGAAGAATTATTAGCTTGTTATCTTCTTAATTTGGAGATTAGCTATATTTTAGTGAGCTATGTTTGAGTTCAGTGTTTGTAAGGGTTAGATTGTGACCATTAATCTTAATACATCTAACTTCATTGGATTAAGAAATGTCTTGCAGAACAGTAAAGACATACACACACACACACACACACACACATATATATACACATATATGAGCAAAATAATATCTATATCTATATACACGTCTACCTACATATATACAGTTATAGACACACATTACTCTGTTCATTGTTTTCTAGCACTCTTCCTCTGCATTACCCTTTGGCTGCCTTGAACTAAGTAGTTATGTTCCATTATGTCCTTCGGTCATGCTACATTTACCTCCAAGCCATTAGATCATCGATTTAAATGATGAACAATTTAATTCCCTCCTACTTTAAATTTTGGATATTGGGTTATTGTGTTCCAACAGCAGAAAAATGACTAATACAACATTTCTATAAAAAAGTAATGATCTTTTAAAAATATGATAGATTTTAAAAGAGCATGTAACACTATTGTTTGCTTTAACAAAATAATTGCTAAAAGTATGCTAAGCAGAAAGACCTTTGGAGGTCCGTTTGCTTATTTAGCTTCCTATGGTGCCCAAAAATTGTGACTACGAACAGTCCTTCAAGAGCACACATATGTTGCCTCCATTTTCAGGGGCAGAAGATCAAGCTCCAGCTTCCGTGGTGCCTTGTCACACACTCTCTCAATCACGCTTTGGTATCACCAGGCTGCCGTGCCTCTGCAGATCCCATTTGATGGACATCTGCTCCAGGTTCCCTCCTATTGTTGGTAGAATTCACCCCATTTCAGTGTGTGACTGCAGGTTCTAACATTTCCCAATAGTCAGCAGCCGCCTCAGTTCCTCTAGCTCACTCAGAGTTCCTTGTGCATTGGTTTTCCAGTATCAAGCCAGCGATGAAACCTCCAGGGCTAGCTAAAAAATAGGCATTTTTTAGCAAAATAACCACGGAAGAAGCATCCTATCTCACATTATAAGCTGTAATTGAAAAGAAGCACTGCAGAAAGATCAGTGTTTGAACTTATTTGGGAGACATCCAGCAAATTTTATTAATAAGGTGGAGAAAATGCCATATATCAATAAACTAGAAAGACTGAGGAGGATATGGGAAGGTGTCATGTCTGTGTGACTTATCTGAGGGCTTTACAATCTCCCTCCACACTGCGAAGCATTCTTCAGCTTTGGTATTATGAAATGTGTAGAAATTTTATGGAAAACATTTTTGTCATCTTTTCATGAGAGTAATTCTATTTTCAGGGTTGTCTAGGAATGTGGCTTTTGTTTATAATGTTCTATAAGCAAAGTCAACCCATATGATCATATGTGGAATGTGTATTTTATGGAACATAATTTACTTTAAAGTTGGGCATCAAAATGTTTTCTACTGCTATGACATAAATAACTCCAAAACATGTCTAATGTAAGGGACCGTTATCATTTAGTGATCCCCTTTGGCAAAGACTCTGTTTAGCTCTGTACTCTGAATCAAAGTGTCTCCTGAGACTTCATACCAGATGTCAGCGGGGCTGCAGTCATATCAGGGCTTCCCAGGTCTGCTAGGTCCCTTTCCAGGTCATAAGTGGCTGGTGACAGATTCAGCTCCTCTCTAGCCCTTGGCTAGAGCTATGGGTTTCCCCCCACTTGGGCTGTGCAGAGGACTGATTTCATGACGAGTGGTCTCCTTTAGGCAAGGTATCTAAGGAAGTAAGAGGAAGGGTGGACAAGGTCCCAGGACAAAATCCACATTGTTTTGGTCAGTGTTTTAGTTACTTTCTCATCACGGGGATAAAATATCAGGGACCCACAACTTAAAAAAGGCCAGATTTATTTTGGCAAACAATTGTTAGAGGATTCAGTGTATAGTTCAGTGTTGCCCGGAGATAGGAAGGGCAGGGTGGGAGGATCTGGTAGAGGACTTGGCAGTCAGGAAGCAGAGAGCAGGGAGGAGCCAGGGATGGAGGTAAACCCTGCCAGGTCACCCCTACAGTGGCCCAGCTTCTCGGACCATACCACATAATCCTCATAACACACGTAGCTGCAGATCTATCAGTAGATAAATCTACTGACGAGTACAGAGCCTTCATAATCCAATCATATTCCAAAAATTCCCCATCTGAACACACAAGGCTTTTCATGGGACATTCTAGATCTGAACCACAGCCACAGCATAGCTGAGCAGGTGATATTCCAGTATTTCTGACACTCCATACTTGTTGCAGTCAGGGTTTTCAAAGAGAACAATTTAATGCAGGACATATAATTTATAGGATTATTTTATGATAGTCACCCAAAGAATCAAATACAAAAGAGCACAGGAAATCTAGAGACCCGGAGTCCAGCTGAGGGCCTGGAACCCACAGCAAATGTCTGCATAAGTGCAGCTGAAGGCTTAGAATCCATGACAGGCTCGAAGTTCAGGGGTGGAAGCTGGAAAGTCTGCATCAGTGGGATGAAGGATCTGTGCCAGGCTGAGGCTGAGGGATCTGCACCAGAGCTGGAAAGTGATGTCCCAAGTAAGTACCAGAGCTCCTCCAAGAAATACCACAGCAAGATGGAGGTCCCCAGCTCCTCTGATGATGAGTACAGCTGAGTTCACATCAGGAAAGGCAGCGTGACAAACTTCTCCGTGAGAACCACCTCTTCTTCTCTCTCTCCCATTCTCCTTTTATGCTGTTAGCAACAATCCTCAGGTGGGCCCTCTACTCCCAGCAGGACGCTGATTCAGTTCAGCTGGGTGTGACAAGTTGACCACCAGTCGTCAGTCCAGCACAATTACCCAGAAATGAGCCCGCAGATCCATCCTACGGCCATACTGAAGGGACTGCACAAGGGCCTAGTGTTCGGGAGTCTGAAGGCTCTGATCACAGAGGCTGCTGACCCAGGTACCTGCCGTGAGTGGTCACAGCAAAGGAAGTGACTTTCCTTTATCTTGCTGATCTGATGTTTATGCAAATTCTGGATATTGAAACTCAGAGGTGTCATGGAATCTGAGGTCACACTGCTCTAAGCAGCTGCAAAATGAGCCTCTGTGGGACCCCCAAAGCCTGTAGGGTGAATCACACTGCAGATGCCTTTGGCTGCTCTGATTATGGCTGTATAAAGTGAATACGACATAGTTCCAACTGGGCTAGGTTTTAAATTCCAAAGGGCAAGAGATATATCTTAAAATTTGAATTACGTTCCCTGTTTACCACAGACCCCTACAAAGAAGACCTTCAAGGAACAATTGTTTAAATGAGTTAAATGTAGTAGTTTATCACTTCTGTTGTTTGACATCTGTGACCTTTTGTTTATGGCAGATCTCTGACCTGGATAGATTAGTAATTTCTCTGTCTCTCTGCCTGTCTCTATTTCCTCTCTCCCTCCCTGCTTTCTCTCTCTGTGTACCCATGTGTGTACTTGTGTGTCTATTGAGAAACCAGAATTCAAGCACTGTGTTCTTGCTCCCTTCACAACATCTTCAACACAAACTGCACTTTTTAGTTCTTCTTTCCTGTGGCTGATAAATCACCAGTCTCCCCCCCGCCCCGGCTGCTCTCAGCTCTATCCACCCAATCAATTATCTGGAGCGTATAGTCCTAATTATTTTTTAATGGCATATTGAATCTCTCTTTCTTATCCCATAATTACTTCCTATGAAATTTCCATAAATTTTTAACAGTCACATTCAATTATTCAGAGTCTAATCCAAATAAAAGAGAAAAACTCAGCATGCAACTTGATTTCAATCTTTCAAACCAGAATGGACTGGTGTCAGGGGACCTCTGTGAGGGAGTGGAGTAGTTTACTTCCCCTTTCTATCTTGGCTTTTGTATCCTCCCATACCCCATCCTGTTAGAGAGAAAAAAAAATGGGACTATTAGCAGTTACAATAAAACTTCCAGGCTTCTACTTTTAAAAGAAAGCAAATTCCAAGATCATAGCTTTGATAAAAGTGTTCCTTTATCTCCCTCAGGGCACATCAAAATTCAATTAACATTTCCTTTTTACATGATTTCTAGAATCCCAAGAATTACCTCACTATTAATTTTTGTCACATTCCTTGAAGTAAATCTACTAGTCTCCTTCATATGAGGATAACATTTTGCTTTTATTATTTTCCTAAAAGCATATAAGAAATCTGCTATGAAAAATAGACAAAATGAGAAAGTTTTAAATAGCTAAAGACTTCCTCTATTTGAACTACTTTGCAATAGTATACTTGCCTTTCTTACTATAGATTTTAATTCTTGGGAACTAATGTGTATGTAGAAAAAGTGGATTAAAGATCACTAAAGATGGCCACTGTGTGGTATCTATGAATAAAAAGAAATTAACATAGGTGGACCCAAAGCAACCACAAAACTCCTGTAACCAAAACAGAAAAGAAAAGCAGTTTTGAGCACCAAAGAACTTTTGACCTGGAGTAAAGTGAACCTCTAAATGGGTGTTGCAGAAATGGAAAACAAATAGGAACATTATTATTATTATAATTTTATGAATAAATATACATTAAATAGAACATGCAAAGATTTTAGGGTAGAGACTCTGGCTTCTTATATCTATTCTAGTGTGAGATGGAAATGTATGACGTAGGCTCAGGGCAGGGCTGGACCTGTCCAGCACCCAGGATTCACAGTTACTTTCCATTAGTTCTGTGTGAATCAGTTTGCTCTTCTGTGGGGAGGATAACTCCACAGTTAGTGCTTATGGAACCCCTCACGCCTGAAATGCTGTAAGTCTCTGTAACACCACGTTTGTGTACTGAATTCTCTTATATAATTTTCCATTTACAGGTTTATTTTTTGTAGAACCCACAACTACCTAATTATAAAATCCTTGAAAATTAAAAGATGTGGTTTGTTTACTTATATTGATACATGCACTTTGCATAAACAAAGATCTTCATTCAGTGTATTTAATGAGGGGTTTTTCAATGAATAATTGCACTTACTCAGCTGTTGAGGTGTGTCTTCCTTCTGTTTAATTCTTTAATATCTCAGTTCATTTGATTTTTGTTGTAGTTTTGAATATCATATTCTCTACACTGATTGAAGCTGTTTTTAAAATAGAAAATTTGAACTTTTCAGTTTTACCAATAATAAATCTTTTATGATAAAGAATTACTTAGGATCAATTTTCTTTTTAAACAACAGATACTATCATAAAGTTTCCTTTTATCATATTTGCACATTAGCTGCAAAATATTTTAAAATGGCACTAAATAAAATTATGGGATTTAAATTCTAGAGCCAATAATTTTAAAATGCCAAAAAGTAATTAAATAACTAATAATTGTTTTAACCTAGTATTATTTAGCATGTCTAACCTGCAAAAAATACTTAGATAAGTGCATTTATCCCTAAACTATTTGAAATTTCTAGAATATATAAATAAAAGTCAATTATTTATAGATAGGTCATCACGAATTTCTCTAATTTTGCAATTGTAATACACAATCCTGTACTATTACCACCTGCATGGTGTATGAAAACACTAACCGCATGCAGCTGACATAGGAGGAAACGAAGACATTCAAATTCTCAGAGTATGATGCTTCCCTCTTGTGAAATCATAAAATCTGACAGAATTTAAGATTTCCGTTCTGGTAATTGATTTGGACAGATGTCAAGAAGAAAATGGTTAAGACACATAGTCACTTTAGGTCACAAAGCAGAACATCAAGATGGTGCCAGTAAGCATGGGAAAGCCAGTGTGGTCCTCTTAATTAAAATGGGCTGCCAATGCCGATATGTTAAACTTTTCATGACTTGCATGTGGATGACTGTGTATTAAAGTGTGACTGAAGCTATGATGAATTATAGTTGCAGAAAAATGTGCCAGTACATCTTAGTGATATGTATGCCTACTTTGCCATATAGTTAAACGTGATTTAAATTACATGTCATGTGCAACATACTGAATTTTAAGCAAATTACATTATTGTTATAATACTTTAATCACTCTATGCATCAATACACATTTCCGTGTGACTTTGCAGTTTTCCTCATACAATCAAGGTAGCAGGACACTCATGATGCCTGGTCATTGGGGTGTTTTGCAGATGGCTGGGGAGACAGTGAGTTCATTCATACCTGCCATCAGCGAGAGACGATGAAGTGAATCAAGGTTAATAGACGAGAGTACATGAAAGCAGCTTGTACTAGACCTGCAGTGTGCAGACAAGTCTAGTCCATTCAACCTTAGATCAGGCAACCTGTAATGAGCGCACAGATGTATGAGCAAAAGAGCCCATTGTCATGTTGGGTAAAGACTTTTAGGGTGTTTTATTATAAAGCACAGTTATGAAAATAAACTTGATCATGCTTTATGAGGTAATGAAATATACAAACTTGCACATGCATGGATGGATTCTCAAACATTTAAGAAATACACAGCTATAGCTGTGTACAGGTTTTCTGTAAATTTTTGATGAAGATGGTCTGTTTCAAGAGCTTCTGTTATGACGGTGTCAAAACAATAGACTTATGGGCTATAACTGAAACCTGAAATATGTATTATTCCTTCTGTACACACGAAGTGAAGAGGTAAAAATAATGCTGCAAACACCATAGGGAGAAAAAATACAAAATCATGATTTTCTGACAACTTCTCCATTACACTGGAAACAAAATGCTATAATTTACAGTCTTATCACACAATATAGTTACAAAGAGCCACACTGGATGCTTTTGCAGGAAAGCAACCCCCAAGCCTACATCGAACCGCCTATAAAGATACCAGAAGGGAGCACCCCTTAGCTAGCAACAGGGAAAGAAGAGAGCCTGTTTCTAATGGCTGGAGAGAGCTTTCCTCTTGTTTGTGATGTGTGTAGATCACACTGTTGCAGGAGTTGTGATACATCTGCACGTTTTACTGCTTCCGTCCGCTATGATTTCATAAGATGAATACTTCTTTTCCAAAGTATTTCGTTATTCTCCCGTTTCCTCCCATGAGTCAATTATACCACCAAGAATGTCAAAAGTAGACTATCTAGTCAGACCAAACAAATCTGGTTTCAATAAAGGAGAAAGGGCACAGTGTTTTTGGTCCCAAACAATTTTTGGTCATTTCTGTGATTCCCTTGTTTCACATCTTGAAAAGAAATAAGAGACTTTAACATCAGAGTCTCTAGTGAAGGTTAACATTTGTAATCATTGCCAAGTATAAAAATTAAATTAAATTCTAAGGTGAAAATAGCATAATGTCATGAATAAATATGATTAATTAGCTATTAATATCCACTACTGCTGGTGCATTAGAACCTTTCCTCGGCTTTGTTCCTTTATCTACCAAGTTCATAGTTAGGATATTTATGTGCCTTTTTCTTTGAATGACTTTTTCCCCCCAGTCCTGGAAAGGGAACCCAAGGCCTTCGCAATGAGCTACATCTCCAGCGTCTCTATCTTTTTGTTTTGAAACAGGGCCTCACTAAGCTGTGGAACCAGCTCTTCAATTTTGATCCTCTAGGCTCCGCCTCCCCAAATACTGGGATTTCCTCAGAGTGCCCCCACACCCAGCTACCTGTGTACGATTCTAGCTGAAATACACATGCTTATATATTACTAAAAAATGAAACGGGACCTTGGGGTTTTAGCTCAGCCTATGGTAAGGTGCCTCACTGGCACATGGAGATGGTAAACTCGCTCCCCAGCCCCGTGCGTGCACGTGAGTGCGTACACACACACACACACACACACACACACACGGACTCACACAAGCACATTCTGAGACATGACTGAAGATTTCAACAGTATTTGTATACATTTGAAAATAATCATGAAAATGTAACCATGATAACATTTAAAATCCCATTTTTAGTTCTGGTGATTCTTCTTTCTGCATATTGCCTCATACCATACCTTTGATAAAAAAAATTAAATGTTTTAGCTACACTTCTAAAAGCTTATAAATGCATATGACTCCAGTAATGAACATAGGATTATTTTTTCCAGCTGCTAGTACATGACTGTGAATATCATCTTAACTAATATTGAAAGCCCCAAAACAGAAAGAAATGTAACCCTCAATATTTTGATACATCATCTTAGTAAAAGCAGCAGTATGGACCTCACCTTTATGTGGCTTTCTGCTTTTTAAATGGTTCACTGGACCTAGGGGATAGGTAAGGTAGGCCAGCTTTGTTTGTTTACCCAAAGTCCTTCTGCTCTGTACTTTCACAGCGTGCAATCTTGACCTGGTTAGGAAGATGTGTGATGGTCTAGGTCTTAAGCTGAAGTGTTTGGTTAGCAAATATTGTAGCTTTTCGATGGATCCCTCTTTTCTTCTTTTTTTATTCTGACTTTTAATCAATAGATTTTTAAAAAATGTGACTGACAGTAAAAGAAATTTTATTTATGAAAATACACACATTAAGATAAATAATTATTTATTTGTTTGTTTGTTTATTTTTTATTTTTAATTTTTGTGCCAGGGATCAAACTCATGACCTCACATTTGCCAAGCAGACACTTATGCCACTGAGCTAACCCCCCGGCCCTGATAAGTACAATTGTGATTGTGATAAAATGCCATTATAACCAAAACAATGTTTGCTTGTTTACATATAAAAATGTCTCATTTCACTTGATAGCTTAGTGAATTTATTAAGCAAGTGACAATAACAGTGGGACAGGAACCGAGGCAAGACCAATGTGTAGGACAGATAGTGACCACGTATGTGCTAATACTTTCAGTTAATTTAAAGCACCTGAATTAAAAAAAAAAATCTTGTTTCAAACATTCTTCAAATTTCTTTGTGCATTTTTTTTTTGAAATTGACCATGGAAAACTTATTACAGTAAAACTTGCCTTAGTCAATAAATACAGCATCTTATTGAAAAATAAAACAGTAATAAAAGATTCAGCTTTTTAGCTTTAGGGAAAGATAAATATAAATTCTATATTTGTAAAAATCACCTCAGGAGATAAGCTAGATATAAACTGAGAGGTAGACATTAGTAGTTGATTTTCCAATATCCACTCTCCTCTTTCACAAAATGCCAGTTTTTTGGAGTAGCAATAGACTTCATCATAAAATGGCATTTACTGGCCTGCTTTACAGTAGGAATTGTCTTATAAAATGACTCAGGACTATGAAAAATGAGTGATAGGAATAGCCCTCAATGGAGTGAGCACATTCTTAATCCTTTACTTAATTCCTCCCAGGAGTGTGAAGGTGATAGCATGGGAGACAATTCCTGTTGGTGTCGCATTTTTATCTGTTTGGCAAAGATGCTGACCACTGGGTTTTCCAAGATACCTTTCAAAGGCATTTGTTGGCAGATGGACCTGAAATATTCAAGAGTGTCCCCATACAGAGCAAAGGAGAAGGTATAATTGCTGAACACTATCAAAATATTCATGTGGTCCAAGTTCAAGATCTCCTTTCCTCTGACCCAGCACGCTAAGGCACAGGCTGACATCTGGGACCAGCTTCATTGGGCTTGAAGACCACACTGATGGTTTTCATGTTGCTTGGTGAGCAACACAGTGATCTTCTCACACATAGGCGTCTTGTGTCTATCATGGTGACAGGGTAGACTGTCATCTTGGAAGCAAGGCAAACATTTCAGTCTTTTGAGCTTCTTGAGAGATGGTTAACAGATGAGTTTTACAGAGTTAGCGCTCACATCTTTGTGGTCCATCTTGAGTTATTTTCGATTATGACATAATGGAGGGCCCAACTTCTTTCTGTTCCGTGCGAATCTCCTAGTGTCCCAATGCTAAGTATAACCAGTCTCTTTTTTCCTCCATTAAAAACACAGGTACCCTTGTCAAAAATCACATGGCACCAAAGTAAAGTTTATTTCTGCACCCTCAAATCTATTTCATTGATTTATATGTTTGTTCTAATATTAGTACCACATTACCTTGATTACTTAAGACCTGCACTTTTTATACACGTAATTGTGAAACTTGAAACATTATTGTGTCTTTCAAGGTTGTTTTCAATTTTGGTGATATGAAAATACAATTGATTTTGTTATATCAATCTTAGGGTTTGAAGATTTTTAGGATTTTCTGTAAGAATATTATACATTTTTTTTTTTGCAACTAAAGATAGTATGACTTCCTTTTAAATCAAGAAAATTGTTTCTTTGTTTTTCTTGTTTGATTGGCCTGGCTAACATTACCAGTTTCAGGCCGGAAGTGATGATGTATTCCTGCCGTTTTAGCGCTCTGAGAGCTGAGGTAGGAGGAGGGTAATTTTGGGTCCAGCCAGGGCAACTTAATGACTTACAGAGATCCTGTCTCAGAATAACAAAACCAGGACAAAAAGAAAAGAAGGAAAGAAAAGTGAAAGGAAAGGAAAGGAAAGGAAAGGAAAGGAAAGGAAAGGAAAGGAAAGGAAAGGAAAGGAAAGGAAAAGTACAGCTTAGAAAACAAAACAAAAAGCAGAACAAGGCAGATGTAGTTCAGTGCGAAGGCCTTGGATTAGATCCCCAACACATGCAGGCACACACAGGAGAACCATCACCACTTCGATTTTCACTGGAACTAATCTTAGGGAGAAAGCAGTTTGTCATTAAACACCAATTTTGATGTTTATTTTGAGGTTTCTTCAGATATGCTATAAAGAGTTGAAGAATTTTTTAAACCAAATTTTCATCAGAGGGAAAATTGTATTTTGCAAATGCTCTTTCTAAATATTGAGATTATCATGTAGTTTTTATTCTTATTCTATTAATACAGCATACTGTATATATATATATATATATATATATATATATATATATATATATATATATGTTTTGGCATGACAAACTAATTTTGTATTTTTGGAGCTATTATAATTCTTCACAGAGTGTAATTCCTTTTACATGTTGCTTCAGTTGTTTGCTAGTATTTTCTTGCTGTGGATGTGGTTTATATTCATATGGGACACTTTTATACATCTTTTCTTCTAGTGCCCTTACTCAGTTGTTTAAAGAATTAAGCCCTTCACAAACTTACAAAATTAGAATAAAAGTGAACACTTTCCAACTTATTCTGAGGCAATAAAACTGGTGCCAAAATTATAGCAAGGCATGAAGTTTACGTTACTGATGCATGCTGTTTTATAGTCTCACTTATTGTTTACCACTCTAATCTATATTATTTTCTTCTTTCTTTTTACTTTTATTTAGTCTGCTCTTCTTTGTCAATTTTCTTAATTTGACAGCTTTGACAGTGACTTTCAGACATGTTTCTTATTTAGTATCTAAGGACTAGCTTGGGTACAGTCTCCAAATTTCATTTTTTGTAGTGATTTCACTTTTGTTCATCTGAAGGCATTTTCTTATTTTTTCTTGTGATTCCTTCCTTGACATATTAGTTGTTTAAATGTGTTTTTTTTTAATTTCTCCTAGCTGTGAAATTCCCAAATTTAATTTTGTTGTTGACCCTTAATTTCATCTCATTGTATTTGGAGAATTTTTGTATTGCTTTGTTAACATTATTGTGAAAGTGCAAAATAATTCACATATCATATAAAACATTGATCCTTTTAAATGTATTTGACTTTTTTTTTTTTGTACCAGGGATCAAACTCAGGACCTTGCACTAACCAGACAGGTGGTTGTGCCACTGAGCCGTGTCCTTGACGCTCATTTGGATTTTTTATATCCTACCTATCCTGTATAATAATCCATCTCCGTGCATCTGTAAGTTTTAGGATTCCTTAGCTTTGCTCATCTTCTAATCCTCTCAACCTTCTGCCTCATTTTTCTGTTCACTGTTGAAATTGAGACAACTATTGATGCCAAGTGACCTACTTCTTCCTCTGTTTCTATCAGTTTTTTAAAAATTTTATTTAAAGAGAAAAAAAAAAGTAAAACAGAAAAAGGGGTAGAAACAATACAGAATCTCAGGAAAAAAAAAGCAGTAAGAAATCACTAGTTGACAAATTACATACTGTCTTCTTAGACCTAGTTGTTAAAGTTACAAAATTAAAGCATACAAAGTGGACATTCAAACAGTGAGGCTGCAAAGAAGTTCAATGATCCAGTAACAACTTAGCAACATGGTTATCAGTCCTACACACTCAAACATACATGCAGCCATATCCTCTAGAGCACTTTCTTTTCTTCTTTTTACTTTTTAAAGTCCATTATCTGCTTAGTGGTATCCTGTTTCAGGTTGCTCAGTACCTTACTGACTTGTTTTGTTGTTGTTATATACTTTTAATCACCTTATATAATTCTGTTGCCTTGTTTTTGAGTTTCTCCTCATCCATGATCCATGGATCAGCTTTGGTGGAGTTGGGAGATTTTTGGAGGTATTTTGTTACTTTCTTATCCACTTTTTTTTTTTTGAAGGTACAGCAGAACAAGATAGAACAAATCCATGTGACCGCACTGCAATAAAACTACCACAGAACCTCAGAGCGGGTCACCAGGACACGAGCAATGGTCTCAATAGTACAGCCCATTTTGTTCACATTAGCTGTTCTTTCAATCAGGTAGAGGAAAATGGAAGGAAATATTGAACTTTTAAAAACAGAATATTGAATAAAGCAGTACCATTAACCAAAACTTAGCAAAACAGTGATAAAAATATTTGCCTTCAAAGAGATGGTAGAAGGAAATCCCCCTTACTTGCCACGCTGTATACATTCACCCTCCAAAAACATACTCAGACAACGGGTGCCTACTTGCTAACGGCGGGGTGGGGATATGGATCAATGTCTGATTCTTAGCCCCCGCACCAGCAGGGCCCCAGCTGCTTACCAGGGCGGCCAGTAGGCCACCTGTTCTCCCAGTGCCCAAAGTTCCAACATGATACAGAGCTCAGGAGTCGATGATAGTTCCCCTCTATCAGTTTTTTATGAATAATTTTAAGTACATACATGTTTAGAATCATTTTAACATGATAGTTAAACTTTTTTTTGTTATAAGTGTCTTCTTTGCATCCAGGAACAAAACTGTCTTAGAGTTTGACTTTTCGTTTATTATTAGTGTTCATATATTTTGTAAAATATTTGGTTTCAATGCATGTATTTGTAAAAAGAATGTAAAAAGTATAACTTCTAGAGTGATTTTGTCTGTTTGCTTGCTTGTTTCTGTGTGGTGCTACAGTTTTTACAGTCTTTTGCTTTTAATTTGTTTGTGTCTTTGAACTGAAAGTTCATCTCTTGCAGAAACAACATAGTTAATTATGTTCAGAGTACTCTGTGCCTTTTTATTCCAGTGCTTAGCCAAATAGGCTAATTCAGTTCTTAATGAGACAGGAATTTTTGTGGCCTTAGATTTTTTTTTTTAAATATATGAATTTGTGTTTGCTGTTTTTTTCTCACGAGCTCCATTTCTATGACAGATGAAAATTTTTAAAGAATATCCTTACTGTCTCTTTTACTATGTGAACAGCTTTCTACCAGCTTCTCCAAGCATTATCATTACTATCTTAAGAAAATTTACTTTAGATTAATACTAGCATAATTTTAATAGTGTACTGGAACTTTCCAGCAAAAATAGCGTTGGTTCTTACTTTCTTCATTGTGCTACTTTCGTAATACAAGTTACATTTTTACTCATAAGTCGATCTCTAATCAGGTATCTTTGATACAAAATTAAAGAAAAACAGATTTTTCCAGGATAGATATGCTTACATTTTCTTTTTAGTTGCATATACATTTATCTTACTGTTACTGTTCACTCCTATATGTGGTTTGAAATCACCATCTAGCATGTTTTAATATCAGACTACATGATATCTTATGACTTACAAATATCTCTGGTACTTGAGGTTGACCTGAAACACTTTTTTTCAATTTTTAAATTTATTGCTTATATCTCAGAATGCTTTAATTTCTTCTGCTTTTTAAAGGATACTTCAGTAGCTGGTGTTTTTGTTGTTATTGTTTCTTTTGTGGACTTTTCTGTGCTTATTCTGTAACATACCAATGAGTTGTTTCAGTGTCTACGGCCCAAGAACAGGTTAGTTACTGGCCCCTTTGAAAATGGCGACATCCACTTTCCCCATTGTGGTGCTGATCAGTTTCTCATTAGTCCAAACATATCACTACCAATGGTGGCTATAAAGATTATGATAATTTCAACCTAGACACATCATCGTTCATGAAGAACAAGATTACTTAGTTTAGATAAAGCTAAGTCATAAAAATGGAAGTTTCCAGGGAGATGATAATTGGGCCAAGTAATAGTCATCCTCAAACTGCTTAGAAGCTGAAGTCTCATTCTTCTGCTTTCAGTGGTTGCTAAGCTACTCACAAGCACTCTGTGATTATGAGGTTATTGGTTTAATAATTCAGTATAGAAATAAAGAGAGGAGAATTGGAGAAAGATTCATTTGCAAAACTTTAATTTCACATATTTCAAAATGTTTGTTTTGCTAAGTTCTGCCAGTTTCTGTTTACTTTTATTGAAGAATGGATTTGAGTAAAGATCTTTATTCCTCACTCTAGAAGTGTGGCTCCTGCCTTTTTATATTTTGCATTGTCTTTCCCCTACAAAAATACTTACGTATTGGTTATGTAAATGGCAAGGGCTGAGTATTAACTTATATGGAGTTCTGTTCTGTGCTATACCATATTTCCTATAATACAAGATCAAATGATCTATCAGAAATAGTTTGCAGTAGTCTATTTTATGTTTCATTGTATAAAAATGATTTAAAATCCAATAGACATCTAATCAAAATTTTAAAAAAATCTTCCAGCATTATGCAACATTAAAATTGATTTAAGTAATATGAAGATTATGAATTATAACAAAGTTAAAAATAAAAATGTGAAGAAAATTACATGAGGAATTCTCTTGGAAAGAATGAAAGTTTTAAACTGTCTAAAATAATTACATGTTTAGAATAAGATATCAAAACAAAAATAACATTTATAATAAAAGATAATAGTATTGAAAGATGTTTTAAAATCAGATTAATTTGTTTTATTGAAAATAAACTCTGGACTTATAATGTTTAATAGTAAAATAAACCTAAATTTTATGGGATGAAAATGTTCCTGAACAGAACCATAATTCCAATAATCTGTAAGAAAATGTAGATAATAATCTTTTGTGCTATTTGTTTTAAACAGTATAGATAGGGAGAATAATATAATTTTAAAATAATGGAAACTTTTAATTTACGACATATACACACATATGAACAAGAACAGACATGCATGAACACAAACACACGCACACACACAGACTTGACATACTTAGGAACCAAGGGGATCTCAAGATGGAATGCAGAGTTTAGACATATGTGTAATTTCATTATAAATGTGTGAACTAATCTCACTGAAGGCAATAGCAGTAAAGGGTCTCTTTTAAAAGAGCAGTATCTGCAAAGACCAAAAAACAAGAAGAAAAAAAAAACCTTTTAAGCACCAAGTTCTGATTCATTCATTTATTCTCCATGCAGAAGGTTATGAAAACTGATGCCATCATCTTTCAGTGCAGGAACCGAACAATAAAGAAAATGAAGGCGGATGATTGTCATTGTCTCTGTTGCACTGGAGGTTACAACAGGCAGCAAAAGTCTAGAATGATTTCTAAAGTAACACTAGACATGGAGACAGCAATAGGAATTTATGTCAGGCTTAATGAAAATAGACAAGTGTACATGAAAAGCCGTATTCACAGTCTGTGTATGTGCAAAGTTCTGTGTGTGCACAAACACTTTCTTGATCTCTCTGGTGAGGCAATTAGAGCAATGACAACCCAGTAACTAGTGCACCACATGGCTGCTCTTAGATTTTAATTTTAAACACTATTCACCAACAAAAGTATCAAATTTCTACTGGTATAGGATAATAAGAGCTAGAGTATATTCCAAGAATTAGAGAATATTGCAGAGTCATGATTGTAAGGAAACTGTGCAACTTTCATGGAAATCAGTGCAAAGATTTTCCAAAAAAATTAAAACTAGAAGTTTCATTTCACCTTTTCAGTATCTTACTCAAAGAATTAAAAGCATCACATCACAGTGATATACGCACACCTATGTTTATAGCAGACACTGTTGGTAATAGCCAAATCTTAGAAACAGCTCATATCATCTACCTATGAATAGGTGAAGATGTGATTTTTTATGCAGTGGAGTACTACTAAGTCATAAATAAGGATAATTTGAGACATGTGTAAGTAGATGGATACACCTGGAGACCGTACTCTTAAATGAAATAAATCATACACACGTGTAAATATCGCAGTGTTTCTCTGGTATGAAAAACAAAAAGTGTAAATAAGGACTGAAATGTATAATAGATATCGTGATATAGGAAGAAAATTTTCAAATGGGAGGGAGAACTGAGATGAAGGAAGAGGAAGGAAGGAAAAAGAAAAATGGAGAAAGAGGGAAAAATGGAAACAAAACTTTTGTAAATAAGTAGGGTAAGAGGAGTTGAAGGGAGGGTAGGGGAATCAGAAAAAAGAATTAAGTTATATCATGTACAGATACAAATTCCCTATGATTTCTTATGATCAGTATGCATTCTAGAGTGTACCAATAAAATTCATTAATTTAAAACATTACCAGGACAATTGAAAAAGCCCCCCAATGCCCAAAACTAGGAACAGAATATAAAATGTAATATTGGATTGTTATCTAAAACAGATAACAAACAATCATGAACTAACATTGCTACAATAAATGGTTAAATAAATAAATAACTAAAATACCAGAAGATGAACAAAACTCCCACGTAGAATAATTTGATGAGGGAGTGATAATGTCCACTCTTCTGGATAACATGTAATGGAAATGGGATAAAAATGTGTCCCACTGAGGGACTGAAAAAGAGCCGTACTGATGCCAGTTATGATTTCTCTACAGATATGAAGCTGTTCTGAAAGGAAAGTCAGTTTTTAAAAAGCAAGTACTGAGTTATCCACTAAATGGTAGAAATACACATTTAATAAAGTCAATTGGTTTAGCGCTTTTCCATTTAGGCTTTAACTCTAATGCAGTTAATTACTCCAGAATTTAGATGAGTTTCTGGGCAGGAAAAGTGAAAAGGACCCTATTGCTACATCCCAGGAAAAATGTTGAAGTCACATAATACAAAAAAGCACAATACATATGCATTACTTATTCAGATTAAAGAAGAGAGCTGGAATTTACTGGTCAAGTTCATAATGTCACTATAAAGAATCCATCTAAGTGTTATTAAATATGCTTCCCTGGAGTAGGTAACCAAATGACATCATCTGGAGTGTAGAATCCACCTGTCATATGGTTAATGGTGTAGAAATCTTTAAAATATTTTTTGGAGTTCTTATTGTATCTAGATGCAGTAGGTGCAACAAACACAGTCCTTTTGGGGTGCTTCATTCCTAATCATGTGACTATGAAATTACCACTGATTATATCATCAGGTACTAGAAACATTAGATGGTTTGACCTCAGTATATTTTGCAAATGCAGTATTATGAGTTTGAATTTTGTTTCAGTATTCAAAATACAGTATATGTATGAGAATTCTATTATTCTTAAACAAATTAATTTGAAATTTATATTGATACAATAATGTCCAAAAAAGTAATTTCTGTACATTTTTTGCTTACTGTAAAAACTGCAGACATAAGTAAAGATTTCTAAGGATATTTCCTGTCCAATTATTATTTTTTGGCTTCATATCCAATATATTCTAAAATAGTCATTATTCAGTATTGTACTTAATTTTCAGTATTGTACTTATTACTCCATGTGCAAAGTTGTAGTGTTTTTAGACAACTTGCACAATAAAAAATAAAATCTCTGTTTTTCTGTGGTGAACTATTTCTTGAGAGATTGAAACCAGATGTTAGATCTCAAAGTGAATCACAGTGTGGAAATAATTTTAAAAATGAGCATAACCGTCCTGTTTTGTATAATGAGAGCTATTTGTGATATTTTAAAATTGACACATATTTAAAGAAAATATGTACTCAATGCACCATTTCAGCAATTATGAACACTTGTACAAATCTCTTTTTTAATGTTAACATACTAACTACATTGAAATTTTTGATCCGTTAAAATTTATTTTTTAAATTCACAGATGGTCCCAGTTTATGGATAGAATTATTAATTTTTGAAAAAGTTTTAATTCAAATAAAGTCATTTTTCTATGGAATAATTTAATTCACATTTCTTATACTTTATACATTTATAAATTACTGGTTAGATCTAGAGATTTAATCAGACATGGGGGTTCTGGTTTTTATCATGGTCATTGCATCCACTGATTTTATTCATTTCGAGGTGAAAGACATTCTCACCTCCTGGTTAATTCCTAGCTTCTCAATTCATAATTTCTCTGTGAAGAGAGTTTGGGCACAATCACTCCTTGCAAGTGGGACTCTTCCATTCATAAGATCACACCACGCACTCCTCGCTCACTGTATCACCACACACGGCACTGCGGTGTGTCACTGATAGAAAGACTCCCAGTGACTTGGACTATAATGAATTCTTCATGCCTTTAAGTTCTGAAGTCTGGCTTACACATTTTTGTTAAAACCAGTATCATTTTCCATTAATCATTAGGACTTAATATATATCAATATGGAGAGAGTCTTCATAAATAGTTTTTTCCCATGTCTTCATTTTAATAAACGTAAAGAATTTTTTCTACCACATTCCAAAGTTCTGCTCAATTCCTAATTTTTTCCATGAAGATAATACTGATCATTCCTTTTTCTGAATTCTTCACACCCTTTTGAATACTATTAAATTACAATTCTCATTTTTTTACACACTAGCTCTTTATATCTGAATAAAGATTACTAAAAGAATCATGTCTCTTCTATTCCTTGATAGGTGACTAAAACTAATTATACTTTATTGTTTATTTTTTAAAGCTACAAGAAATTATTTTTAATGTTTGTAAATGTCTGCTTCACATATGCTTAGTTTCATTATGGGAAGGAGCATAAGTACACATTCATTTTGCTTCGCCTTGCCTTCCCTTCTGTCTTCCTTTATCTCTAATCCTTCCTTCTGCTTGTAAAAGATCTGTCTCCTATTTCATATCATCTAACTTTTATTTTCCTTTTTATTTATCTTTTGTGCCTCTTACATAATCGAAACCACACAATGTGTGTCCATATATTTGATTTATTTCATTTAATATTACGGTCTCAAGGTGCATTTATTACTCTACAAATTATGCGTATTACTCTGCTTTATGGAAAAGACTTGTAGTCAGAGGTTGTGAGGAGAACAGTTAGAATCAGGATACAGAATTTATAATATTATTTTATGATGGTCACCCAGAGTTAAACAGAAGAAAGTGCAGGAAATCTGTCCACAACACTAAAGACCTGGAATATTCAATCAAGGGCCTGGATCCCACAGCAGTATCCTACATGAGTCCAAATGAAGACCAAGAGCTCATGACAGTGCCTCCCACAAGTCCAACTGGAGGCCTAGAGCCCACAAGAAGGACTCACACCAGTCTCTTTTATGAATCTGTGCTGGGGAGGCCCAAAGGTCAGCAGTGGAAGATAGAGAGTCTGTGCAGCAGGGTGAAGGAGCTGTGCTGGTAGGTTGAGGGTTTTACACTGGAGCTGAGAAGTCATGCTCAAAATAAGAACCAGGGCTGCCCTGAAAAGTATCACAGCCATCCTCAGCGACATGGATGTCCCGAGCTCCTCCGACGATAAGAACAGTCAAGTACATGCCAGAAAGCCAGCATGACAAGTGTCTCCTGGAGATTAAATAGCACACATCTTCCCCTCCAGAGCCTGGAGGTGATGCTCGATGTAAGGACCAGAGCTCCCCCAAAGTGAACCATAGCCACTCTCACCAAAAAGGTCCCGAGCTCCTCCAATGACAGTGGCTGAATTCACACTGTGAAGTTGGTCATGATGAGCTCCTCCAGGAAAATGAATGGCTCAAAACAAAAAAACTTACAAAAACCCATAATGCCATCTGCTCTTCTCTACTTCTCTGTTTATGCTGGCAACTTTTCTCAGGTGGTCCATCTACACTCAGCAACATGCTGATTTAATTTAGCTGGTGTTAAGTTGGCCACCAGTTTTTAATCCATAACAAGAATATATATAATACATATGATTTACATGTAAATGAATAGTTTTCCTTATCCTTTCATATATCGGTATACATTAGACCATTTCCAAGATTTAGCTATTATGAGTTGTACTGGCACACAATGGTTTGCATACATCACTGTAATATAATGTCTTCAACTGTTTGGGAAGATACTGTCTTACTTACTTTTCTCATTACTGAAACAAAATACCAGACATCCAAATTTAAAACGGTAAATGTTTATTTAGCTCAAAGTTTGTAGAGGTTTCAATCCATAATCCTCTAACTACAAACAAGATGGATTATGGTGAAGGGGCAACTGTTAATGGCACCAAAAAGAAGAGAGAGAGGAGAGAGAGAGAGAGAGAGAGAGAGAGAGAGAGAGAGAGATTGAAAGAGAGACCATATAAAGAGAAGTAACAAGCCCCTTTCTGTTCTTTGCATTATTTCCAGGCTACTCGCCCTAGAATAGGTGTAGCATTCACACTCTTAATCCCAGCATTGGAGCATGAATCAATCAGAAATTCTACATTCCGCTACCTCTGAAAAGCCTGCCTCCCATTACTGCGTGAGACTGGCAGGACATCTAGATACAAACCATAGTACATACCGAGGAAGGAAACAGCTAGAGTGAATGAAATTTCTATTTTTAGCTTTTCAAATAATCTCCATAATGATTTACATGATGATTTACTAGATTACATTCCTACTAGAACTGTACATCGATTCTTTTTTTTTTCTACAGTTTCACCAGGATTTGTTATTATCTTGTCATTTGTTCCAGAGTAGTATGACTTCTTAATTTTATTTAAATTTGCATTCCTTTAATGGGTAATGATGGTCAGATTTTTTCATGTATTTATAGGCAATTTTAGTTCTTCTGAGAAGCATCTATTCATTTTAATTCCCCATGTTTTGATTGGGTATTTTATTTTGTGGGGATGGAATTTTTGAGTTTTCCATGTATTAGAATGATTAGTCCTCTGAGGAATAACTGACATTTTTTCTTGTTCTTATAGTTTATATTTTTACTCTATTTGCTGTTTGTTTTCCTGTCAATTTAGCATAATCCCATTTGTTAATCCTTGAATTTATTTCTTGTGCAATTGGGGTTCTGTTCAAAAAATCCTTGCTTATACCTACATCTCCAAGAGTTTTACCTATTTTACCTTACAGCAAATTGCATATTACTACATTAATATTTCACTATTTAAAATTCATATGGATTTTAGCTTAATAAATGGTGAAAGATACAGGTCTAGATTCAATTCTGCATGTATGCATCTGGTGAAAACAGAAGTACCTATTGAAGAGTCTATCTTTCCTCCAGTATATGTTTATGACACTTTTGGTCAAAGATCAGAGTGCCAAATATGTTTGGGGCTGTTTCTGCATCTTTTATTCTGCTGTGCTGTCCTATATGTCTGTTTCTGTGCCAGTACCATGCCTTTTTTAAATCATTGTAGTTCTGTAATGTCCATTGGAATCTGGGATTGTGATGTCCTATGGTCTCCTTTAGTTGTTCAGAATTGCTTTTTTACTCTGGATTTCTTCTGGTTCCATTTAAATTTCAAGATGGTTTTATCTAGTTATGAATTTTGACCGAAATTTCATTCAGTTGATATGTCAGTTTTAGTAATATGCCAATGACAGCATTGATTCTGTGCAAACAGGACAGGGAATGTCTTTCCGTACCAGGATTGCCTCTTTCATCTCTGTTTGAAAGCACAGTACCAGCACCATAGTTTTCACTGTAAAAGTCTTCCACTCCTTGCTTCTGTTCACTACTGAGTGCTTAATTTTTGCTGAGGTTTTTGTGAAAGTGATTTCTGAGACAGTGAATTCACAATTGGTGTACAGGAATCCTACTGATATTTGCACCACAGTTTTGTATCTTGTTATTTTTTCTGAATCTGTTTATTAGTTCTAGGGGTCTTCTATATAAAGATTATGTTTTTAACTAATAAGATAGCTCAAATTCTACCTTTCTTACATGTGCCTGGTTTAGTTTTCTTTTGCTTGGTTGCCCTAGCTAAAGTTTTGAGTACTATATTAAACAGGAATGATAATAGTAGAAATTCTAGTCTTGTTCCTGGTTTTAGAGATAAAATTTTCAGTTTTTCTACATTTAATATGATGTTGGCAGTAGGTTTGTTACAGTGTATTTCATTAGAATGCAATAAACTCCTTCTATATCTATTGTCATGGGGTATTTTTATCATAAATTAATGTTGCTTCTCATCACAGGTTTTTTTTTTCTGTTCTGTTGAAATGGTCATATGATTTTTGTCCTTGCTTCTGTTTATATGATATATTATATCTATTGATTTGCATATGTTAAAACATACTTGTATCTCTCTGATACAATCTAGTTGGTCATGAAATATGACTCCTAATGATTTGTTGCATTCTGTTTGCCCGGTTCTGGTTGAGAATTTTTATGCCTATGTTCATTTAAAAATTGGCAGGTAGTTCTCTTTCTTAATTGAGTCATTGCCTGTTTTTGGAATCAAGATAAGGCTAGCTTCCAAGAATAATTTTGGCAACACTCCTTCCCTTTAAATTTCCTTAATGAGCTTGAGAAATATTGGTGTTCTAACTTCCTTGAAGTGCTCATAGAATTCAGCAGTGCGTCTATTGGGTTCTTTTCTTGTTTTGTTCTGAAGTTAGTTTCTTTCTATGCAGTTCAGGCTGGCCTTGAACTCATTATGTAGCCCAGGCTGTCTTGATCTCAGGGTGATCCTCCTGCATCAGTCTCCCAAGTGCTGGGATTACAAGAGTTTGCCACTATGCCTGGCCATGGGTTTTGGGCTTTTCTTATTTAGTATTTTTTTAAATTACTCCTTAATTCCATTCCTTATTATGGGACTGTTTAGAGTTTTTATGTGTTTTTTTTTTTTTCAGTTTCTTTAAGAATCTGTTTCTTTTAGATTCTTTGATTTAGGGAAAAATGGGATTTTTGGAGTAGTTATTGATAATCTTTTTATATTTTGACAGTGTCTGTTGTGATTTTGCTTTTTTCATTTTTAATTCCATTGTTATGAATCTGTTTTTCCTTTTTTGGCAAATTTGACTAAGAGTTTGTCTATTTTGTTTATTCTTTTGAAAAACAAGTTATTAATTTTACTCAATTTTTGTACTGAGCTCTGGTTTTCTAATGCGGGTTGGACATCCATGCTGTTCTATGAATTTCTCTCTTCTTCAGTTCTCAGTGTGACCAGTTTTGTGGGTGCTTTTTTCTGGGGCTTTTTAAAACTGTGGCAGTTCTACCTTGCAGTGTAAACAGGATCCATGCTATAAATAGCTCAATGTCTGGCATACACATAAAAATATTTAAGTGAAACACTAACTAAAATATGTCTCATTTTATAAAATACAAAACTTCTGAAATTTAAAAATGCCCTTAAACTTTTGACTCTGTGTAATAGAAGCATTGCTAAGATTTTAGGTAGATTCATATGCAGTAATTCAATTTTTATCTTTCTTTGAGTTACTTCTGTGTATATTTTTGGTGATATAGATTTTGGTGTTATTTTATGAATTCTACACATTAAATAATCATTACTTTTAATAACAGCCATACAATTTCTAAAAATGATTTTATTGAGAGACATGATCCTCTGTTACTTCTTTCCTCTTAGTTTCTCTGTTCTTTCCTGTAACATTTTCTATCTATCCTTCTAAAAAGTAAATTAGTACAATTATCCTCTACTATATCACTGTTTTGTATTTTTGTTTGTTGGCTTGAGACAGGGTCTCATTATGTAGTTCAGACTGGCCTCAAACTCACTATGTAGACAAACTGGCCAAGAATTCTAAGCGATCTTCATGTCTCAGCCTCCAAGTGTGAACCAGCATCAGTAGCTAGGATACCTGTCTTTGAATGTGGGATTATTTGAATGTGAGTGGTGGAGTATTATTGTAACAATGCACAGTTTCTAATTTTTATTACTAAAATTTGAATAGTTTAATTTTTTTTCTGTCTATAAGATTATAATTTATTATACAACTGAATAAACAAGACAAGGAAATTAAGCTAATATAAGCAGTTTAGGAAATATTTTCTTTCTGAGTTTTACTACCTAAAAACCTATGAATTACATTGACAAATGGTAGAGAAAAGAGTATCAAAAGAGTATAGCTTTATAGCTTGTATAAAAATGGGCAATGCTCATTGATAATAATTCAGACAAGTGATTGGAATGTGTGGGATATATATATATATATATATATATACACCTTACAAAGGACAAAAGGTTTCCACTGGAACAGCAAACAAGCTTCTTTAGGAAAAATGAAGGATTTTTTTTAAAAAGAAGGTAAGAAAGATTAGTGAAAATGCTTATGCATGTAGAATATAATGGTTTTCTGTCTTTTTCATCATGATGAAACTCCCCCATGGAGTGATTTTATGGTAGCTTTATTCTTGGTCTCTTTTCTGGAAGTGGTATTTTAAATATTATTTTTCTTCAGTTTAATCTGTAAAGAAAAAAAAAATCCAACAAAATACTCATGAATCTTGACAATTTATTGCCACATTTCATCCTCTACTTGAAAACAAATTGAGAAAATTCAGTTAGTAGAATGTGTCATTATTTTCTAACTGAAAGGAAAACTTGAAACTACAATAATTTTTATTGCTGTTCTATTTAGAGCACTTTGGTTGCACTAGGCAGCCTGAGATCAATGCCTCTGTCGGACTTCATTCAGGTTTTTTTTTTTTTTTTCCTATATTCCGAGGACATTCAGTGAAATCAAAAGAGGATTTACAGCCTGTTTGACTGTAAAAGCAGGTTGATATGTCTTTAAAATATAAATCATATTTTTGCAAATATTGGGAAGTTTTAAAATGGCTAAAATAAGAGCAAATCATTTACAAACTGTTTATGTTGTTATCTGTTTAACTTAACACAGTGTTAACTATATTTTTAAAAAACAAACTTTATTTTTAGAGCAGTTTTAACTTCACGTAGAAATTAGCTAGAATGGACAGAGTCTCCTTATCTCAGTTGCTCCCTGCTTCCCGGCCTTCTTGTGTGTACAGAATTTGCCAGAGTGATCTGTACCTCTGGTATAATCCAAGGCTCACAAATCGTCTGCACCCACCGCTGAAGGCTCATGAGAGGTTCATTCTTTATATTGTATTCTTTATGAGCTTTGACAAATATATAATGACACATCTGCACCACTACAGTATCAAATAGAATAGTTTCACCACCCTAAAAATGACTTCACCATTTGATCTTTCTTCCTCTCTGACAAACCCTGGCTACTACAGTTTAAAAAGATTTAAATTTTTATTGTTATGTATATGCTTGTAGTTAATACTGATTCCTTTCATCACGGGGAGTTGATACATGTGTATCACACATTTAAATCCTTTTTATTCCCCTTTGCCCGGTACCCCTCCTCCCTCCTGGATCTCTGGGTCCCCTTCCTATTTGCAAAAAATCTACGTCTCTGTGTATTATTGTCTAACTTTTATTTTATTTAAATTAGTTATACTCTGGAAAAAGTTATCTCCATGGTTCTATCTTTTTCTAAAAGTAGGTAAAATTATAACACACATATCCTTTTCAAGTTGATCTCTTTCAGTTGATGAGATGCTTTTGATTCCTTGATCTTTGTGGATTGACTCACTTAGCAATGGATAATATCCTATTATGTGGATGTATCACAATGCTTTTGTTTTTCACCAGTACTAAGAATTGAACTCAGGACATTGCCAGGCAGGTGCTTGGATCTCTGAGCTATATCCCCAGTCCTTGTTTCACTCATCTACTGAAGAAAGCTGTGATAAACATTCACTAGTATGACTTGTGTGGTTGTAAACTTTCATCACAATTGAACAAATACCAGTGATCATGAATACTGAGTTGTAGAATTAGTATAAGATATGATAAAAGTTTGGTAGGAATCTGAATGGTACTTAGAATTTGTTTTCTTATTCTTGCAGATAAGAAATCTTTTTTTTCAGATAAGAAATTTTGATTCTCAAAGAGAGTATTTTGTTTATCTTGTATCTATAAAACACTTTAATAAATGATTTCACCAATTTTAAACATTACAGTAGAAACCTTTGCTTCATCTGACATTCTGGTCTCAAACTTCTTATAAAATATACATGATATAAATTTAAAATGGTAAAGTTTTAATATAAAATCAGTAAAACATGATTCTATTTATAAATAGGGTAGGAAAAGAAAGATTCTAAAATTAAGAACTCAATGAAAAAACTACTTTGGGTCTTTTAATAATTATATGTAATAATTGTATCCCTCAAATACATGGGTAGGGAGAGAGACAGGGGCAGGGAGGAGTGGAGTATAGAAATGATCAGGATGGAATTCCTCAACTGAATGTAAATTATATATCGACACCGTGGACTACTAACAGTTTTAAAAGATACCATAACAAAGGTTAAGAATTAGTAGAATGCCAGGAGGTAATAATAGTTTTAAAGTTTGTAAGGCAAAGTTACAATTTGGGGTATGAGTTCAGATTAGTCTTAATCCACTTAAACAGCTTCTACTGAGAAAAGTCACCAAGGCCTATATCTGAGAACTTGAAGTAAACTGTATGGATACCTGATTTCACAAAATTTTCACATAAAATCCCATGCATAAGCATACTTGGAGACAGAGCCAATGTGCTTAATCCCTCCTCTTACTACTATAACAAAGAATGAATGACCTCTCCAGTGGAATCCTATAAATTTCCTTTTAATTCCAATATTTGGACTGCACTATAGGGTAGTTCGAACATGCAAAGCATAACAAATATAGTCGTTATCGGTTTTATGAGAAAACGCCATTAGGAGAAGTAGATCACTGATTTTCCAGATATTACTGCTAGAAAGCAAAGACTTGTAAAAACCTGTAACTTTATTTTTTTTAAATGGAGAGAAATCTATGCAAACTAAGCCATGCAGAATTTCATTTGAATATTAGAATCTGTTTAAAAAAACAAAGTGAATTATAAATGTAATATTAACATATCTAAAACCAAGAATTGAATGAATTAATGAAGTATTCAATACTCAATCTGAAGCACAGATATATGAAATATCTTCAAAAGAGGGCAGTGGCAAAAATATCTAACATACATATCCCTGGAATTGGGGAAGTGAAGAGGAGAGAATGGGGAACAAACTGTATTGAAGAACAGTGGCTGATGATGTTTGGAAACCAGTGAAATGCATTCATCCATAGACTTAAGAAGTTCAGTAAGCCACAAACAAGATATAGCACGTACTCTAAGCAAACAAAAAGATTGTTGGACAAGAAATTTTAAAAGATAATAAAACAAACAACAAAAAATACAACATCTATATTTGAAAAGTTAAGAGTAAAAATATAAGAAATAACATCTTGAGAACAAATCTGCGTAAGAACTGATGTGCCTACATTAATACAAAACAGTAAAAGATATAAAACCAATGGTAATGCTAGAGATTAAGATGAGGGTCTATGATGAGGAAAGATTCAATCTCCAAGAATGTGTAGCATTTCTAAATTTGCATTTTTCTGATAACATAGTTTCTAAGCATTTTATAAAATGAACTGAACACATGAGTAGAAAATTTTACAGATCATCAACCATCAGTATAAATGCAATGAATCTCAAACTAATGTAAACAGAATGAATTACAAAATACAAAAGTGTTAAAATTATCATAAAAGAATGAAAAGTCAGGTTGGAGTTTATCCTATAAGATTCAATCCTGAATTTCATGATTCGGAATGTTAACTTCTCCAAATCACAATCTCTAGTGTCTAAAATCTTCAAAGATCAAAATCCTAAAAATATAATTTTGTTAAATTGTTTCAAAAACTTATTGATTTACACTTTAAAAGACAATTTATTTTAAAAACATAAAAGCATGATACAACATTTAACAGGTCATTTAAAAAAATCAATAGAAAAAAATAAGGCATTTTTTGCAATCATCCATACTCAGGTGTATTAATGATAATTACATGGCTGTAGTAGGAACAAACAAAATTTTTTCACAAATAAATAGGCAAAAAGAAATGAAAAATATGAAAGCAGACAATTATGGATGGCAATCATGTAAATTCAGCTTTATGAGTGCAGTCGTAAAATGCTGCGATGGGCATTCTCAATCTTTTAAAGAAATCTATAAAAAATGCAATGATAAGCAATCACCATTGGTAAGGTGTCCCAAGGTGTCCAGAGCTTGAGATATTTGATCTTTAACAGAATATTAATCCTTTATCAGTTATATGATGGTAATTTTTTCTCCTAATCCATGTTTTCATTGTTTATACTTTCTTGTGATGCACAATTTAAAAAAAAAATTCATAAACTGACAGGGCTAGGGATATAGCTCAATGGCACAAGTGCCTGCCTGGCAAGCATAAGGTCCTGAGTTTGATTCCCAATATCAAAAAAAAAAAAGATTCAAAAACTGACACGAATGGATACTACACTTGATCTTAGCCAAAAGGCAGAAAAGAGCCAAAATGCTACACCCCAACCCGGTGCTCTGTAAACTACTGGCTGATCCAGAGAAACACAGGCTGAAATGATAGCTATCAAAGTAAAATACAATTTAGTGCTTGTAGTGTTTAGTGTTTCACTGACTTTTCAGGCCGAAAGCCGGTAATTTGATCATCAATTTAGAGAATAATTATATGCAATATGGCCTCTATGGGCGATCTCCTTCTGGAGGTGGTGGCCATTGTTAATTCCCGATCACCGCCTTTTAAAGTTCTGTGTCATTTTCATTGTTTTGCTTGGTTTGTTTTGTTCTGTTTTGTCTTGTTTGATTTTAATATATCTGATGGCAGGGGCAGCTATTTCAAAGTTAACAAGATACATTGTGGTAGCCATTTTGGATTTACTACTATCTTGGAGTCCTGTACTGCATTCATTGTTTTGTTTTTATTCATTCTATTCTGATCTATTTTGTTTGATTTTCCCATGTCCATGGTATGGGCAGCTATTTTGAAGACAAGAAGTATTATAATAGCCATTGTTGATCTCCTATTATCTTGTTTTGAAATCCTGTATCACTTACACTGATTTGTTTTGATTGGCTTTATTCTGTTTCATTTGGATTAGTTTTATTCTCTTTAAAATAAAAGAAATTTAAAAATTCATAAAATCAAGTTTATCTATTTTATTGTCTGTTCCTTTGCTGCCATATCCAATAAAGTATTGCCAAATGTCATATGTTATGAATGTTTCCTGCATTTTTTCTAAGGCTTCGCTAGTTTTTGAGCTTATACTTAAAACAAATTTGAATAAATTTTTGCCTATGGTAGTAGTTAAGTGTACAAATTCATTTTGTTGCCTGTGGATTTCCAGACTTTCCAGCACAATTTATTGAAGAGACATACATTTCGCCCATTCAATCTTCCTGGCAACATTCTTAAAATTCTTCTTACCATGTCTGTGAGGAATTATTTCTAGACTTTCTATTCTATTGCATCAGACTGTATCCTTAGCTTTAGGGGTATACCATGCAGTTTTGAATAATGTTTTGAGGAAATTTTGAAATTAGCAAATTTCAAATGAGATACAACCAGCATTGTCTTCTTTCAAGATATTTTGGCAATTTGCATGAATAAATATGTTTGTTATTTCTTCTACATTGGAATTTTCAGCGGCATATGATGAGAATTTTAAGTCTGCATGTCATATGAGCTAATTGTCATAATAAACATCAATCTATCTTTATCTATTATCTATCTATCTATCTATCTATCTATCTATCTATCTATCTATCTATCTATCTATCTATCTTTATTGGTTATTGTTGTCTGAGGAGCCCTGACTAATATAAAAGTTTTCTCTTTTGTAACCTTGTTTAACATAAGCATCCATTTTATCTCATATTACTGTAAGTATGCCCAATCTTACGCTAATATTTGGAAGCACATCTTTTCTGGGATTTCACTTTCCATGCATATAAATGCTTTCCACTAAAGGGATGTGCTTGAATGGAGTGTTTTTATTCTTCCTGTTGATTTTTTCCTTTTGTTAGAGACTTTAATCAACTTACATTTAAAATAACTAGTGACTATACTTTAGGGCATTTTCCCCAAATGCCTCAGAGCTGTTCTGCCCTTTATTTTCTTCATTACTATAGTATTTTTAGTTTTTATAATGAAATGTTTGAATTCTCTTCTCCTTTTCTTTTGTTTATATTCTTAGAGTTATTTTGTATTCATTCATTAATCCAATGCAGAATGCACTCTCTCACTCAATTTTTGCCTCACATGTATCCTATAACATTTTATAACATTTCTTATAAATTCACTAAATATTCCATTTCTATAATATTTAAAATATTGTCTTCTTGATATTTATGTTGCTAGCACAGGTATAGAGAAGAGGGGAAATAAATTATTTTGCTTTTTTAGGAATTAGTTCTTTTTCTCATAAAATTCATACTTGGACCAGGGATAGTCACTCAAGATTAAAAATGAACATGCAGATTTGTTTCAGAGAACAATATGAAATGTTCTTTAAGTTTTCTTATTTCACAAACTTTTTATCTCTTCTCCCAACTATTAGAGGACATTTAACCAAAAACTGATCTTTTTTTTCTGAATCTTAGCAGTATGGTGTGGAATTACACTCTGTGGCTTCAAAATGTATTTAAATATCTACTTTCCTTGCTTCCATGCTCATCTATTTATAATAGCTTCATTGCGATTGTCTCCAAATTAGATCCATGCTTTTACTATCTTTTCTCAACTCCTGTTCTAAGTATCTGAATGCTCCTATGGGAAAATAAAATTTATATCAAGTGTTCCAGTATCTTTTCATTGCAAGATCAGAAACGTCTAAACTATTTAATATGGTCTATAATGTTTAACATTATCTGGTTCCTATTTGCCTAGGTAGTTTTGTTTGGTAGCAAATCATACAAGCACACAGTGGCCAACATTTTCTGAGTTCAAAGCAGTTTTTATAAATTGCGCTGAGACCATGGAGAGTGTTCTGCTGCGTGGGCCAAGCTCATTTGAGCTTGCTGGGGCTCAGCTCTGTATCCCTGATCATCTGGTAGCTAGATGACTGCTAGCTGGAGCAGCCTGGTTCTCCTTCACCTTCTAGTACGACAGCAAGACTCGACCATGCGGTGTTCAACCAAGGAGAGTACAAGTGTGCAAAGGTCTATTTGGAAATATGCAAGGGCACTTCCTCTGTGTTCTTTCAACAAAGTAAGAAAACAATAGCTAGACCAGATTAGGTGATAAGAAATACACTCTAGGTCTTGAAAAGAGGTGCTAAAGAGTCATGTTGCAATGCAGCCCTGTGACACAGGGTGGACCAAGGTTCTCATTTTTGCAAACAATTGTTTTGCAAAACAAACAAATTGTTTTGCAAACAATTTACCACGTTATCTGTATCTCTTACCCGCATGTATCTCAGACTCCACTCTCACAGCTACCTCCTGCACCCTCTCCTCTGGCCACATTGCCCTTGTTTTTTATATTCTAAAAGGCCAGTCTTCCCTCTACCTAGATGATCTTTCAGCATTTTATTCCCTACATTTAGAAATCCCCTTTTGCCTAATACCATGTATCTCACTTGTCTTACTCAGATCCCAGATCACACATCTTTTTAAATCATTCAGTGACAAAGAATTTTCCTGTAGCCCAAGTATATGGTCACAACTCCTCCAGTGTGAAGAATAAAAGAACTCTAAAATAAAATAATTATTTAAATATTAACTACTGGAGATTACACACCAGCTTCCAACACAGACTTTGCCTACTTGGGGATGGTAATTTATACACATTGACATCAAATCTTAATACACACCTATACTTGGTAATATTTAATAAACGTTGGCTGCTGTAATTTGAAAGCTAAGCTACACAATGACTTCAGGCCTGAAGCAATTATTTCACAAAACATTGAACACTTTAGGGGAAAAAACGAATTCCCTGGTATTGTCAGGAGTTAAAGTGCAAGTTTCTGCAGGACTCTCACAATTAGAAGCCCTTCTTGGGCATATGCTTAGACTTGGCTGTTTAATTATTCTTGTCCTCACACAAGAGGAGAAGATAATTACAAATGCCTGGTCTTAATTACAGGCCTTTCGCCCAGTGCATCTGGTCCTGCTTCTGTATCAGCTACAAAGAATCATAGCAGTTGGTTGGAAAATTGTACAAGAACCAGAGCTGTTGTTTCACTTTCCTCACCCACTCTCTCTTTCTCTCTCTTTCTCCTTCTCTCTCTCTCTCTCTCTCTCTCTCACACACACACACACACACACTCACACTCACAAATCTCTCTATAATGCAGAAATCAACTACCTGCCCATCCCAACTGTCTTGTCTTTCTACATCTTTCTTCTTTGGATGTGATCACAATAAAGAGTCACAGCAAAGCTTCCATAGTTTTGAATTTTATTCTCTATTTTTGTTTTTGATATTTGATGCAGGAAAATTTGGGTTTCATCCATAAATATGGCACACACATATGCCCAATTCTTGACTTTTCTTTATTTTTCCTGCTGGGTAGCTGACAGTGACCTCAAACTTAACATGTTCAATACAATTTTAGTATCTTCCACCCAAAGCTGCCTCCTCATCTTCTGTAATCTCCACTTTATTGAATACTCACCCCTCCTCACAATATGGCCCCTGTGGAACGTCCCAGTCATGAACATTGCTGCTTCCCACTTTATCCCCACACTTTGCCTGAGCCAGAGTTGTCTGTTTGCTATATATAAACACGACAGGCTCTTCTTGGGCAAAATCGAATATTCAGTAGGTGGACTGAACCTTTGCGAGGGGATTGGCAAATAAAAGCAGGGTATCTTTTAAAGATTTTGATAGATCGTCTTTAAAATAGCAACAGAACATCCTACTAATGATCAAATTACTGATTAAATCTTTGTGCGTGTGTATTTAGACACACAGAGCTGGTAGAACTATTACCCTGGTCTTGTTCCCAGTGTCTCTTTTCCTCCTTTCTGAATCTGAAGAGTTCCTCATCCTTTTTCAAGAAAATGGCCCCTAGCTCACCATGTCCCTGATGCCCCAGGTAATTCTTACTTGTCTCCTCTTACTCTGCATACGCTTTCTGTGTTTCCTGCAAGAGTGACCTTGCTGACCACTGCAAGACACCATGACAGTACCCCGTGTCCTTTCTCCCCAACCTGAGCACAAACTAGCACATTATTCACAGTATCATTCTGAACCAGTAAGTTTAAAAGGACCACATATTCTTTTTTCAATTAATCAATACTTATCCCTAAATATTCACTAATTTACTTCTTTATTAAATTTACATATTTCTTCTCCTGGTGCTGGGAATTGAATAGAAGGCCTGGTATATGGTAAGTACATGATATACCCTTGAGGTACAGAATAAACATGAAAAACAACTTTAAAATCACTTCAGTTCTTTTTTTTTTCTCGTATTCACTGACCAGATAGTTCTTACTGAAAGTGGTGTCAAATCTAGAATTTGTGAGTTTAATAAGAGCAAATAAACATTTTGATTGCATGAGGGAAGTTCTTACATAGTTTTACTTTGATGTTCTAGACCTTATTCTTTAATCCATGGACTATACCTTTTATTACTTGACTCATTTATCTATTCCTTAAAATATATTTATTATCATCTGTTGTCAAAACATGGTTTTGTGTGCTGAGGATAATATTATAAAATAATCAAATGTCATCTAGTCGGTATTCAAGGAAGCTTTGAATGTAGTTTATAAGGTAGAAATTAATTAATTCTGACATCACAGGTTTGTAACTGCTAGGATGGAACCAAGCAGAACAGAGGTAGAAAGGGAAAGAAGGGATGAGGTTGGATAGCAAATGAAATAGAAGTTGTGGGAACTGATGTTTGAAGGATAAATTTATGAGACGATAACGGTGAGAGAGGTAGGCATCCTGGTAGATATCTCAGTGAAAGGAATTTGCAAAGATAAAAGAGGAAGTGAAGTAAATATTCTAAAGCTGAAGATCTCACAGTGGCTGGATGAATGTAAACCCTGGTCCATGGCAACCCCTCACTGAGAACTATAGATGGGATTTTTCAATTTTCTTCTGTGTGTTTATATTGGTTTCATATTCCTGCCGTAAAAGCTTATCATTAACTTCTTGTAAAAGGTATACGTATGTTATTTTAGGTGTCTGAACTGAAAGTCCAAAATGGTTTTTCTGGAGTGAACGTCCAGTTGTCACATAGGCAAACTGCATTCCTCCTAGGTGCTTTGGAGGAGAATCTGGCCCTTGCTCATGGAAGCTTCTAGATGCTGCCCTGCCCACCTTCTATGGCCACTCCTCCCTTATCTGTACACATAATCACATCTCAAATTCTTCTGTCTTCCTCTTTTTATTAAAAGGAATTTATGATTGGACTAAGCCAACAGAAAAATTTAGAATACTCTCCACATCTCATGATCTTTAGTGAAATCATATTGGTGTAATTTCTAGGATCAAGATTTACCTATCTTTGGGGCTCATTATTCTACATACAGTTTACAGGGTATTAAAGCATTTTTTCCTAATGAATTATTATTTTTAGAAATAAACTTCAGAAGAGGTTATAAATTATTGATCTTTGGAAGATAATTTAAAATTTTCAGGGGTCTTCTTTTGAGTTCTCTGAATTCTATTGTGGATTTTGTGTGCCTTTTTATTATGAGTTCAAATTTTTTTGTATTTTGCTTTTCCAGAAGAGGAGAGTACAGAAATTTTATGAAAGTCCCATTGCTCCTCACCACCCTCCAAAAAATAGGGTTAATGCATTGGTGAAATGGAGCTAAGGTAAATAAATGACCTAGGGTCTAAACCAAGGAAGATGCTTGACGTGTGGTTCACAAGCTGGAGGTTGATGCAATAGAAGCAATAGACTGATGTGACTTATTTAACCCACATGATGCTTCTAATATGTTTGAATTAAGTGGTGGCAATTTTTTCCTGTAAACCTATGCAATTCAAACTGGAAATTTCCACTCTTAGTTAATTGATATATCCCTTATTTATTATAGTTTTATGATGCTCTATTTTGTGCATGACTTTATTCAAACATCGTGCTAGAAAATCATGCTTTTTCCAATATTAGAGGTAAATTTGAAATTATTATTATATTATTATACATAATAGTCATTATATATATAATTACATTCCATTTGAAATTATTATATATATTAATATTATATTAATTATTTAAATTAATGAAATTATTATATATATAATTACATTCCATTATATATGAGTGACTTTTTTTCATTGTTGGATATAACCTTATTTTCATTGTTGGATATATGTTTAGGGATTATAGGTGCTTTTCTTTAAACCCTTAGAGCATATTATGCCATTTTATTCTTTCTTCCATGGTTTCTGATGGGATATGCGTTGCCCTTATATTGTTTTTTCCCCTGTAAAAAAGGTGCCATTTCTCTCACTTATTTCAAGATTTTTTATTTGTTAATTTGGTGAGATTATGTGGTTCTTTTTTTAAAATTTGTTTCTAAAATGTTGTTAATTCTAAGCATGTTTACTCTAAATTTTTTTAGCAAAATAATTTAAAATATCTATCATTTTAGTACTAATGTGTATGGATTATCTTCCCTCGTTCAAAATGAAAAGCTTTGGTGCAGGATTCCCTAACTTTCAATAACTGATTTTTCTGTTTACTCTGAAAATTTGGGTGTTGAGAGATGAGATTCTATTTCGCTAGTCTACACAGAGCTTTTGATGACATCTTGTTATTTCCACATGCAGATAAAAATCCAGTTTCCCTATTTAGTCTTGATTGACAGGGCTGGAAAGAATGTTTTGGTAAATGTAGGGGAGTTCTGAGTCCTTCTGATGTCACCACTAGTGGCAAAACTACTGAGAAGAAAAATGGGACTGTTATCACTTTTATGGCACCGATAGACATGGGAGAATATAGGCGCGGGTTGCATTATTAATGCTTTGAGGTAAAGACACTGCTCCTATTCACCCTTCTCTGATATACACTTGTCAGGAGACTGACATGTCTTGTTATACCCAGGTGAATGCAGAATATGGACTCTGTTTGGCCTTAATAATAGAAATAGGAATAAGAAAACACCTTTTTTCTGTATTGTTTGCTGTTATAATTTAAAAGCCTTAGTCCTTTAGCTAAAGAATGATGTAATTTTTTTTTTTTTTTTATGATGGAGAGGGTTGTGTTCAGTGCTCCCATTGCTTCCATTTCTCAACTGCTCAACTCTTTTACATGGAGTCTACTAAGTATGAGTCCAAAGGAAATTAAGAGAATCCAATTCCTTGTCTTCATTTTTCATGGTGGCAATCAGTAAAAGGTGAGGCCTTGATATAAAGGCCCCCCAAAATTGATGCATATCTTACTCTATCATCTTTGTCATATAAGCATACCTGCTTGGAAAAAAAAAAAAAAGATAAGACATGTCTGAATCTGTTCACAGAAGAGGTAATTCCTTGTGAATAACAAGCCAATATGATCACATTATGTTACAGCATCTTCAGCAGAACTGTTAGATTTTTCTGACTCTTTTTTTATATTATGCCCAAATGATGAGCTTAAATCTTGGATCAATCAACTCACTTATTTTTCTCTAATGAATGGATCTTTGGACCTGCTAAAAAAGGACACACACTGGGCAAAGCAGGACTTTCACAACTGGTTCCCAAACTCAACTTTCCACTGTACATTCCCTTCACTAACGTGAAATTCAAAATCTTTCTTGCTTCAACTGCTATTTTCAGTGATGTTAAGCCAGATGGCCAGTTTTGCTGAGCAAATGAAAGTAAAGAAGCATTTTTCATTAGAAAATGTATACTTGCTTGTGTAGCACAGACATGCAAACTAGATCATAAAATCAAGAGAGGAACTCATGGGATATCTAGACAGTTACAAAGACTGTTACTCATAACAACATTAGCATAATCTTAAACTCTCTGAAAAGTGCGAGTTTCTCTTTTTCAGAATTTTCTATATTCTGAAACTTACCATGTGAGTCCTTCATATTTTTATTTCCTTACTCCAAAATTTGGGATAAAAGTTTGACTTTCTGAATTTTAATTAATATTTCTTCCTAAAGAGAGATTATATATTTCCTTTTCCCATTGTCATACATTTACTCAACTTAATGTAATGATCTTCACCATATGACATTAGAACTTTGAAATGGGAATCAGATCGGCATGTATGTGTTGATAACAGTATGCCAAAGACAGGATTTTAACTCAGGAATCCAAACAAGAAATGCTGTTAGTTTTATAATAGGAGCAATCAATTTAAATAATATATTAAGGAAAGGAAGCTTTTATTTAATAAAATTCCTATAGTTAAGTACTAACAAAGTAGCTAAAATTCAAGAATAATGAATTTGGAAAATTTTTATATGTGTAAAATATAATTATCCAATACATGAAATAAAAAATATAAAACTACATATTTTTTCTGTCTTATTGCTTTAATTTAATAGCTCTATGTAATTTTTCAAGTCAAATAATTTATTGCAAACACAGAAAGTATAATTTGTGTCATTTGTCAGAGAACTGTTCTTGGTATCATGCCAATTAATTACAAAGTCTAAATTAATCATAGAAATATTAGAAAAAAGTCCTGTCATATAGTCAATCAAGTTTGACACTTTTATTATAGGTAGCACATTGCTTTTAATGTAACTCTAAGAACTTTCACTGCCAGGATGAGCGAACATATTACAAGAATAATAGGTTTAAAGTCAACTCTAAGAACAAGAAACTTAAGAAGGCTGCATTTTGTGGGAAGGTTAATGATAAATCAAACATGGCAAGAGTCGCTTTTGTGCATTTTCTGAAGAGTGTCGTGGAAGACACCTTTATTCTCCCTGGATTTTTTTTTTTTTTGGTTGATAAAAGCAGAAAAAGAATGTACTGTGTTCATTAATTAAATCCGTTGAACTAGATCAAAATCAAACCAAATAGAAACCTAGCTCTATAGCTTTATGTCCTCAGCAGCCTGCTTCTTGAATCAAAAATGCAAATATGATTAATAAAAATTTACATGTGCTCTAGCGAGTTTCCAAGAAGGCCTGCGAAATAAGATTTGAATAATTAGGTGTCAAAAAAGATTATTTTTTACCATTCATAAGTCCTCACAATTGCTTGTGGTTTATACCCTGATTTTATGTTCACTTGATAATTATTTCAACCAGCGGATCACTCTTCAAATAGTCTACTTCTGGAGAAAACTCACATATCACACACAAATTAGAAAATTTTTTATTGTACAAATTAGTCATCATTACTGAAGGCATTAGTTATAAGTAAACGCAATGTGCCACACTAACCGGTTAAAAAGAAACACCTGACAATTTTAATAGCGACGCATGCCTGTAATCCCAGCACTTGGGAGGCTGAGACAAGAGGAAATTTGAGACCGGACTGGATTACCAAGTGAATCCAAGGCCAGCCTGAACTGCACAGTGAGATCCTGTTTCCAAAAGACATCATCATCATCATAATAATAATAACAATAGCAACAGCAAAATCTTTTTAAAAATTCCAGTTTTCCACAGTTTTCCATTTCTATTACCTCAGCGTTTTAAAACCCCATGCATAAGATGGAGCAGAATGTCTGCGCCACACTTATTTCACCTCACATGATGACCCTAAAATCCAATGACATTATTGTAAATGACAGAGTTTCATGCTTTCTTAACGGCTGAACGGTATTCTGCTGTGTGTGCCTGCTAAGGTTTCTTTATTCATTTGTTGTTGTTGTGGGTGGACATTCAGGTCAACTCCATGTCCTAAATACTGTGAATAGTGCTGTAAATAACATTCGAATGAATGTGTCTCTTCCACATATTGAGTTCGTTTCCTCTTGGCATACACCTAATGGGTTACTGAATACTATGGTAGTTTTAGTTTTAATTTTTTTTGTGGAACGTCTGGAGTTTTCATAATGCCTACACTAACTGACTTCCCGCCAACGGTCTGCAGGTGTTCACCTTTTGCCACCTCCTAGCCAGTATCATTCACCTTATTAATCATGAGTATTAGCAATGGGGAGAGATGGTATATCATACTTTTTTATTATTTGTTCCCTGAGTAATAGTGATGTTCAACATTTTTTCACCCGTTATACAAAATAAATAAGCAAAAATCAGTATCATTGCTATGAGCAAATGATTTAATAATAATAGCAAATGATCTGCAACAGAAATCAAGAAAAAATCCCATTTATAATACTCAAAAAAAATAAATACCTCAGGATAAATATAACCAAGAGGATAAAAAAAAACTCTACACTGAAAAATATAATGAAGAAATCACACAGGATGCACTTAGATAGGTATCCAAAGTCCACGTACTAGTATAATTAATATTTTTTATTTATTTAAAATGTTCAGATGAACAAAGATTGAAGACTTAGTGAAATTCTCACCAGTTGCTTTATTTTGGAATTGATAAGGGGATCCTGGTGTCCCTTAGAGATACAAAGGACTTAGAATACCAAAAGCAAACTTAAAAACTAAGAACAAAATTGATGATTTCTTGCTTCCTAATTTCAAAACATAACACATATCTGTAGTAGTCAAATATAAAATGGAGGATAATATAAAAAACAAAATTAAGTTTTTATTTCTAATTCATTTTCAACAAAGGCACTAAGAAAATCCAATAAGGATAGAATAATAATCTGAATTAATGGCACTTGGTTAAATGAATATTCACATGCCAAATAATGAACTTAGACATTGACCTGACATCACAAACAAAATAAAAAATTACAAACCTAATGGAAGAGATATCAGTCTTTTGGAAGCAAACATAAGAGTGCATCTTCAAGATCTTTGATTGGTCCATTATTTGTTCAATGTGATCCTGAAAGAAAAGGTCAGATAAACTGCAATATACTGAAATACAAAATGTCACGACATGTGGTACTGTGAACAGTGAAATCTTTAGGAAGGCAGGGTAGATGACTGTCTTTCAGGAGCTGACAGAAGGGACAGAGAGTAAGGGACAAGCAATATTTGTGGGGTGATGAAAATATTATAAACAAACATTGCACAACTCCATGGATATTCAAAACCATTAAATATACACCCTTAAAATGAATGAACATTGTGGCCATTAATTATATTTCAAGAAAATATTATACCATCAATTTTATTCGCTACTGTCTTAAAGAGACATCTGAGACAACTTAAATAAGTCTGGATATTTCAGTGAGGGCTGAAAGAAGAGCATCCTAAAGGACTGAAAGCAGATGTATAAAAATGCATTTATTTAAACACCCAGTGACTCTGGACAAGCTATGGAAAATGGAAAAAATAGCAAACTATTGGAAATGAAAAAAGTTTATTCTGATTTTAAAAGAAAAAAGAGCTGAGTGGAATTATTCATACCTGTGTTAATTTTGATTAAGACTCTAGGAAAGTTTTTGGAATTTGCCTTGGGACAATTGTCAAAGTCGTGTAGAAAGATTTCTGAATGATGTGGTTAAGAAGACCAGCAGAAATAAGACATTTACAATTTCAAATTATCTTCCTCAAGCAGTTTGTGAATTACAGGGGAAAACTAGTCAATGTATGCTTAAAATGCTCAGCAGATACCCATTGTCTAGATGATGAAATCAATAATATGAATTATGTAGTCTCTACTGAGCAGTTCCACATCTGTGTGTGGTAGTCTTCCCAATAATGATCTCAATGTAGTGATGAGAAAGTATTAGATAAACCCAAACTGATGGATATTTCACAAAAGATTGATCAGTGCTTTTCCAAAGTATTCAAGTCATGAAAGTCAAGGTGATAGGCAGACAACTTCTTCTTCTTCTTTCTTCTTCTCCTTTTTCTCCTTTTTCTTCTTCTTCTTCTTCTTCTTCTTCTTCTTCTTCTTCTTCTTCTTCTTCTTCTTCTTCTTCTTCTTCTTCTTCTTCTTCTTCTTCTCATCATATGCCCATGCTCAGATCCTGAAACTTGGAGTATCTCAAATTGTAGGAGAAAGTAGATTTGGCAATATAAGATTGTGAAATTATTTTCTCTGCTGTTGCAGTTGGGTTTTGTTTTGTTTGGTAGGGGGCAAGGTACTGGGAATCAAACTCAGGGCCTTGGGCTTGCTAGACAAGAACTGTACCACTGAGCTGTATCCCCGACCCCACATGAAGTTATTAACTTTAGAGAGAGAGATTATACAGGATTGGACAGGTGGGCCTAATCTATCACAGGAGCCTTTAGGACAGTGGTAGTGTGTACGTGAGCCACAGCAGACAAGTAGACCTTTCTCTGTTTGCATGATGAGGTAAGTTGCACCAGCTCGGCCCCAGCAGCTGAGCATCAGATTACAGTGCACAAAGGGGCCAAGCACCTGCTTGGGAAGGAGAGGCAGTGCCAGGTGATAAAGCCCAAGTAATTTTAAGTTAGAGAAAGCACTTAGGATGCCTTTTCCTATTTTGTTTGGGTCATCATCTGCTTGTGAGTAGCTGTTTTCTGGTTTAAATTATATCAAATGTGATATAAGAAACAGAATAACAGTGGACCTCATGGCTGCATGTGTTGCTCGCTAACAAAATCTGAGCCAAGATTTGACAAGTTATCAGCACACGCACAGCAGCAAAGACCACATTAACTGAGCAAAAGCACGGCCGATGCAAACTTTTACCTCTCAATGGAAAGCTATTTGTATCATTGAAAGCTCTGTTACTGTCTTTCTCTTTTAACATACATTCATAATAGAGGTGAATGCATGAGTTGCTCTTTCTAAGCTAAAACCTCAATATTCAGGTTTAATTGTTGTGCTGGCTCTTTGTGATAAGTAACTGAGTTTTGGCTTGTACTTTGGGCACTCAGTTTGTAAAAGTATTGCTGTTACTGCCTTAGGAGTATAGAACTTTTTCATTGGTTAGAAGGATATGCATAAGTGCAGAAGGAAAAGTCAAAGAGACGTCAGTGTGTGGAGGATTTCATGGAGAGCTCGGGGTTCAAGGCAAGGGGTCAAGTGCAAGGACTGGAGAAGAGCCATGAGGAATAAAAGACGGGCCCCTCCATCACTCAGCAAGGAAACCTGTCCTTGGTCTTACATTCGCAAGGGCTCGATTGTAGCAATGGTTTGAATGATCTTGGAAATGGTCTCATCACCGAACCTCTCCAGAGGAGCACAGTCAAACCAACACCCTAATTTTCACATTGGGAAACCAGAACAGAAAAATCAGTGGTAACAACTGACCTGTGTGTTGTCTTAAGGTGTTATATTTGCTGCAATTTTCTAACAATAAGTAGAAATTAAATACAGAAAAAAATAAAGAATTGTCCCAGAGTAATGGAGATGGAAGAGATGGAAAAACTACAGTCAGAGTGTGATCTTGGAACTGAAAAACTTCAGCAGAAAGAGCACTGAGACACAAAGCTAAGTCGGTGGAGTTATGCAACGTGAAGTTCTTAGTTTTGACAAGTGTATTGTCGCTGTGGAAAATGTTAGCGAGAGGGAAAGCTGGGGGCAGCATGTGTAGTTCTTTTGCAGCATCTCATTAAGCCTACAATTCATTCTAAATCAAATGCTAAAAATATTGTTTTCCAACTCCTGCTCCTTGAAAATATCTAAGGCCAAAAAAACTCATCCTATACTTTAAGTATGTGATGTATGGTGACCTTTGAAATAACATTTCCATGAAGTAATTCAACGTGAATACTGCAGAGATTTTCATAACGTTTTTCATCTTGGTAGAAAAATTATGAAGACTTTCATAAAATATTTTAGAAAATAGGTGTCATGTGAAGGATGTGCTTTGCATCATCTTCTTAGTAAACGCTGCCTTGCTAATAATGCAGGGTTCTATAAGATGGGTAATTTAAATATCAGTAATTATCATTTGAGTAACAGATCACAACATCACACTTTTTTAAGTTTTTTACTTAAAGAGAAAAAAAGAAAAAATAGAAATATTACAGAATTTCAAAAAAAAGGATAAACAGTAAGAAATCACAGGTTGATAAATTACATATTGTCCTTTTAGAAATAGTCGTTCATGTTACAAAATTAGAGCATACAAAGTAGACATTCAAGCAGCGAGCCTGCAAACAGATCTGTTCAACAATCCAACAAGAACTTAGAAGTATAGTTATCAATCCTATACACTTAAATATTCATGCAGTTATATCTTTTGTAGCACTTTCTATTTCCTCTGTTTTTTACAATAGTAATTATGCATTTAAAAAAATTATTTAAAGAGAAAAAAAGGAAAAGAAAAAGGGAAGCAACAATACAGAATTCTAAAAGAAAAAAGAAAAAAACACTAAGAAATCACTTTACATATTGTCACCTTGGATGTAGTTGTTCAAATCACACAATTAATGGATACATAGTAGACATTCAAACAGTGAGACTGCAAACAGTTCTGCTCAAAGATCCAACAAAGATTCAGCAATATGGTCATCTATTTTACACACTCAAACATACATGCAGTTATATCCCTTAGAGCACTTTATTTTCCTCTTTTTTACAATAGCAATTACACATTTTGGGTTTTATTACTCTTATAGATCTTATCACTTTTTACACTAGACACACAATGTGATATTTATAAATATGTTTCTTATTTAGTTTACTAATGAGGATAGTCTCAAGTTGTCTCCATTTACCTATGAAGGCCACAAGGTCATCTTTTTTATAGCTGAGTAATATTCCATTGTGTAAAAATACCACATCTTTTTCATCCACTCTACAGTTGATGGGCATCTTGGTTGTTTCCAAGACTTAGCTATCACAAATTGTGCTGCTATGGACATGGGTGCACATATATCACTGTGATATGAACTTTTCAGTTCTTCTGGGAAAATAGCCAGGAGGGGAATAGCTGGGTTGAATGGAACTTCCAATCCTAGTCTTCTGAGAATTCTCCATATGGATTTTCATAGTGGTTGCACCAGTCTACATTTCCACCAACAGTGGAGCAGTGTTCCCTTTTCCCCGCAGCCTCGCCAACATTTGTTAACATGACACTTTTTAAAACTGAAGTACTGATAAGCAATAGATCCAGTGTATGTTGTATTATTGTTTTTTTTAATTTTATTTATTTTTATTTATTTATTTATTTTTGAGACGGGGGATCGAACTCAGGATCAAACTCACAACCTTGTGCTTGCCAGGCAGGCGCCTCTGTCCCTGAGCTAAATCCCTTGCCCTTTTTAAAAAAATTATTATTATTTTTGTTTGTATCATCATTCTTGTGTAAAATAAAATATTTGATAGTTTAAACAATTAATTATAGATTGAAATTTTTTAATTTGCAAGGGTGTATCTATAAAAGATATTTCTATTCCAAAAAAGTTTAGCATGGTTAAATAATTAGCTAATGTCCATTTAAGACTTCTAATTTATTTAGTATCCTTTTTATCATAGTAATATTTACACTGAATTCTAAACTCTCAAAGACTACTATAATACTAATCAATTAAGGACAAAATTTATCCTACTCAGTAAAACATCAGTATAATATAGTGAATTTTTAAGGTTTGACCGTCTCATTTCCCATATTGAAAATTGTAATTCAAGTGTTTATCTTTTTTATTTAAGAAGTTTTCTTCTGCTGCCTATGATCAGCTCATGATAAGAAATGTTTTGAGTTTTTTGAGAATATCAGCACATAATTTAATAACATATCTTGAGGATGGGACCCTAGAACATTTTGCATAAGAGATACTCAGTTTGTGTGCCATAGAACTAATCCTATTTCCCTAGTCTGCCTATCCTGGGGGAAAGAAGGGCAATGGATTTTCTGAGACAGTAGACTAAATTCAGAGCTATCTACTGGCTCAAAAGGGAGATCGATACCAAGTCTGGGAAGCAACAACAAAATGTAACTGATTCTTAATCTGAAAATGTCGGAAGCTGGATAAAGAAGTGGGTTAGAATGACAAATCGGTCATTGCCTGCAAGTATTGAGTGCCTTAGAATGACACAACAGTTATAAACTGAGTGACAAAGCCCTGTATGCAGAAGGCTCAGTGATATGAGTCACATCCTAAGAGCAGGACAGTGTGGCACAGCCTTTAATAGTCTCCAGTAAATTGGGCTAATAATTTCCTTACAGAATAGAGTGAAGAAAAAATCAGTGTTTCTCTCTCTCTCTCTCTCTCTCTCTCCCCCCATCTGTCTCTGTCTCTCTCATTCTCTCTCTCTCTCACTCTCTCCTTTGTCTTTCTCTTACACATCTGCACTGCATCCAACAATTTGAAGATGATGCATATATCTGAATTTAAGGTCATTTCTAAAACTTTCCAGTTGTGGGGGCCATTAAAATTCAGTCTACTTTTCATCATTATTTTAGAATTTGTTTTTAAAGTTTGAATCCATAACAATTCTATGTCTTAGAAGACCGTATGTTTTCATTTCATATGTTTCCTATCATTTGAAAATTTAAATTAGCATCTGTATTGTGAAACATAAGAAAACATAAACAATTGTTTTATTTTTTCCCTTGGTTTATTTACTATTGTTGCTGATTACTTGTTTTTATGAATGAATGTGATGTTGAAATGTTGTATTTATGAAAGGGATTTAACAGGCCATTCAGAAATACACAACAGAGGGCCAGGGTTTAGCTCAGCAGCATAAGCGCCTGCCTGGCAAGTGCAAAGTCTTGAGTTCAATCCTCGGTACAAAATAAATAAATAAATAAAAATTTAAAAAAGTACACAACAGAACATAGGATAAAAATAAAAGTGCATAAATAAATCAGCATAGAAAAAATAGATGTTAAATACTGAGATAAAATCTGAGACAAAATGAAGAGAAATGTGAATACATCTACCACTTGTCTTACTGGCTAAATATTCATCTCTCAGATTTGTGACACTCAAAACACTGAGATAAAACAGCTAGCATGAAATTGTATATATAAACATTATACATGACGAAAGTGTTGATTTGTGAGCATAGAAGTGACTGCAGGACTACATACCTATACAAATATCTGTCCTAACATGTTGCATCTGTTATTATTTAAAATTAGAGAATCTACCTCTTTTGAATTTGACAATTGTTTTCATCTAATGGAATGAATTACATGAATTATTTAACAAAATAATTTCCCTCCTTGGAAAGGGTGTACTATAAAAGACATAAAAGATAAGTTGTGATTTAAGTTTGCAATGTGGACTTTTATTTACAACAAAACAATGTAATTTCTTTATCCCAGAAACAACTAACTCAAGCATAAAATGCTAAGAAAAATGTCTATTGGGTGTGTGTGTGTTCTTTGTTTATTTTTAAAATTATTTTGCATCTTTCTTGACAAATAGAAATATATCAGGGTAAAGGGTGGAGATCATACAAAACCTAACAATGAATAAGTAATGAGACCAGGAAAGCTGTATGTAATAGAAAAGGAACAAATTTTTTTGATTTAAAACAAGACTATGAGACAATTTATTTTTAAAAATCTAAAATTTATTTTAAAAAATATTTTTTCTCATAATATTTTTCTTAATGACAGTGATAACATTTGGTATTTAGTGTGTGTTTATTATGTTCTATAAGCTTTATCTTCATTAAAAAAAAAACTGAGGGGGAAGCATTCTTAGGGTCCTGATTGGTGTGGAAAGAAATAGAGGCCGAGAGACATGAAAATACCTGCAGGAATCACCCCTGATCAGGGAAATGATCATGGGGACACAGTCTCTCAGACCTGGACACAGGCAGGCCTCCCCGCAGACAGAGCACTTTCAAACATGGATAAGGAGTTGACCATTTATCACTTTGAGGTTGATATATGGCTTAAAAATGAAAAGATCAAGTTACAAAATCACACTGAGTCTTATGCAGAGTGACACAATTAATAGGACCCCAGTCACCCCTTCAGCAGCAGCACAGAGTCACAGTGGCCTTTGCACAAACAGCCCTGGAGAAGCGAGGCTCATAGACTTTTACTTCAGTACCTATAACTGAATCATGACTTTGAGTGAACACGCAAAGACAATGTCGGATGAAATACATTCACATAAAGCCACTCTTGATAAAACTGGAGCCCATTTAAAAATACTGATAAACCTGAAGGTAAAATATGCAGGTAGTAATTTTTAGCAGGACATCAACAGGAAACAGCCTGTCAATCTGCATAGGTCTTTCTAGTAGTGAAACATCAGAAATTATGTCTGAGATCGGAAAGATTTTTTTTAAACACGCTATATTAGTTTAATTACTGACCTGAAAAGTATTCTTTCTTCCAGATGTTATATTCTCTCCAGATGTTATATCCTTTCCCTGGTATATGCATATTCAATTGCTTCATGAAGATATCTATGAAAGAGATGTTCTTGCCTAGCACTTTTTATTTACGTGAAGTCTCTTATCTTTTCTTGCAGTAGGCAGAACACTAGAATTCTCCACTGATTCCTTTTAATTGTGTACTCTCTACTACATCCCTTCCCTCTTTGGCCAATCATGACTGTGATAGTGAAGAGATAGCATTTGTATGACTAAGTAACCCTCCATGTGACTTTGAATTTGTCAAAGGGATGTTTTCTAAGTAGGGCTGCCTGGGTCAGGAGAGTCCCTAGAAGATACTGGGTCTTCCCTAAAGTCGGGAACATGGAGTGGGACAGGGAGTTGAGTGACCCGGGTTTCTGAGGGTAGTCTCCCGTGACTGGACAAGGAGACAAGGGGCTGTGTCACAGGAATAGGAAGACCAATTCTGCCGACCACCTGCGGAATCTTTCAAATGGATACTTCCCTAGTTGAGACTCTAGATGAGACCACAACTGCCTGACATCTGAGTTTCAACTGTATGAGGCACTGAGCAGAGGAACCAAAGCATGTCCCCAGAGTCCCAGCCCACAGGTACCATAAACACCACACGTGGTGTTCTTTATGGCGCTCAATGTGGCCATCTGTTCTATGACAATAGCAGCTGCAGGCGGTTCCCTTAGAAAGTTCTTCCTTCTTGGCTTTAAGTTAACCTTGGTTATGTCATTCTTCATCTGAGAAGATGAATATGCCCTGTTATCACTTTATGACTCATCAGTTTCTGTACTCATTTCAGGAGGTAAGTGATACATTCTGTCTTGGTCACTGAGCAGCTGCCTCTAGTCTCTGGTCTCTAGTCTCAATCACTGGTTAGTGCTCTGGAGAAGTGCTCTTTGGGTTTTTCTGCTTTACGGATTTGTACTGGAGTTGGTCTCACTAATTTCACTCTCATATATTTCCATCACTTAGCCTAAACCTGCATTCATATCTGTATCTATGACTATGTTCATATACAGACACACAGAGACAAATTCATGTTTTTCTCTATGCTTGTGATCAGAATTTTTATACTTTACCTCAAACCTGCATAGAGTTGTGAAAAAGTTTTTAATCTCTAAGTTAACTCTAGCAACTGCTATAAGTTTTGTTACCTACTTTATGTCACACAATCTTTAGTCTTCTTAGAGATTCTATGAAGAGCTTGAGTATTCTCACTATAAATGGGTTTTCCTGCCCAAGTCACATCTAAAATCATTCACCAGATGTGACTGAATTCTTAAAACTTCTTTGAATTTGGTGGTAAGTATAATGGAGATACAGTGGCCCTAATTATATTGACACAATTCCATTGTGTGTTTTTTTGCAATCCACACTAATCAAAATAAGGTATACTTGGAAACATATGCAGTAATAATAAAAAATGTGATCTCTTTCCTTTAAATTTCGAAGACTGTTATCACTAAATGTACTGCTTGTTCATGTTTTTGTTAAAAATCAATAAAACATTAAAATTTGCATCTTTAACAGGATTGACTATTCAACATTTAATCATATGTTAAATAAGAATGCAATAAAATCTAAAACTATTGTCTCTAGTTTATATAGTTCATTAGAATATTTTTCTGAAAATTTTTTGCATAGTTAATAATATTCCACAACTATGTAAATATTTTCATATACGTAATCAAGGTTATTTGATTTGGCACACACAATTAGATTATTATTTGGATCTCTTAAACCAGTACTTTATAATTGTTTCCAAACTGGATAGTTACTCATTTTCTGTGCTTTGGACACAGTAATTCCAGGGTGTGATTAATAGTTGTGACACTTCTATACTGATCTGCTTTTACTCCCATGGCTTTAAACTATCAAAGCACAGATTATTGTTGTGTCGAAGGTTAGATTTTGATGTCTTGCTTTGGGGGTGTGGAGAATGACAGCCATTCATTAAGATTTAGCTGAGTATTTATCATCTGCTCTCAGTTCAGAAGTCCTTTCACTGCATTATTGCTTCCCTTAGGAGGAATTACTGTCCAGATTTCCAGATGTCAGACTGAAATACATGGTGATTTGCTATAAATAGTACAGCAAATGTGGTTTTTATTATGTACTTTATGTTACGCCAAGTCATGATTTTGGTTTAGAGCACTTGTCTAACCCGGTAGCAAGATAAAATTTCACTTTACAATAAATACATGTTCAAATTTCAAGAGTGATTGTTTTCTGTGGTTATCACAAATATTATTTATTATTAAAAATAATCGGACTAATAGATAACATTCTTAGCAGGTCACAAAATCAATATGGCACACTCGAATTCATCCTTCTTTAGCTTTCATCATAATTTATCTGTGAAAAATTGGGATAAAAGAATATAAAGTATAAACTTGTACTTTAGATTCTCTCAGTATAGATCTTACTGTCCTTATGAGTTTCCAAAGTCTACCTGTGAAATCACTGTTGTTCTCAACTTTAGAAATACAGAGCCATACTAACTATTGAGTTTTGTTTACCTCATTAAGCCTAAAAATTAAGATTGGAGCATCACAAGTAGCTCAGAATTTCACCCTGAGTTGAATGACTGCTTGGATTACTGACTGGATATTGGAAAGAAACACAATTAAAATATTATTGAGAAAGTATTCTGAAACAAAAGAAAACAACAACAGTAACAAAAGTCTACTTGTTCTGTAGCCCTAATTACTTCATTTGTTTAATTTTACTTACCGTGTTTTACTATTGACGTGGTGAGAATAACTTGAGTCTGGATAAAATTAATTCTGTGTAACATCATGGGCAAGGGATATAGCTCAGCTGCACAGCACCTGCCTGGCCAGCACAAGGCCATGAGTTTGATTGCTGATATATATATATATATATATATATATATATATATATATATATATAATTTAAAAAAAAATTTATATATATACACATATAAAACATGTCTAAGAGTAGTAAAATACTACCTTGATGAATATAACTTTTTGTACAAAAATATAATGAAAGACCTTCAAAAAAAAAGTAGATAATAAAGTAACAAAATACCTCCCAAAATCTCCCAACTCCACCAAACCTGATCCATGGATCATAGATGAGGAGAAACTCAAAAACAAGGCAACAGAATTATATAAGGTGATTAAAAGTATATAACAACAACAAAACAAGTCAGTAAGGTACTGAGCAACCTGAAACAGGATACAACTAAGCAGAT